>OU343223.1:241899944-242044520 GCA_910596185.1 Chrysanthemum makinoi | reverse complement strand
AACGGCAAAAGTGAAAGTACACACCGAGTTTGAAATGTGATGTGTTAATCCGGGACCTCATTATCAATGAGATATGATATGTCATGAGTTGCAATGTAATGTTATGCATGTATTCCGTGATGTTATTTATACCATTTACGAAGTTTTGAAAATATACTCATCGCCGAAAAATACTCTTTTGACGTCTTGACCAATCAAAATCACTTTACATGTTTTTACGTCAAAATGTCATCCTATAATGGTTTTATAATGATTTTTAGAGAAATTACTACTTTTCACGCAGAAAACAATGTCGCCGGAAAAATCTCAAGGAAATTAACAAAAATGGCTTTGGAAAACTAGGCCGTAACAGTGTACGCCGATCGCTAGAGAACCTAACTCGACTTGTTTTGGGAAGAGTTTGTATCGATATCTAAAAGTTTCGCCGTGAGTTTTCGCCCAAAAGGTCTCGATCATAAAGATAATAAGGGTTAAAGATAGTGGTTTTGGCTAATTGTGTGCAGAAAATTAGTTACGGCAAGTTTATGAAAAAGTGCATATCTTTGTCGCTTCAAACTGCTTTCTACGCTTTAAGATACGCCCAGCTTCTCAGACGAAGTAAATCCAATATATTTTTGACAAGTCTAAATAATTTGTGAAGTTTCAAGGCTCGCTTTTGACCCGACAAAATAAAAAACATGTTGCTGAAATATTTCGTAAAACTATAATTTTTCGTCGTCAAACTTTAAAATCCATATAACTTTCGTATAACTTTGTTCCGCTCAAGCGGCCACGGATTCGTTTTAAAGTATATTTTCTAAATATCATGGCCAAAAAGTCGTGCCTACTGTCGGATTTTCCAGAAAAGCAAAACAAGGACAGAACATTTATATAGTATTGAAAATAGTTTTTCTCGGACAAAACCTATTCTAATCCCTTCAAATCAACTCCAAAACTAATCTAATCCTACCATACACCTTCTTAGGGTGTCATGGGTTCCTAATCATCAAGACCAACCAATACCAAGGGATAATTTATAGGATGACCATATATATATATATACTCTAAAAATCATGAAAAATGGTATAAATCATATGTCTGCATGTTGCTCCAAAAATGAAAAGATGAATATGAAAATGAAAAGGAAACATAAAAATGATAAAATCATGCTTACAAGTGATTATGATGAGGTGAAAAGTAATTAAGGATTACCTAAATACCTTTATGGTTTTTATTTCAAACCTTATATAGAGAGTATATACTAGATTGTAATACACACTTGGGCTAGCAAAAATTTTTTGATCCCCTTGCTCTTGATGAGTGGCGGTTATGATGAAGGAGAAACAAGAGAGAAACCTTGCTGCGACTATGTGAATTTTTTAGATACATGAATGAGATAAATGATAGTGTAAGTCTTATATGTAAGTGTATAAACATAAACAATCAAAGACCATTCCACAATTAATAACACCACCCCTTCCCCTTGTCACAAGGGGGAAATGAGGTGATAAGTATATATATTTTTTTTATAAACTTGTATAACTTTGTACTGTGTAATATTTGACAAAAGTTAAGGTAAATAAGTAAGTATTGTCACTTGTAAGGTAAAATGAAAATTTTGGTTCATGTAAGTTTTTTAATAGTTCAAAAATTGTAAAAATATTTCTTGTAGAAATTTGAGTGATAAAATAATTTATCGATAATTTTAAGAAACACGTATAATATAATTTTAATTTACTCTATGTACCAAATAAATTTGAAACACTAGGAAAACTAAAAAATAGTTTTTATAAACTAGAATGTAAGTTCAAAATACATCGGGATCATTTTTTGAAAGTAACGTGGGCTAAATATTAAAATGAATAACTCACGAGCAACGACATTATTAAATACATATAAAATTACAAGGAAGGTGAAAATGAAATTCATGAATGAATTAACGAGGATGCAAATGATGTCCATGAATGTAGATCTAATCTTAGTCCATGAAATGCAATGTGATGTCATGATCATGAATTCCACTAAACCTTCCGCTGGGTTAAGTTACGATTGTCATCGCAAAACCAAGTTTAACGCATAAATGTTGAAACAATGAGACATGAATGTGTTTCAGAAATGACCTGGAAAGTACTGGTTGTCACAGAAATGTACTTGAACAACCAACCTTCAAATGAAGGTTATTGCAGTGGTATTTATAGGCAAGGAGCTAGGGCAACACTCCTACTTCTTCCTTTACCTTTATTGACATGGGCCTAAGCTCATGGGCCTTCTACATAAGCTTAAGGCTAATAACAAACATAAAGGCCATAATTAAGCTACCTATTACATATTAATTACTAACACTTGATTATAGTTTAGGAGTGATTCCAACAATCTCCCCCTCAAGTGTTGGTGATGAAAAACGTGAAGACGTTGATGTAATAGTAGCTTTGACGTCTTCTCACATTCTTCTTTCTTGTGAGAAGAATTGCCTTGATTTGAACAATCTCCCCAGAGAGATAGTTTTCTTTGAACAGCTATGCTTTGACGCCATCTTTAACTTTGTTCTTGATCATTGTTCTTGTGATGAAAGTGATAGTATGTTGTTATCTGATCAAGTCCTCTTCGGGCTTCTCTCACGCTTCAGTGTCTCCACGCCTTTCTCCAACATGCTCACACGCCTTTTGACGCTGGAATTCAGATCGATGAAGTTCTTTAAGTCTTTAACTTGTAGATTCTTTGATTTGACGAAGAATCATTCTAATCGTTGTGTTGCTTTTGATAGAACTTCCATTAGTGATAATGTTGGCGTGAGACAAGAAGAATCTCAGACGATCATTCCGCCCAGCTTCCATTAGAAGAAAACATAAAACGGTTAGTAATAATAATCGGATTCCGCACTTACAAGTTTGAACTTCGAGAGTGTTGACAGGATAGTGTGAAAACACAACTCTAATTCTTACAAAGGCCGTCCCTGAATCGGAGTCCCACAAGTGAGATAACACGTACCAAGTACACCTATTTATCGCATGAGTCGCCGAGGTACACCAAGTATCATCACCTCACGATCGTAGACCGCTTTGAGACCACTCGCGCAATCCACGGAGAGGCCGGTGACCTGCCGTGGTCGTTTGATGTTGACCCCGTAGGAGTTTCCATTTAATCACTGAGGATCACAAATGTGAACCTCTCATAAATGTTCTCGAAAGATTGCTAAGATCTGTGAAGGACTCGATAATGTACCACAGAAATTCTTATTGTTGAATATCAAGTGATGAAATGTCAAATGTACCTAAGAGATCTTTTGATGAATCTCGTGGCTCTAGACTCAATAGTGCATTTTGTTTTCTTGAGCGGAGACTGAGGGTCTCCTTCTTCAATACCAAAGAATCTCTAAGAGAAAGCCATAGTTTACGTAGGGTTCCCTGTGAGAATGAAACAAGCTTCGCTGAGAGAGAAACTTGAGTGGTTAAGAAGGTTTAGTGCATGGTCCATGACGACTTTTAATCTTCAATACCTGTCATCTAGTGACAACCAGAGCATATGAATTGAACCCGTTCCGCATCTAAGTTGAATAATTGGAGGGCTATTTCTTTTCACCCTTTTCTTTGCATTTCTTTTAATTCTTCAACTCCTTCTTTCTCCTATTCTCATTTTCTCCTTTTATAATCATACCTAAGGACTTCTAAATTCTAACTATTGGTGGTGTCCTTGGTAGATCCTCCGCTCAAGGATCATAGGACGTTATTCCTAACCTTAGTCACCTTATAACTCTATGACTAACCTATGTTGCCATAAAACCATTTTGAAGAAAAATCTCTCAAAGGGTTTGTGTAAATGAAAACATGTTTGAACCAATCAGTGAGAGTTTTATCTTTTAGCATAAATACCCTCCACATGTGCTTTAGAGTTTTAGACGTAAATCAGCATGCTGAGGAAAGAGCCAGACTTTTGAATTGATCAACTCAAGATAGACATTCCCCCTCAGAGACACGGTTACGTAGCATAGTTAAAGAGTTGCATTGTCAGCTTTTAGGTGACAACTAGCTCTAATAACTATCTTGAAGGTGTGACAATCTCTAGAGGTTGTCAAACCCGTCAAGGTTCATGTCTACCAAGAGTTTCTCGAATGGTACATTCTACTCTGACAAGTCCTTTGCGAGACACGTTTACATCACTAGCGAACTAGCTTGAAATTATTACCGTCCCTAAAAGTCTTTCGAAGTTACTAATGCTAAGAGTATCGCCAATTCATGGTTAAGTCTTTTCACACAGAGAATTCAACTAGCAATAACACAACATATTTTTATCACACATATTTTCCCTCAAAAATGGCATATATGATGTTATTTTTGAAAAGTTGAGAATAAATATGACCATTTCGAAAGGTTGGAAGAATGAACATCGCGAACAATTTGTGAACAAAGTTTTAGTCAAGTACTCCCCTTCAACAAGTGATATAAATGGTTGAGGTTTTGAAAATCATAAGGGAAAGTACTTGTTCTTTGAGCAAAACCTTGAAAAGTGAAAGGTTTGATAGGTTTTACTCAAAAGTAAGAAGCTTTCGCCCCTTTTATAAGGATTGTGGCACCTGCCGCAACTACGTGGTCCTTTATTTACAAGCACGGGTTGTACACTGTAATATGTGCACAAGCCATTGACATAATAAATCATACATCCAAATTTATAATGAAAGAAGCAGCTCAAGGGTACCGTGTAGTCCGTAAATGTCGCCAGAGTGTGAATCGGGCGCTGAAAGCCGATGATGTTTCTCCGGGCACTCACCACCAACATAGCTTTCCAATCTTCGAATCGATCCCTTCTATACAACCGCTCATCAATCATGGTGATGATCCTCTTCACATCCCTTCGATCCTCGAATTCCACGCTGAGACCCATCTTGGTGTATATCCTTCAACCGTAAGCCAATCCGGCCCCTAACTACTTCAAAGTGTGATCTCCAAACATGAAGAAGATCTTGCACGCCATCAAGCAATTTCTTTAGTTCACTCACGCTAAACGACGCAATGGTTTGGTCGATGAGTGTAAATTGTGAGAGCTGGTTGATGTCGGAAGATCAAGCCGCTGTGGAGTGAAGTTGACACGGTCCGATAAGATTCAACCGCCAACGGAGATCTTCTACACGCTCTTGATAATAACTATGCGCCTGATGAAGATGAGCATCGACTTGATGAATTCACGCTGTACTTCAGTGGAGAATTGTCTTATACGCACCAGACTTTGGCAAGGTACATGTCTTCGATGTCGTTGATAGACAAATTCTCAAAGTCAGCTTCGAGAATGCATAATCTCTTCATCTTGTCTTTGACCACAATATTCTTGATAAGTGTAGTCCCATTTGGACGAAAGATCAACGGTTTGATGGCAACGATGTTTTTAGTAACGTAACAATGTTGAGACTTCGACTGGCAGCTTCCGAGTAGATTCTTCGGCTGCCCGCCAATGATGAATCCGTACATTGCATCTCTGGCCGTATGCTTCCACTTTGTTGGAGAACAAGTGATTAGATCTTTCCTCGATAGCTATGGAGTTGAGTATTCGGTCACTGGAATGGAAGTGTCAAAGATGTAGCGTATTTCCTTGAGCCATCGCCACCGTGTAGAAGAAATTCCAAGTCTTTATTGAAGAAATATCTGAATGGAATCCTAGGTTCATCCGTTGGCCGATCATTGGTAGTGGTTTAGACCAGTCGGTGTAATATGGAGTGTTGTCCCGCTTGGTAAAGTCGATGTTTGCTTCTGGGTTGAGCCAATCCATGTTGTTAGACATAGCTCGAGCAATGTTTCAAGGTGATATTCGATCTCATGGCACTTTCTCGAGCTATCTTTTAACAGTTGAAAGCTTCATTCTTGATTCGCTCAACTCGATTTCCATCTTCTTTACTTTGAACTTTCTTTTGCAATTTTAGCATGCTCCAAAGTATTACCGTCTACCGATCTTGACCTTCTTCAGGGTAGGAGTGGAGTTAACAAGAGTAGAGAACCATTCAAATTCCTCCTTATCGTCATCTAGCCAGGATAACGTTTCAGCTTCTTCTTCAGGCCTAGATGATGATTCCGTTTCTTAACTTTGTCGGGGAGGCTGGTTGTTGTTGGGCTCATTTTTTCATCGCCACCACCGTGATACTCAAAAATGATCACGGTTTTTGAGTCGGGTGGTGTCCCTAATCCCGAGGTTTATCAGAAGACGGGATGAGATCTTTGTTGAGCCGAGTCCTTGTGGTGGAGGCGATTGAGTATCGAATCGAAGATGATTCCACCGACTTGTTTGTGCGCTTAGGCCTTTATCCTTATCTTGATCTTTGTCTTTGTCGTCTCTGAACGCTTGGGCCTTATACTCTTCTCCGAATGATGATTGAGTTGGTATTCCCAATGCTTCAAACAGCTTTTAGCTTCATGGGAGGCAAACGTTGCAGAGCGTGTTGACATTTTGCGCTACCACCGGTTTACTAATTCATCATCCGAGAAGATTATAGTTTCAACTGGATTGATGCTCAAATTATCTGGAGTTTATTTCATGGCTTGCTTGGCTAAATGTAAGAGATTCGGATAAAGTTGTCCGAATACATCTCCTTTTGTCAGTTTCGGAATGACCTCCATTAAGAACTTGTGAGTGTATCCTTTATCATTCCCATGCTTCCTTGAAGATCATCCTTCATAAGCTCTCGTATACCCCTTTCAATTGCATCTTGTCATTCTCATCATGAAGATATCGCTGATTTGATCGAAAGGAAAGTCAACTGCGGAGTCTTCTTTCCACTCGCTTGACAAGCTTTAACGATTCGATTCTTAGATTGAGAGATCCAAGATGGAGTTGGCTTCTTTATCGACCGATGATGATTTGTTGATTTCTTTGATGATGGTGGTGAAGAATGAGAAGAAGAATCTGATGATGATGAGATGTGAGGAGACTCCGGTCCTTTGGTGGTTCGTGTTTCTTCCTTTGATCGCAGGTGACTATCTAGAAGAAACGATCATACTAACATCTTCTTCATTGCCGTATTTAGCTTGTTCATCATCGCCTTTGCCTTTGGCTGCGCTCTTCTTCATCAGCTTTTACCTTCTCTAACTTCTCGACTGTTCTTCAAAATCATACTCAAGAGTATCTTCACACGTCTTTTGTTGTACCAAAGTGGTGGCACCGATCCCTTATCGGGTTGATTAACCGCATGATCCGGTGAAGGTTGAGCCGCACCACTTGACTGGCCACCCATTTGTTCTTTTGCAAATACTTTTGCCACGTGTTGGAGTCTAAGGAATTTGAACTTCTTCCTGTATGAAGTATCCAGCTGTTCTTCTTCTTCTTCATCTAAGCTTTCATCATAAGGCACAAGTACAGGAGTCTTCCTTTTTCCTCCTTTGGCTGGACTTGGAGGTTTAGCGGAATGAGGTGTTTCAAGCTGCGATTCAGTAGTAGAAAGTCTCTTCATCTGATTTAGTAGCCTCTCGAGTCCTCGTCCATTAGCTTTCTCTCTAAGGTTCAAGCTTAGATACGAATAGAAATTCCTTGAGGGAACTGCCCCTTCGTGGAGGATTCCTCCGGAAACATCCTTCGACTCTCAGTGCTTGCCGACTCCCAGCACTTCCTCTTCCTGGTTCTCCTAGTAGGTGTTCCGTAAGGCTTTTCATCAAGATGACCAACTTTCTTCTCGCATCGCTACTTGATACCTTTTGTATGTTTCAAGCTTTTGATTTCATTTGTCGGGTGATCAGCAGCACGGCACCTTGTTTCTTTGTTGACGATTCCTTGATTCGATAGGGTAGGGCTCAGTCAACATATCGCGGATTATCCGGGTCATTGAGCCTGTGGAATGTCGGGATGAAGTCCAAGTGCTTCTGGATCAACAATTTCGTGTATCCTGACATAGGAATCTTTGAGCCAAGTTTCTTGTGAAATGACATCATGTCTTCCTAATGCAGCGTTTCCAATTTCGATGTCCTTTTTGTTGATTAATGACCAAAAAATTTGTAGTTCCATGAGCTTGGGATGCTCATAACCACTATCACGCACGCAGAGACCCACTTTGGTAATGATGATGTAGAGGGTTCTCCACGGTTGAGGAATGTTCTTAAGCTCTACGTGAGAGTGCTTAGTGATTATTCCTGAAGCTTCATCATAGCCAATATCAATCGTGAATTTCGTAACTGCCTCTTCAAGAGAGGTGTGGCATAGAAGTCGGTTGGCTCTATTTCAGAATTAGAAGAACAGCCCAGATCCGCTTGTGTGATGGTGATTTGTTTGTGATTGAGCAGTCACAACACCGACTTTGACCTTTGATCCTTTGCATTGAATTCCGAATTGTTGTATGTAGATTCCTCGCAATCAGAGCGAGTGTGAAAGCATGTTCTGGTACGGATGATTCCTAAGAATATCCACAGCAATCAAGCAAGAAGATTCAGAGCATGTGAGGGTTTCAAAGTCAACTCTGAGATTGTTCTTTACAATCTTCTTGATAGCCATTAGGGAAGATATTAGCAATTGTGAGAACCTCGTGCATCCACATTCATTTGAAAAACCCATGTAGTGATCTGAAATAACATTAGCCAAAAGAACCAACATATCGAAGGACATAATGTTAGTCAACGTAAGGTTTTATTGTCTAATTATTGAACGATAATGTCAATGATTGTTACGAGTCCTAAGTCACTTGTATGTCCAATAGTCCAATGACGCGTGAAAGTTTCGCGGAGTTAGTTAACTTTAAGTTTTAAAGTTTACGTTATCACTTATAGTTCACAACATATCAAACGCTTAAGTTTATTAGTGACATTATTGGATTCATGACGTTATGATTCATTTATTTACAAGTTTGCACGCGTAACAATTCATAATGAAGGTCAATCAAGGCTTAGCGATATGGCAAAGTTAAGCCGAAACAGAATGGTATAGTATGTAGGGCTAAGCTTATCGCGTAGGAATCGACTTACGCGTAAGAAATGTTAACGTAGGAAACAGAGAACCTTTGCGTAAAGCTTACGCGTAGGTATATAAACTTTACTGCAAGGCTTACTCGTAAGAGTAGACCTTATGCGAGTCATCGCTACGCATATCCTTCAAGGATACGTAGTAGTCCCACCTTAGTAGAACCTACGCAGAAAATTTTCTTACGCATAACTTTCTACGCGTAAGGTGATCCTTATGCGTAGAGTTTCAATGACCTTGATTCTGATTTTTTACGAGTAGCAAGCCCTAAATAAAATCATCATAACATCAATTTTAACACTAACACTCACATATAAATGCATTTAATCACATGAACACTCATTTGACGCTTTAGGCGAAAAGACTTACGCGTAGCCTAAAACCCTAAAGTTCAAAATTTACGCGTATGAAATCTAGCCATAGGATATGCACCAAAGTGTTCTCGTAAGTCTAAGAAGATGTTGTGAGAGTGTAATGACCAAGTTTTAACATCTAATTCGCAATGAATCAAAAGTACCCAAATCTAAGAACATTAAACCCTAATTTCTAATTCTTAATCAATTAGTGTTTCTGGGTTGTTATAAGCTTAGATATCATCAATTCACTATAAAAGCAACACACACAACAATCTTTTTACCAAAACAATCACACATTTGAAAACACCCAAACCAACGATAAACCCTAATTTCAAAATCATCAATTCGGTTTCCGGGTGCATTTTGAGGATTGAAAAGATATCATTGATGTTATTAAAACATTTTGACACTGTCTTTTTAACCACAAACACACAACATATGAGCATGTGTTCTAACCATACGCCAGAAAACAAAATCATTAATCTTAAAAGTTTTAACCGTTGGATTTGCATGAACTTCAAAACCATTGTTTAAAAACATGTTAAGAACACAAAACCACTTACAAATTGATGATCGAAAGCACGGATTTGTTAAACGATTTTGATCGTGATGATATTAGGTGAAGTAATAAATGTGATGAAATAAATGAGGTAGGAGGGATGTTTTATTGAAAATACTTTAAGCTATTGACACTTTTAGTCCCTCCACCTTTTCCATTTTCATACAAAGCCATTTAACTTCCATTTTGGTTACCAAACAAAGATTTTAAGAAAGAACTTGACACACACCCTCACTTAATAAATGATGAAAGGTTATAAATTTTAGTCCGAGGAGTGTCAGCTTAACCGTAAAAGTTTACCACCATTGATACAAGAAACAACCGTATAGAGTAACATGCAAGTACGAATGTTTTGAAACAGTTAAGTGTTAATTTTCTCCCCCTCAACACTTGATCGAAAAATACTGAATTTTGAAAGATTAGAGTGTTGACGAAAGAAATGTACTTGCCATGTTGAAAGAAAAATAGATAGAAGAATATTTTTGAGATTTTCTGATTTTATATTTTTGTATTTTGTTTTTGAAAAATATTTACAAAAGAGATTTTGGTGTTTGATAGGTTTTAAGACTGCTTAGGAGGTCATCCAATTCCTCTTGAGTCAAACACCTCATACCAATCGGTGGACCAACTCATTAAACCTAGCGGGAGGCAAGGCTTTGGTGAGAAGATTTGCCAATTGGTATTCTGTACCCACAAAATATAATTCAACAGTACCTGTTCCACGTGATCCTTGATGAAATGATATCGAAGATCGATGTGCTTTGATTTCGAAGTGTGAACCGAAGTTGCACGAGATCGCAATGGCAATTGACACGCAGACATCGGGATTCTCACAAATACGTAACCATAGTCTTTGAGTTGTGTTCTCATCCAAATGACTTGAGCACAACACCGACATGGCTACATATTCTCGCTTCGTTGAGGACAACGATGTACAATCCCTGCTTCTTCGATTGCCAAGACACCGCTATCACCAAGAAATTGTAAAGCCCGGAAGTGCTTTTCCGTGAGTCTAAGCATCCCGCGTGGTCGGCCCTCAAAAGCGATTAGTTCAAAACCAGAATCCTTCTGGATACCGATCCCCAAATTAATGGTTCCCTTGATGTATCGGAGTATTCTTTTAGCATCAGAGAGGTGGGTTTCAGCTTGGTCGCGAATCGATAACGAGAGCAAAGATATACAAAGAAAGACAATATCGTCTATCGGGTGTTAGATACATGAGAGACCCAATAATACTACGGTAATTTGTAGGGTCCACCAATTTCCCATGTAAATCAGCGCCTAGCTTCTTGGTATGAGCCATTGGTGTGGCATAGTGTCACAGTGTATTCATTCCAAACGTGTTTAACAATTCAAGGGCATATTTGGACTGACTCAAGAAAATACCACGGGTGATTGATGAACTTGTAGTCCTAGAAAGAACGTAAGTTCACCCATCATGGACATTTCAAAATTTTCTTCATTAGTTTTGCAAAAGCGATTGAGTACTTTTTATGAGTTGACCCAAAATGATGTCATCCACATAAATTTGAACAATTAAAATATGTTCCCCGTGATATTGTATGAAAAGAGTTGGGTCGACCAACCTTTGGTAAAATTATTGGCAATGAGGAAAGATGATAGCTTATCGCACCATGCGCAGGAGCTTGTTTGAGACCATAGAGAGCTTTGTTCGTTTGTAGACATGATTAGAAACTCGATCAATGAATCCTCCGGGCCGACATAAACCGCTTCTTTAAGTTGTCCATTGAGAAAAGGTTTTGACATCCATCCGAAAGACCGGATGTTCATGAGTCGCGAATGCAGATATCCAACGCCTCAAGACGAGCAACCGAGCAAAAGATTCTTCAAAGTCTATACCTCTTCCCGACGATAACCCTTAGCCACCGACGTGACTTGTTTCTAATAACGTTTCCTTCAAAGATCCAATTTGTTTTTCAAATCCATTTGAGACCAATGACGAGACCGTTGGTCTTTCAACCGCCCCATACTTCAAGACATTTGAATTGGTTGAGTTCTTCTTGCATGGATTCAATCCAGTTGTCTTTGTCATTGCGCCTTTGATGTTTTAGGTTCGATTGGCGTGATGCGAGTGCATAAATGCAATGTTCACCATCCGTGGAAGACGTTGTCTCGTAACGACCGGTTGATTCGGGTTGCCAATAATGTTTCCGTGAGGATGGTCTTTGTCCATCTATGTGTGGAGGGTTGATGTTGGTATACATGTGCGATTTTGAGGATTCAAATGGTTTGTTGAAGATTCCGACTATCAACAATGTCATTAGCAAACGGGTTAAAGAACGCATTTGGATCAAAATCGCGTGGGGGTACTTCATCCGTAACATCACCGGTTCATCATTGTTGGAAGCGGTTTGTTCAACTTGTGTTGGAGTCAACCTGGTGGTGCTTCTTCAACCGTAGTTGTTGTAGCAGTGTATGTATAAGAGTATTATTAGTTGAGCAAAGGAAAACAACGGATACACCGAGCACGCTCATCAATATCGCCACCGAACAAGGAGCAAATAACCTTTCCATTTGTTGACGAGTAAGTCGGGGCTTTGTTCAAATTGATGATGGGGTTTGGGGAAGTTTAAGCGTTGTGTCCGGTTCCAAGTCATATACGTAAGCCATCTCCGTAAGTTCATCAAAATGAGCATGAATCGCTTCCATAACCTCCTTTGTTCGACATTCCGATTCGAAACCTTTAGAATTATCACAATATCCCACTCCAATGTCGCCTTTGGCTTTGAGCTTTCCAAAGTCATCACGCATCATTATTTGATAGCAAAGAGATCCAAACATGAAAGTGTTTGAGATTCGGTTTTCTCATTGTGGACAAGCTAAAAAGGTGTTTTGTTGTGGCGTTTTGTAATCATAGAACGGTTTTGAGTATAGCATGCAGAGATACGCTTTCTACCCATAAGTAACTGAAGTTTAGCATTGATTAACATTGTTCTTGCAGCCCACTAACGCTGGTTTTGCCTTTCAACAACTCCGCTTTGTTTCGTGTATGCGGCAATAGATGTCCGATGTCAATTCCCACTTTCTCATAAAATTCACGAAGAGTTTGGTTAACAAATTCAGTGCCTCTGTCTGCTCGATTTGTCGAACGGTGTTTCGTGAGTCGAACTTGTATTTTTGTGAGAAAGGTGATGATCATCTGTGGAGCTTGATCTTTGCTACGAAGAAAGTAGACCCAAGTCCAGCGTGAATAGTCATCAACAATTACTAAGATGTAGCGCTTGCCATTGATCGTTTGCACGCGCATCGGGCCACACAAATCCATGTGAAGAAGATGAAGCACATGCCGAGCTGGTTCCACCTTTGAAGGAAAATGAGCACGAGTGCTTTTGCCTTGTTCACAAGCCGAGCAAAGGTGATCTTTAGAATACCAAAATCGTGGGAGTCCTTCAACTAGTTTGTGTCGAGCAAGGTTGGTGATGGTTTGAAAGTTTAGATGTGAGAGACTTATGCCATAGCAGCCGATTTTGTTGATGTTGACTTTGAAAGTAAGCAAATGGGAGATGAAGCAACCATGTCTTGCATAGAGATAGTGTAAAGACTTGAATTACGCGAGCCGCATATAAGGTCATCTTTTGTAGATCACTTAATGAAACAAGTTTTCTCCCTCAAAGCAACCTCCAAATCTCCATCACAAAACTGACCTACTGAAAACAGATTGTGACCGAGGCCTTCCACATAATAAACCCCTGCTAATTTGATGTTCCCATTGATATAGTCTCCGTAGCCCATGATAGCCGCTAAGTGATCATTCCCTAACCCGACAAAGGCCAATGAACTTTGCAATAAAGTTTGATAACAGCTTTAAGGTTGCCTCATCATGTGTCGGAACATCCGCTATCAACAATCCGAGAATGATCTATATCACACCGTGACATACACGATCGACACGATGGAATAGAAGTAGATGTGGAACCCAAATGTTAGAGGGTTCGAGCGCTTATAGTAGATATACAAACATCAATAGCTTTAGGTATCCATTTAAATCCTAGTGTGTTATATATCCATTTCTATCATCTCCAACTAGTATTTGCTTTAGTCTTAGTGAATGCACTAGGTGGTACTACATTCCTAGGAGGTGAAACTGGAGCTACGTGGACACAAAAATGCGTTTCTTAGAATCTAAAGAGGGCGGTCTAAGCAATGCACTTAGAAAGATTAGTGGGCGTAGAGGTATTCCAATTCTTAGGATTCCTTAAACGAGAGATGATAGCTTTAGCAACACATTTATCATGACAATCGGAATTCATACTTTTACGACAAATAACACAAGGTGCATCATGAATCAATATCAAAAGTACTTTAACGGTTTAGCATTCGTTACATCACTATTTCTATTACATTTGCCTGACGCAATATCTATAGTGGAAGCAACGTGAGTCTTATTCATAGTCCTAGGGTGTTCTTCTACTTTAGCATTCCTTATTGATCTTTTCTTAGGTCGCAACTTCCTATTCTTCATGTAGTGCTCCTAGGTCGTGAAGTGCGGACGCTTGGAAAAGACTCAACTATCCCTGCTTTCAAGAGAAGGAAGCACGCTAGCAACTTGTGATTTGGCAGAGGATTCTAGGTTCATGATTACTAAGTGTTACGGGCTATTCTCTTAATGATGGTTGGCGGAAGTTGTTCATACTTTCCTAACATTTCTCTTAACTTGAAGATAGTGTGAATCGATCTTGATTTTCGAACCAATATTTCCAAAGAAAATGCATAACTTCCTTAGTGTGTGCAAGATAATGATCAAGTTCATTTGATGCTTCATCACGAGTCTTTTGAGTAAATCAAATATGACACCATATTCCTTTTAACTTTTACAAGTTCTTGTTCATATTTTGAGATTTGACACTTAAAAGACACGCTTTGATCATCCAGTTGCTCAATTTTAGGATCAAGATTTTGCACGCGAATCTGCATTTTGTGTTGAAAAGCAAGTTGTTGATCGTGAATATCTTTTGACACCAATTAAGACGACGTATTGCATTTGAAAGTTCGCTTGACAATCGCTTTTTTTTTCAACTTTAAGGACTCGACCAAGCACATTATCGTGTTCTCAACATTTACCACGTAATCAACAAGATCAGCAGAGATATAATCCAATGCATATGACAAAGAATTCAATAGCACAACATTATGGACATCAGCATAGATGACATCTTCCAAGAGTCGTCATCAACATCTTTTAACATTTTCTTTTACGCTTAGTGTTAGAAATAGATGTTTTCGCTTTTCTAAAACGACCATCAATCCAAGTTCCCTATGAAAGTCCTTTTCCCAAGACAATGCACAACTTTTCAAATTTTTAACATTTGGTAAAAGATTTTTCCGAAAAATGTCTCTTTGTTCTCGCGCCAGAGGCGATTGAAAATGTTGAACTTTGATTTCGGAATGATATTCTATCTCATGTTGTAAAGTTTTGAGGTCAGCCATGAAAAGGTCAAAATATCAAAGAATTTTGCGATTTTCAGTTTTTGAGTTTACTTCACTGATGGAAGGTAAAGGACCATAAGTTTGTGCATAATCTGTTTGGGATTAACATTAGAAGACTCGACGTGTTTTATGATAATCCTTGGTGTGTTAGAAGAATCCGCTGGTGTGACGAAAGTGACCGCTTTTGAATAGTTAAAAGGTTTGTTGTAAACAACATTTTCTAATTTTGATCGACTCGCCTTCTCGCATCTAATTCCTCTTGACGATGATATTCAACAACACTCATAATAGAATTATCAATTTTATATTCTGCACCGGAAACTTCGTGGATTTGGTTTGAATGTTTTGGTTGAAAGCTTAGGTTTGTAATCAGGAAGATTCGGTCCATATCCATTTGGATTGGGTTTTAAAGTAAACTTTTCAATGGTGTGACCGACTCGCCATGTTTGTAAACAACAGTTTTAAACTCTTTAAGTTTGTTTTGCAAGCCGATGATTTCTTCAAGATGATCATCTATTCGCTTTGTTGAATGCTTTTTGTATGCAGAGAACTGTTTTTGACAAGTTAACAACTCAACCTTAGCTTTTTGATTTTCCAAGGTGAGAGCATTAATTTGCTTTTTATGTTCATGTTTCAGTTGTTCTATTTCGCATAACAAAGCATTCTTCGGCTAGATCACGATCCGCTCTCTAAATATTTTTCGCTTTGATGAGATTTGGCAAAGGTCGCTTCAAAACCGCTTTCACGCTTTTCTTGAGTTTTGAAAAAGTTAAGTTGCTTTTGTAAACATTCAAAATCCTTGGTTAACAATGCATTTTTGCTTTTCAAGTCCCGAATGGCATGACATTTTTCCACTGGGATTGTTGGTCTTGTATTAAACGCAAAAACTGATGAGGCAAAGTTCGCGGTTCAACGTGAGTCACAACATGATCATTACTTAGATCCTCAATATAACCACGAGTCAATTTGATTATCAAGGGAAACCGCTTGGTCATCTTGATCGTCAAATATAACTACGGGTCTAGTTGAAAATCGTCGGAATGATATGTGGATGACTCATTTTGAACATTCTGAGCCTTGCCGGATTCGTGATGTTGGCGGAGATATGAGATCGAGATAAATATGGTTTGTTACACTGAGACAAGCCATCGTCATACACCGGCCCTGTCACTCATGTAACTCATGCATATTGGCCATCAACATAACAACTGCATTGGCCTGCAAGTCCTCCATATCATCATCCGAAGTTGATTTGCCATAAAGCTCGTTCTTGTCCTGTGAGAGTTCCACTAGCTTCATCCTTAAGAGCCAAAAGAAGAGCCTCTTTGAAATAAGCACTGCCTCGAGTCCTAGGCTTTGGGCATGCATTAGCCAGGTGTCCCTTCTCATTGCAGTTGTAGCATCAAGACCATTCAACCCATTCTAGCATTTGCTCCACCACTTGAGCTCGATTGTTATTCCTACCCACAACATTAAACTGACCACCGCCCCATCCACGACCATAACCACATTCTCAACTTCAACTCGTCCATTGTTCACAACAGCTAGATTCCTTGTATTAGATGAGGAACGAATACGGTTGTTGGATTTGTTGGTATAACGGCTAAAGGCATTAGCAATCATAGCAAATCCTTGTTGCAAAGCTTCAACGGATCGATTCCTCATTAGTTCATCGACAAGTGCTTGAGCATTGTTGTTGTTGTATGGAACCAATTGAGTTTGTTGAGATTGAGGTGGAAGGATCATATGGTGTGATTGTAGCAGCTTGGTTGAGTTGGTTGAGGAGATTAACTGTTTTGAGCATATAAGGCAAGTTGTTGATTTTCCGGATGTGTCGGTGGAGCAATTTGAGCACGGAGAATCCTTTCCCTATCAACTTCCTTTTCATGAGGCTTCAAGTAATCGCACAACAATCCATATGTAGAATGATGCAAATTCTTCGCTTGACGGAGAAAAATGACATACTTCTCCCATTCAGACCAAGACTACTCAGAACTTAGTATTCACGCAATTTTGGCATGATGATGTTGTGTTTATCCAAATCATTGATGATGAAAAACGATGATGATAAGACTCTAGTGTCTCTCCGTGTTCAATCATGAAGTGTTCATAAGCCAAGTAAATTTTGGATTCCATATCCTCCCGATTGAGTGCAGATCCTTCCATAAGAAGATGAATATGATCCCACATTTCCTTTGCATTCTTTTGAGCATCAACACTTCGAAGAATTGGGTTAGGTAATCCTAAGAGGATGTATTGCATTGCAAGTTCATCAACTTCATAGTGTAGAAGTTCTCTCAGGATTCAAGTCGGCACAAAAGCAATGTTGGATTGTTCATCTCTTGGTGGATTAGCATTTGATCGGCGGTACAATAACGTAGGCATCTCAAAATGGACCTTCCAAGATAACCTTCTTTAAGAACTTTCCATGTGGCTTCTTCAGATCACAAAACCTAAAGAACCTTATCACCCATTGATCGAAGTTTCCTGGAGTGAGCATTGGAGGTCTATCAAGTGATCCAGCCTCATGAATTGATTGTTGGCTACTTAAAGCTTCACACATCTTTGCAAACCAAGTGGGTTCCTTCATAGTGTTCCTTGATGGATGTTGATTGAATTCATTTGTGTAGGGTTGAACTTGAAGACTTGGTGGTGGTTGAACCATTTGAGGTTGTGGAATTGCAGCAATTTGTGGAGTATGTTGTTGATTAAATTGTTGTTGATAAATTGCTTGTTGTTGATTCCATTGTTGATGTTGTGAGTTAGTTGTTGTTGACGTTGAGAATAAGTGTAAGGGAAATAGTTAGAGTATGGTGGTTGTGACATGTTGAAAACTTGTGTTGGTAAAATGGATCTTTGTAGTCGAATGAAC
Source organism: Chrysanthemum makinoi (assembly GCA_910596185.1). Taxonomy (NCBI): domain Eukaryota; kingdom Viridiplantae; phylum Streptophyta; class Magnoliopsida; order Asterales; family Asteraceae; genus Chrysanthemum; species Chrysanthemum makinoi. The sequence continues at coordinate 242,026,384 of OU343223.1, read as the reverse complement.
CTTTGTTGATGAAGTGTCCTTAGGCGTAGAAATCACAAGAAACCAAGTAGCACTTATGCATAAAAACACCAAAGTTACGCTAACAAAAGAGAGTTACGCTGTAGTTTTAGCTTACGCGTAAGTATGGAAAAGACTCTAAAGTTATGCGTAGACACAAAGTTAGGCGAAACTTAGGCTTAGGATTACTTATGCGAAGACAAGGCTTAGGCGTAAGATTAATCTTATGTAGGATTTCTACGCCGAAGTTTTATGCTTATGCGTAAGTTTAGGGTTTATCTCAAATGATCTTTTACACTATCACGCTGCAAAAGATATCCAAAGTCGATTTATTTTCGAGCTTATCCAAGCAAGAAAACACGGAGTAAACCATAAAAAGAAGATCAAACCAAGGATAAAGTTACGCCGAAGATTAGGGTTTCACTTACGCGAAGCTTACTCGTAAAAATGATTTTGCCCAAATTTGTTTCTAAACCAGATTTTTGTTATGAAATAGCTTCAATATCACCAAAATAACACAAAAGTGTGAAACTTGATGAATCAAAAGCGCTAAACGGGTTACTGTGAGAACGACACCTACGAACAAAAACAAGCTTAAAACTTAGATCCACGCAGAAGTTGAAACTTTTGCCAAAAACAAGTATTTTAACACCTCAAAACATTGAAAGTACAAGAATCTTGGATTCAAAGTGTAAAATAGTGTTTTGCTTAACCAAAGTATCAAAACCACGCGTATGTTCTACGCGTAAGACCAAAACCCACTTCAAAAAACAATATGTTCACCCAACTATTAGGCTATTGATACCACTGAGGTCACTAGATTTACAACACAAGCTTCAATAAGAAAGAGATAGAGGAGATAGAGTGGCGATGAACAATACACACACAAACACACACATATATAAACTATGATGGTTAGCGAGAGTGTGAAAGAGAAAATTGAACAACCAACCCTCAAATGAAGGTTTTACATGGTATTTATAGGCAAGGAGCTAGGGCAACACTCCTACCTCCCCTTTACCTTATTGGACATGGGCCTAAGCTCATGGGCCTTCTACATAAGCTTAAGGCTAATAACAAACATAAAGGCCATAATTAAGCTACCTATTACATATTGTCACACCCCCAAATTACCTGTTTTGCAAAATGGAATGGAATCTCAATTGACTGTCAATAGCATCACAATCACAGTATATTGAAATTAAGTAATCTAAAGTGTCGCTTGAAAATAAAATGCTTGATTTAATAAAAATAAATCGAAGTTTACAAAGTAGGTCCCAAATGAAATCAACTTGTGCGAAAATAAGTTTAGTACAAATTAAAATCGATGTGTTTAAAGTATATAAACCCAAGTGAGACGCCATTGTCACCACGACTCCATGATGTGTCCAAATGTATGCCATGAAGTGAATGCCTTAGATACCTGAGATAAAAACATGCTAAAAGTGTCAACACAAAGGTTGAGTGAGTTCATAGAGTTTGTTTTGAAATGAAAGCCTTTCAAAATCGTTTATGCAAAGAACGGCATTGTAAATCATCGAAATGTAAAGACTTTCAAAATCGTTTATGTAGCAAAGGCATTGTAAATCCACTCATTTCCAAGTCCCGCCCATACAAAACTTGCAACCTGTGTGTTCACAACCCAATCGCCGAATCATGTAGAGTTAATGTTCAAGTGCATGATGTCAAATGAATTCACAATATAGTACCTAACTCATGAGAACAATAGCACATAATCAATAGAAAACTTAACTCGAAAGAACAATACACATAATCAATAGTACTTAACTCGACGTAGAACAATAGCACATAATCAATAGCACTTAACTCAATTTATCAGAGTCAATGATTTAGAACGTTATACGACGAAAATCGTAGCACGAAACAAAACAATTTATATATAGTATAACCTTTGATTTAGAAACAATGGTAATCATGATAGATTTTAGCCTTAAAAATCTAAAGTACTTGTGAAAAATAATTGAGCATGTATCTCCCCCAAAATAGTACAAAACAATTGAAAGTGGGGCTATGAAAAACTCACAGTAATCCTTATAAAAGTTAAAGTACTTGTGAAAGTAATGAAAACAGTTTGAGCATGTATCTCCCAAAACGCTTTATGAAAGCAAGTAAAAGGGCCATGAAACTCACTTGTAACTGATTTAAATGACAAGAGTGAGTACATTGAGGTATAATGATGTGCTTATCCCGTACCTAGTACCAATGATATGATCTGATATGAGTTGCAATGTAATGTTATGCATGCATTTTCAGTTATTTATACCATTTACGAGTTTTGAAAATATTACTCGTCGAAAAATACTCTTTTGACGTCTTGACCCTTCAAAAATGACTTTACATGTTTTACATTAAAATGTCATCCTATAATGGTTTTATAATGATTTTTGGTGAAATTTACACTTTTCGTCGCAAAACAATGTCGTCGAATTTTCATGAAATCAACAAAATGGCTTTGGAAAAACTAGCCGTAAACCGGTGTACGTCGATCGTTAGAGAACGAACTCGACGGTTTTGGAAAGTTTGTATCGATATCTAAAAGTTCAGTTCAGGAGTTTTCGTCCAAAAGGTCTCGAACATAAAGATAATAAGGGTTAAAGATGGTGTGGTTTTGGCTAATTGTGCGTAAAATTAGTTACGGCAACTTTATGAAAAAGTGCATATCTTTGTCGTTTCAAATCCGTTTTCAACGTATAATACGTCCTTAGCTTCGTATCAAAGTATACTAATATATTTTTGACAAGTCGAAATAATTTGTGAAGCTTAAGGCTCGCTTTTGACCCGTACAAGATAAAAACATGTTGCTGAATTTCTGAAAAATATAATATTTCGTCCAAACTTGTAAAATCCATAACTTTCTCGTTATAAGTCCGTTTTTATCCGTTCAAGAGGCCATGGATTCGTTTTAAAGTATATTTTCTAAATATCAAGGCCAAAGTTTCGTACCAACTGTAGGTTTTTCCAGAAATATGAAACAAGGACAGAACCTTTTTATATAGTTATCGAAAATAGTTTTTCTCGGACAAAACCTATTCTAATCCCTTCAAATCAACTCCAAGCTAATCTAATCCTACCATACACCTTCTTAGGGTGTCATGGGTTCCTAGACATCAAGACCAACATATACCAAGGGAATAATTATAGGATGACCTTATATATATATAACTCTAAAAATCATGTAAAATGGTATAAATGAACACAAGTCTTGCATGTTTGCTCCAAATATGAAGATATAAATATGAAATGATAAGGAAAAAGGAAAAATATAAATGATATGCTTACTAGTGATAGTGATGAGGTGAAAGTAACAAGGATTAAACTTAAATACTCTTGGTTTTTATTTCAAAACCATAAAAAGAGTATAAACTAGATTGATTAAACACTTGGACTAGCAAAATTTTGATCCCTTTGAGTTCTTGATGTGTATTTGGTTCTTGAACCCAAAGAAAAGGAGAGAAACTTTTCTATCTTTGAAAAAGAAATGAGATAATGAATGAAAATGAATAATTGAAGTTTAGGTGAAGTAATATCTTCACAAGTGAAATTTCTACCATCATTCAATGTCACCCCCATAGGCCGGATATGGGGGATTATGTTTCCTCCATATATTTTTTTTTTTAAACTTATGTACTTGCATGTATATTATGTAATATTTAGTAAAATGTATAAGTAGAGGTGTAGTTAAATGTAACTTGTAAAGTAAATGGTAATTTTTGGTACAAGTAAATTTTTATTAGGTCAAAATAGAATGTAATGAGATGATAAAAATTGTAAAATTACTTTCCTTGTGAAAATTGAGTGATAAAATAATTATCGTATAATTTTAAGAAAACGTCATAATAATTTAACCTTAACGATTTATGTACCAAATAAATTTGAAACACTAGGAAAACTAAAAATATGGTTTTATGAACTAAATGCAAGTTTAAAAATACATCGGGATCATTTTTGAAAGTAACGGATTAAATGTTAAAATAATAACTCACGCGATAACGATTATTAATATAAAATTTATGCGTTGAATGTGAAATGAAAATGTCGTGAATGAACTAATGAGATGCAAATGATGTCAATGGAATGTAGACTAATCATAGTCCATAGGAAATGTTCGTGATGTTATGATCATGAATTCGCCGCTAAACCATAAAGATTACGCGAATTTGGAACAAGTAAACCAAGTTTACTATAAATGTTGAAATAATGAGGCATAAATTGTGTCAAGAAATGACCTGAAGTAATGGGTTGTCACATCTTCGCCCATTCAAAAAGGAATTCAGTCCCTGAATTCAATCGTTGTTAGTCTATCGGGTTTAGGGTTTGATGTGGCAAACTTTCCCATTCTTGAGCAAAACCCTCAAAAGACTTTTTGGTAACCGATTTTTACTTAATCCCACAACTCATCAAACAAGAACTCGGCATAATTCATTAGGCTAAATCGGTTTAGGTAACAACTTGTTTCTAGCTCGATCTTTGCAACTCATCAAACAAGAACTGCGCGGATCAAACCTGAAACAAGTGGTTTGAAGAAAATCTTTTGAAAATTTGGCTCGATTATGGAATTGCTTACACATATAAGCCTACTACTCCCTTCATTGCATGATTCTTCCTGAATTAGACATAGTGATCAAGGCAATTTTAGGAGTAACTATGCAATGCTTGGACTAATCGACTCATATGATGTTTGGTGTTGAGTCACTGATGTTAAATTGTGATGAACACGTGAGAGAGAAGACATGGAGTGTCGTTAAAATGATAGTTAAAGTAAAAGAATTAAAATCCTCGAAATGATGATAACAAATCGGAAAGAAAATAAAGTACAATAGATGAGAATATTTTTACAACGAGTAGTTTAGCAAAAGTAGTACATCTTAGGTTATAAAGATTCGATACATGGAAAACATAAACTTAGTACGATATAGTACATAAGGAGAAATAAGACTGTTGTTTCGAACTTCTTCGCAGTCTTCCGCTGTTGTTTACCATGACGAGCTCCTCCTCCTCCTTCTAACATATATACATTCCCATGAGCACCTTCAACTTGTTGACCTTGGTTTTGAGGACATTGATTCCGATAGTGTCCTTGCTCCCCACATCCGGGTATGACTACCTGCTTTGCCCTTACAAATCCTTAGCAAGGTGTCCTACTTTTGTGACAAATGCAAAACATATACCACATGGACCATTATGATGTAGCGTGTATTGGCGTATCGTGGTAAGTTTCCTGCATAAGCTCTTCCCCTGGTTGGTGCAAAGAACATAGACCATGCGACTTTTGTCTCTCTATTATGTTGTTGATGATGGTTAGTGTTATGGTTTTGGTTGTCGTTATCATAACCTCCTTGGTCGTCTTCCCATTTTCTTTTGTTGTTGTTGATTTGGTTATCGTCGTTGTCGTTGTTGTTTTGGTTATTGTTGTAGTTGGTGCGGTTGTTGGGGTTGTTGTTGTTTTGGTTGGTGTTGGTGTACTTGCCTCTCTTCACTACTTGAGCCATGAGCTTTTGAGACAATCAATAGCTTCCTCAATCGTTTTCATGGTCAAAGGAAGTCACACGCCTTGAATAACTTCGGAAGTCCTTCAATGAAAGCCTCTAGTAGCTTCTCATTATCCGAAACCATAGATGGGCATAATACGGCTAATTCTTGAAACCTTCGAATGTGGTCAATATCGTATCCAATAGTTTTAGTTCATAGAACTCCTCCGTTTCCAACTTTTTCACTTCCGTTCGAGGACAAAACTTCTTAGTCACCAAACCCTTGAATTCCTCCCAAGTAAGCTTGAAAGCATTCTCCATTCCAATCGGTTGAGCATAAGAATTCCACCAAGACAATGCTCCATCGAGTAATGTGCTCGTAAGTAAAACTTAACTCAGTGTCATATCCGGACACTACAAAGCAAAACACCCCATTCCAATTTTCAAACCATCGAACCATGAATATCGTAGCTCCCTGCATTCTCAAACTTAGTGGGATCTCCACTCTTGAAATCCTTGTAAGAACGCTCTTAACTCCCGGGTCCTCCCGCATTTCAAAGCAGAGGCAAGAAGCTTCCCAAGCTTGGCAGAGCAGAATACGGTCTCAGAAGAAGCAGCCCATCGCTTCCCTTTCAATCCTTAATGCCTCCGCTACACTATCCCTTACCAACTTTTGAATAGCCGCTTGGGTCATATGTGTGGCTTTCGGTGCCATATCTTCTTCAAAACAAGAGGAAATGTGAGACGTAGCAAAAATCCAATGTTAATAATAAACACTCCAAAGAGATGTGATAAGAAATGGTAAGTTTGAGGTTATGTTTCAAAATGATCGTCGGTTTCAAAAAGATGGGTTATGAGGCGTTGTGAGTGCTTCAATGTATGATGGTTTAGAGACTTAATGTGTGAATAAAGTGTAACTCGACATGTTAGTGGTGAAACAAAGGAATGAGAGCGACTTCGCCTATATAAAAAGTTTATCTCGCATTCGTCGTTATCGATGATGAATCAGCTGATATAAAAAATTGTGATAGGGAATGACAAGGAATTCTCCACGTTAGAGTATGAGGAAAGATAATGGATGGGTATTAAGGGCATCCATGTGACAATCGATGTGAAATGAAAGTAAATAACTCGAAAAAATGTACGTATAAACCGCATGAAAAGTGAACATGCACTTATGATGAAATGATGAGATGCTATGGTGATGTAGTTATAGTCTAGGGTCAATGATGCAACCTAGTTCTCTATAACCGAAGCTCTGATGCCAATCTAAAAATACATCGGGATCATTTTTGAAAGTAACGGGTTAAATGTTAAAATAATAACTCACGCGATAACGATTATTAAATATAAAAATTTATGCGTTGAATGTGAAATGAAAATGTCGCGGAATGAACTAATGAGATGCAAATGATGTCAATGGAATGTAGACTAATCATAGTCCATAGGAAATGTTCGTGATGTTATGATCATGAATTCGCCGCTAAACCATAAAGATTAATTTGGGAACAAGTAAACCAAGTTTACTATAAATGTTGAAATAATGAGGCATAAATTGTGTCAAGAAATGACCTGAAAGTACGGGTTGTCACACATATTAATTACTAACACTTGATTATGGTTTAGGAGTGATTCCAACAGAGGGTCTCAAGATGGTCACAAGAGACACTTTAGGAAGCAAAAAAAACATCTACTAAAAAAATATAGTCTACAAAGATTTTTTGACAAAAATTAAAAGTAGACAGGTTCTTTCACTTTTTATTTCATTTTGCATTGTTATTCACAGTTATTTTTTACCATTTACTTATACATGTACTGATTACAACTATCCCTATTGAGACTTTTTTTCATTGTTTTGCAGGAACATCATCCATAAATCTCACAACATGTCACCATTAATTAAAAATTATCCAGGATTTGTGAAATGTCACTCACTAGCATACTAATATTCAAGTCCCAACTTTTGTATTAGTACTCTTCCCCTACCCATTAGCATACTAATATTCAAGTTCCAACTTTTGTGCCAAAATTTGTGTGCAAAACCGTGATCACATAACATTGATGGACATGCTGAGGTGATAAATCTTTAATTTCTCATGTTTTGCAGAACAATGGATGAACAAACAAATGCCGCACTGCACTCAACTCGATCGCTAGATGTTGGTGAAAGTACGACAACACATATATACAAAAGAAGATATGAAAAGCGATCATGACATAGGAAGATGTCTAGATCTCATGGACTAAAGCCGTAAGATTGAACAAACCACTGGAACTAAAAGTCTATAGAAAATGGTACTCGAGGAATGTCCCCGACCCCAACCCACAAAGCTTATGCTTTATGCTTTTGGACGTGAAAGGTAAATCAAAATCACCCCCTCGCTTAAAATAAACATTCAATATATCCACGACCGACGCACCATATATTCGGGTTCATAACTACAATTGCGGGTGATGCCATCCGTGCTAATGTCCGTTATGGGACATGCCTCTACTTGATCCTAAGTCGCAATATAGGAGGATGTTAAGGATCCAAGGGTACGGATGCAAAAGATGCATAAATGGCAGACTCTCCCAACAGAATGACACTTCCGTTGGAAAATATACATGACCACGGCAATTGAAGAGGCAAGCCCCCACAACATCACTTCAACTTTTCTCGCTTATAATGAAGTTACTCTGAGGACCTAAAACAGAGATTCTATACTCAAGGTGTATATCTACCAACATGAAAACCAAAAACACATCAAAAACACAACTAATATAAATTTTCAGACGATATATAGGCATTATAATGTAACATTGGTGCAATAAAAGAATTTGAGATGCAACGCACCAACCGCATCGCAGAAGAAATATCGACATACGAATCTCAAGTAAGTTTCATCAACACCGTGACTTTCAAATTCTACACAATCTTTAGCTACCATAATATTTTTGCCCTTTAAAATTAACATACTTGATATGTACAACAAGGCAACGCTCGCTGCATTCACCTTATAACTAAGCCGCAAGAGGTTTTGAAGTGGGATTGCTACACAACTAACGTACCGGTAACGCGCAGCTGAAGCTCATGTCAAAAGGTTTGCAGGTATACCCATATCTCATTCATCTTATTCAACCTCGACATCCAGCTAATAGGCATTAACAAACCGGATCGATATAGGAAGTGTCCAACTAATCACCCCGCCAACAAGCTATTATCTTAATCCAGAATTGAGAAGCATATCGATCCGGAATTGTGGGTATTACAAACACTTCACCGAATGTATCGTAACAAAATATCGGATAACATATACTTTTACAATTTGTGTTACCACAGATACACCGAGCTCATGGGCCCACCAATCCCACTAACAATCCCAACAGGTGACATAGGAAGCCAGGCAGCGGAAATGTATCGGGGACCAATATCGCTCGCAACGCTCATGTCTATGAACTCGAAGCACAAATGGTATTATAGTTCGCACCTATAACTTACCTATATTACACAAAAAATTAGGACTAACAGTTCATGTCCCCCATCAGCAACATGTTTTTACAACCGAAGCGACGATAGTGCATATTGATGAGGTGAGAGGTTGGTACTTCAACCGTTGTTTATCTGCCATAATTGAAGATAGAGGACAAATTTTCCACATTGGTACTTTGCAACAGTGGGTACAAAGCCAACACCGAACTACAGGTATACACAACACCCCCTCACATCATTACCAAAAAAATAGCAGTCAACTAATCCTATACAAATTAACGCATACAGTTATTGCTTGAAAGTGGTACTTCGAGATATCACCGGTGAAATAGGTATGACTTGTTTCTCCCTCTGTGATTCTCTCTCTACCCGGTCTCGATGAAGTGGTGAACTACATACCGGAACCAACCCATACGTGTTGCCACCGCATCATGACCTACTTAACACAACGATGTATTCCAACTACACCGGGACGGCGGGGCGTGGGTACCTAAATTTGTGTTGACACCGCGAAGACACTCACTTCCTCCACTCCTTCCACCAATTCCTCCCCCACAACAGAAGGGACATCTGTCAAGCATCCAAACCTATCATGCGAGAAACAATTGACACTTCCACACGGAAGTATACCACCCCACCAACAACAACCGAAAGCCACTGAAAAGTGTCACACGCAGTTGAAAAGGTTTCAACAAGCGCACGCAAGCAATTGTTTCCACCGATGAACCAAGAACCTCGCACGCGGGCCAAGAAACTTAAAGCGCAGTAGTCGTATACTGTCAACAAGGCCGATTTTCACTCACTGCAGCCTCTATATAAGAAGACAGTGACTAACCCGCGCAACCCTTCTAAACCTATATGTAAAAGCTAGGAAAATGTACGTTATGTATAGAACATTAGTGTAACTGTAGTTTCAACTAGCTGGTGCATGTAACACTAGCAGCATGGCCTGTACGATTTGTATCCACTAAACCGTGCTAAGCAGGCGTAAAAAACTTATGTACTTAATGGTATCTATAAAACCATGGTTTCCCTAGCATCAACTCCATGAAAAAAGGCATTACACATTCTGGATCATCAGACTATATGTTGTTACAGGATTAGACATATAGCAAAAAAATTAGGTGTAACCAAACAAAAGATAAAAAACAACAACACACAAACCTTTATTGAACACAAACATTACACACAAAAGACAACCACACATTCACAACATACAATAAAACAAGGTACACCAAATTAGGTACGTACAATAGGTCGAAAAGGATACACAACGACGCTAAAGTGGCCCTTTTCGACATTATTGATACACTCGCATTTATCGCAAGAAAGCAGATATGCATCATGTGCACTACCATTTCGCAACTCCAATCAGTTGAACAATGACGCTGTTGCACGCAAGGTCTTCAGTCCGCGCCCTTCCAATGCGTGCAGCACATCCTACCGCCATTCTCAAAGAACAACACATTTGCCTGCACCATCCCCAAGCTGAGCCTAAACAATCTCCCAAACATACCACCAACAAGCACCACCGAATCAAATAAGCACAAATTCACAAACAATCGCACCAATATTTATACAAAAAAGGTTAACGCATGATATGTTCCACTCATCAACAGAGGGAACAAAGATCACAAAGCATGTCCTACAATAATGGATGGCGTGCCTAATTGCGAAAAAAATCAACCATTCTACTACGTAAAAGGTAAACATTGCATAAAAAGCACAACAAAAGACTATTGAAAAAAGAAGGGCAAGTATGCAGAACCAAACAACAAATACTTACATCCATGTTATCTTATTAAACGAGACAACGAAACACATAACAAACAAAACCAACAACGTAAAAAACACAACTACTAATTCAAAATCTTAGTAAAACACCCCCGCCGCATCGCGACGGGCTCCATGCTCGTTGTAAATAAAGTTGTACTATTTAAATTTAAAATTAATAAAATATATAAGAGAAAAAGAATGTGTCTCACATGTTTAACACTAAACCTAGCTATTATGTTAGGAATTGAAAACCCCTTGTAACAGAGGTTTTGAATTGTAAATTCCATCAATTAACAATCATTTTTAACTATCAACCTTAATTTTTACCTCAAAACCCTTAAAACAAACAAACCTTTTGATAATGAACTATTTTTCATGTACATATTTTATTTATAGATTAGGTAATTAGTACCATAACTTCCAACTTTAGGAAGTATCGGTAGGAAATAAAGTATACCTGATAACTCGAGATGAGAGTAGATATTGGTACCCTCTATGTGCATCTTCAATGTATACACTATATGTACTTTTTGCACTAAAATAGTGCAAATAGTACATAAAATTCACTCCAATGTTAGCACTATATTTAGATCATTTTAGTGCAATGAATAGACTATTCATCTGCAATTAAATGTGCAAAAGTTTCACTTTTAACCTTATACTTTAATTTAGTTTTTTATTTATATCCTTATCATCCATTAATATATTAATATTATTATCATAGATTATATAAAATAATATTTAGTGCAAAGTTTAGTGTACACATTAGAGTAATATATTTATAGTGCAAGTATATTCCAAAAATATTCTTATTTTGCACTAACATAGTGCAAAATTATAATGTTCACGTTGGAGATGCTCTTATGCTGCTCATTATAAAGAGTATCCTCACACTGTGAAGGCCTCACTCACGCACCAAAATCTTTCATCCTCCTCCTTGTCACACGCACATGGCAAAAAGAAAGCAAAACATGTGAGGTGCTCACCTTGTTAGTGTGTGCGCAAAGCGGACTCTCTTTAAATATTTTTATTATTAATTATTTAGGTTTCGAGTGTGTATACAGTATTTTGTATAAAAGTGATTATTTTAATATAATATGAGGGTGATGTGACCATTGGAGATGAAAATTGAGAAGGAGTATGGGGAGGTAAATGGTAATGTGGAAGGCGTTGCAGGAAAGAAGTGGTGTGACCATTGAAAGTAGCCTAAAATATAAGTAATTTTTAATTTTTTTTATATAATTTTGTTTTTATTATAAACAGCAAAATATAAAAACGGATCAATAAATGTAAAGTTTAATAAGTTAAAAGTATTAAAACACAAAATTACGTAATGAAGAAAACTATAAAAGACTGTTTTGTCTTGTTAATAAAATGTGCAAAATCGTGAAAAAATGTGAAACATAAACTAAAGTCCAAAATAGTAAAAGTCAAAAGATATGAAACCTAAAAATATAACAAATTATCTTATTATCGTACCGGCTTTATGGGAATAAGTCATGATTGCGACAAGTACCATCGCCTTCGACGGCCACCAAATTTCACGACTTCTATTATATATAGAAAACACATATGAGAATCGAGCTTAATTAATTCATGCACTACTTATACATATGTATAATCTGTGTGTATTTGAGGGCCTCTTTGTGATCATGGCACGGGGCAACTGAAATGCACGAGACGGCCCTGCTTATTATGTCAATAAAGTGAGTATTAGAAGGGTAGTCGTTGTAAGACTAAAAGGAGTTGCGGTGACTGGGTCAGCGCCACATCAGCTTTTTCTCTTCTCTCACTTTTCTTCACTCCCTCTCATCTTTCAGTCGTTTTGGTCACCTTCTCATCACATTTCGTTAAAATACTTATATTATACAAATATACCTCACTAAATATCACACACACACACATAAACAAATAAAAAAAAAACATTTACTTTTACAATGAAACTCACGATTTTTGTTTTATTGCTTTGGTGAGCCAGTCATCATACACACAACAAAATCACTGTGACCAATGTTTCGTTTGATTGATGGCGTGTGAACTTTGTACTTTAGTGAATGAGTCACACTAAGAGGTAATTATAATAAGACCCACTCTAGATATCAAGATTAATAACATCTTTTGTCTATGAGACTATGACAATCTAAAAAAGGATTAAACCGATGTCGATGATAATCTAAAAGGATTAAATCGATAAGGAACTTGATCATGTATACCCATGAGTGTCAATTGATCTTGTCATAGAGTCGAAATTGGACCCATGCAATCTTTTCAAAAAAGCTCTTTTTCTTGTTTGTTAGGTAAGAGGTCACAAGAAAGACGTCGATCAAATTATAGGTTTTCACTGAAGTATTTCATGGCCTGATTAATGATACATTTTGCTTTTGTAGGTGGTGTCTTGCCATCACTTTTACCCCTCTCACCTCTTTTATTACATGTATTAGAGCTCTAGGTGCCAAAACGAGGGGTAGCTTCGTCGTCGTGCCATCTCAGCGCCACATCAGCATCCCACTTCTCCACAACTAACCACAACAAACCCCCCCCCCCCTTCACTCATAACAAACCTCAACCTCTTCATTTGGGACCCACCATTACACAAACACTACACACACACATACACAAACATGTTGCTTTTGTGTCAGTGTATCCCTCGTCGTCCTCACGATTTCAAACCCAACGACGAGCCATCGGCAGTTACCCCGGTGTGCTAAGGGCAGCTGCATACTCACCAACACGAAGCACAACAAACCCCACACCGGGTGCTCTTATTAACATGAAAGGACAATTTGTTAGCAAGACCTCGGTCAAATCATAGGTTTTTACTGAAGTATTGCATGGCCTAATTGATAATACATTTGCCTGATTGATGATACATTTGAACTATTTAAGTACTTTATAAAACGTCCAAAAGTATTGCATGTCACAAACAAAACTACAAAGTGTTGCTACAAAGTGAAACTTGCTGATGAGTAATGAGAGCTAGAAAGTGAAAGTAATGTGATAATCTTGAACGCTGAACCAAATCTAGAGTCACATTTACAAAATTACGAGTCCTACATTAGTGTCTAGGGGCTGACGAACCTTGTTTGAGAGCAAGTTTTTTTTTAAAAAAAAAAAAAAAAAAAAAAAAAAACTCATAGAAAGAGAGGGCAATTTCATTCAAAATTTTATGGTACTCAAATTTATCCAAATACACAATTAAATTATACTTAAATCCTATACAAAACACTAGGGGATGTTTGGTACACTGAAATGGAAAGATGAGAAAGGGAAAGGGGGTTCATTCACATGTTTGTTGACATAAAGAATGGAAACAGGGAATTAAATTACCTTTTTTATTCTCTCATTTTGTATCTTTGAAAAAAGTGAAGAAAGGTGAAGAATTAGAATTTTAGAAGGGCTCTTTCTCTTTATCTTTTCTTCGTGGAATGAAAAAGCCTCATACAACAAAAAGAGAGGATATATGTGCGATAAATGCATCATAAATCATTAAAAAAAAAAGCTCTACTGCAGACATATTCTCCCCCATTGCTCATCTTTATGTTCGTGCATTACATCATCCATAGGTAAAGACACTTTCTTTCTCATTAGTTTAAAAGGGATGAGTTATTCATACGGGGGCTATATTTTTATATATACCTCCCTTATGTTTTTTTTTTATTTTTTTTTTTTTTATATCAAAAAGCTATAAACCCGAATACGCGAATGTAGAATATAAAGTTTAATAAGAAAACGCTTAAACTGGCTGAATAATAAACAATAAACCGACAAAAAAGCTTGTACAGACTTGAAATGAGACAGCGTAATATTCCACAAAGGTGCGTATATGCTACGTAGACCAGTAGCAATAGTGTAACCCTTAATAAAAGGCAGAAGTTATTTAAGAGGTTTTTTAAAGGGACATTTGAAAATACAATTTGTGATCTGACTATAATACCCTTTCACCCTTTGTTAAACGAAAATAAAACCCACATCTTTTTGTTAATTACAATTTTAGCACTTTTAATCCTAGCCTTTGATCAAACTATCCAATGGCCTAGATTCATTTTAATAAGCATCAGAAAGCATGTATCTAATAATTCGTGACGTAGAATACAACACTATATATATATATATATATACTAGTTGCAAAGCCCGCCCGATGGGCGGGCATGTCTTATAAATATCGCTGACATATGTTACTATAGCAAAAGAAGACGCGTTAAAAAAGGCTAAAAAAGTTTTCAAGGTATATACAAAGTATATGTTTTTACTTCAAAAGCAAAATAAATCTTTATACACGTGTGTCATTGAATTTGTGTATTACAGTTTTATAAAGCTATTGGGGTAAAATTATCTTAAAATGATAATAGGTGTTTAATAATCGGTTCCCAAGCGTGCTAGTTAAACACCTACTCCATACTATGTAAAATCAAAATGTAAAGTACTCATGCTAAAAAACTAACACATTATATGCATAAGTAGGCTATATCACAATGCATTACATGTTTCATAAAAGTCACAAAAAAGCATGTATTGATCTAACATTAGTAAGCAGACCCAATACTACTCGAATGAACTTTTCCCGATTATGCATATTTTATAGTTATAACTTATATATTAATAAACAGATAGGCATGATTATAATTATTCTTTTGATAATATTAGTCAACTGAAATTCATATTTAAGGACGGGGAGGTTAATTAATATTTTGATGGTATTAATTTACTTTAAATATTTTATAAGAAAGGTGAGGTTGACATACATTTTAAATGTTATTGGTGTTTTTTTTATTATTATTTAGAATTATTTATTTTTTATTTTTTTATTTGAGAAATATGTAGATTTTTTTATTTTTATTTATTTTTTTTTATTTTTTTTTTTGTAAGTGAATGTTTAATATGCTGTTTATGGTTTGAAACGATTGGGATTTTTTTTCTTTATATATATTGTTGCCAAATGCATGTGTTGCATGAAAAGACATAAGTTTTTCTTTTGATGTAGTATTTAGTCTATATTTTTGTATAAACACATGGTATACATTTCAAATAAATGGTAATTAATTATGTAGAGTGTTGTATTTTGATAGTAGGTAATCAACATGCCAAAATGCTCAATGTGAATATCGCTGAAATGTATAAGTTAATGAAAAATAAGATATAAAGATACCAAATTTTATATCGAATGCATGAGCAATGAAAAATAAATGAACCTAAACAATTATAGAATAATTAAAAGGTACAAAGTTATACATAGCAATTAAAAGGTAAAATATTATCATTTTAGAAAAATAAGTATCGCCTTACATCTTACATTGTAAAGAACAAATAGAAATGAATGGTATACAAAACGATTGATTCTTCATATAGCTGCAACAAATGAATCCAATCATTCATCCAAAGTTATGCTTTTTTAATCCTTGGTGAACAACGACCGCCACCTAAAAAAGTATGCATTGAATAATTAGGACACCGACCGCCATCAAGTGAAGACCATATTCTCTAATGCCTTTGTAGCAAATCATGCAATCTCTCATATAAACCTTGGTCTCAAAGGAGGATTTTAGAACAGTATAGTTTCTAATACACACCCCAAACCTAATCATATGGACAATGAAATGAAAGCTTGATTCTCGAAAATCAGCAAGATCAAACTCTTGTTGGTGATGGTCTCCATAATAATTAGCAATCTCCGCAACCAATGCATGTGATCCTCTTCTTCTAAAAAATAGACATATGCCTGCTTTTACAACAAAATAATAATAATCGCCATGTAAAGATACTATTTTATATTTACATATTAACTCCTAATTTAAGCCTTCATAATCATGAATGATAATATTGAAAAATATATCTTTTATATTCTTGGACCTCATAAATAGATACATTAACATATGTCTTCTCAATCATGCAATAACTTCTCTAATTTCTATTTTTCATAAGATGTGTTGATGGTCCATTTTCATACCTTTCATACATGTAATACGTGATTAAATTTCCATTCACTATCAAAAGGAGCTTTTCGGATGTTTATGCATCACTGGTGAATCTTTTCAAGCAACAATGCAACATGTTCTATACGGAATGCTATACATAAAACCTAGCAAAATACCCAGATAATAAAAGTCGTACAAATAGACAAAAGTTTATGAGAAGCACTTCTTTCGGCTACCTCAAGTCGGCTTTCCTAGCTTTTAGCTCTTTATTGTTCTTTGCATATAAAGGAATATGTATAAGCAACTTCTTTGAAAAGGTCAGACCGATCATAGAAGATACATAAGAATAAATAACTCTTTTTGTTATGGTACCAATCAAAGTGAGTTATATAACAAACACAAATATGCAACGGACCTGAAGTCTAATACTGGCTTGTTGGTGATCCCTAGATTTTCATGATACAAAGCTTAAATGTGTACCAATATCTTTGTAAACCCACCCCTCTTGGTGGGTATAGAATATACCACATTTATTGTTTGATTTCCATTTAGAAAGATTAAACCCATGAACCAAACAATCACATTGGGAATGAAATCGTGGAAATCCCTATAACCAAACACCCCCTTAATTCTTATTCTTACAAAGTTTCAAGGTAGAGTTCCACATCCAATGACCGTTATCATTACTCCTAATGAATTAATAAAAAATAGGTTTATGAGCCTATAAGCTTAGTTAATTGAATGGACATACATAATTAAACAACTCATATAGACAATTTCTTATAATTCAGTAAGAGATATCCTTTTTTCAGAAAGGGTTTCTTCAGCATCCACTAACACTGCATCTTTATCCAATAGAAGCTTTTGTTCTTTAGTTCTCTTTTTTTAGCTTTATCTTCTAATTCAAACAACGCTTGCTGTAGAGTAAGACGCATGTTATCCGATCATTAGCAATATAAGGTATTACCACAAAATGGGATATGTTTTAGGTAATAAGATACACACAAATAAAACTCAATTCTAAAAAATTACTTTCTATAAAGTGCCTCTTTGGTTCCAATTCTTCTTAATATATAAAATCTCTCTTTTCAGTTTATCTTGCCACCTAACTACTAAGTTAGTTGCTTATTCACACCTTTCTAAATGATCTGAACTATTATTTTTAAGCTCTTCATATAATATACTAAACTCTCATACAACCATTCATGACCAACTCACAACTCTGCTTTCTACATAGCCACATCACAACACATAGCAAAATTCTTTTCTTCCTCAACTTAATATTTGTTTGCTTCTAATGTTTTTTTTGTTATAATGCAAGCCTTGAAAACTCTCATGTTGTACTTAGTTTTAGACCCTTTTCATCTTTTTGTTGTTGTTTGTTCCTTGGATAATATAAAGACAGTCAATATTTAAATAAGACAATACTAATCTTATTAGTAAATGTGTGCAAGACTAATGTAAAACATATATGTAATCCTCTACTGATGCACACAAACTACCTCTTTGTATTTATTCATGGATAATATAAAGACAATCAATATTTAAATAAGACAATTCTAATCTCATCACCATTGATGATTTGAATTGCAGAGGGCAAGTCAATATGTCATATATAAACTTCTCCAATCCTTAAGTTAACCAAAATGAATAGCCATAACCACATATCCACCTTTTTTTGGAGCATTTAGAAAGGTCTTGTGACCTGTAATCAAACTTAAATTGTAACCATTTTCCTCATGAGGTATCAAACGTAAACTTTATCCGTGTTCCTCATAAGAATAGCTCATGGTTATATATGTATAATGGCCTCTTTTAATCCAATGCCTTAAACTTACCATCACCAGTTTTGTTATTTCTCTCATTATCAACCTACTTTTAAAATCAAATCAATTGAAACCCTTTGGATTAATCTATTTAGGGCAAATCGCATAAAAAGATACTCATCTTATGTCTAATTTCAATTAAAGGTATTATTCTTTTTTTTTCTCAATTTAAGGAACCCGACTTTTTTTTTGGGCCGATTTAGGTTTTTTTCTAACTTCCGTTAACTATTTCGTTAGTAAATTACATGTTTGGTCCTTGAGTTTGTATAGGCATTACATATTTGGTCTTCGATCGCTTTTGCACATTTTCAAAAAAAATGAAATAAAATTTTTCAAAAAAATTTCTAAATATTTTTTCCAAATTTTTTCAAAACAATTTTTGAAATATTTTTTCCAAATTTTTTCAACAAAACTATTTCGAAATATTTTTCCAAATTTTTTCAAAAAAACTTTTCAAATATTTTTTTTCCAATTTTTCAAAAATTTTTTCGAATATTTTTTTCAAAATAATTTTCAAATATTTTTTCCAAATTTTTTTCGCAAAACGGATGAAAATATTTTGAATTTTTTTTATATATTTCAAAAAAATTTGAAAAAATTTGGAAAAAAGATATTTCGAAAAATTGTTTTTGAAAAAAATTTGGAAAAAAAATATTTCGAAAATTTTTTTTTGAAAAAAAAAATATTTTTGAAAAATATTTTTTGAAAATGTGCAAAAACGGACTGAAGGACCGAACATTTAAATGCCTACACAAACTCAAGGACCAAACATGTAATTTACTAACGAAATAGTTAACGGAAGTTAGAAAAACACCTAAATCGGCCCAAAAAAAAAGTCAGGTACCTTAAATTGAGAAAAAGAAAAGAATAGTACCTTTAATTGAAATTGGACATAAGATGAGTACCTTTTTATGCGATTTGCCCATCTATTTATATCAATGGCCAAACCTAATATACTCAAAATCAAAACAATTGCTTGTCATGATCAATATTCATATCTGTTGTATCTCTTTTCTTTACATCAATGGTTGGTTGTGTGGGTATAATGGGTGACTTTTTGATATTTATATGATTCAAAACATATACTTTAAACAATTGGAATATTACGATGCATCAAGTAAACTATACTAAAAAGAAGTGGAAGGTGAAATGGCTTGTCGATGGTCTTTTGGCTCATTCTTTGGTCAAGTGCTTCAAGTAAACTTTGTTGACCTCTCAATCATGCTATCACCCTCGAAACCAAACACAAGGACAAATGGAAGTTGCCATGTCTGAAAAGAAGTCGAAGACGAAATGACTTAAGCTTAGGTTAGCATTAGCATCATTTTAAGAAGCACGGTTCTCTGAACCTGGATTATCTTTAACAGAAATTTAGAAGTTGTTAATGCTTTTCTTACTAAATATAGCTAGCTTAAAAGTTACTGGTTAAGGTTTCAAAGCTTACATGTGTCCAAACTTTTGCATGTTTCAGTGGCCGCTAAGATGACATGCTCGGCTTCATCAATGATCTCCCTCTCTTCATCATTATCCTAATCCATGGGAGATTACATCAGTGGATGGTCGAGGCTACTGAATGTTGTAAAAGGAAGAACCTTTTTGGGCGGGCTTGTTTTGTGAATATCGTTTACAAAAATTAAGTAAAGTAAATCAATCATAAACATACCAAATTATTATCAAATGCATTAACAACGATAGATGTATCTATAAATTTACATTAAAAAGCTTCATTATCTATTAAAAAGTGCTATAAAGATAATATAATACAATATACATAGCTCAAATCCCTTTGTTACACAAACCTGCAGATCAAATAATTTGTGATATGAGTTAGATTGATCAAAGACGATTAGCTATCTATTTCCATAGATGATTATTATCACGAAATTCAAAACGTCCTATATGAAGATTAGACGGACCTGGAAAGTACAAAGCTTTAAATTGTTTCATATTCAACAACATCAGGAGTGTCATATAATACATGTATCATGTTTTCAAAACTACACTTCTAGGGATAGCTGTGACAAAAAGGGTAGCAAAATGCTCGAAAAAGGGTATTATAATAGTAGGTCTAAACAGTTAGGCTTGACTCCAAACACATTTTGTCCAAACCTAGGTTAACCTTCTCAATAGAACTTTATAAAAAAGGTATGCAGTAAAAGTAAGCTTTGGGTTACTTCGACACATTTGACCCACTTCAGTTTTATTTGACTCGTGGCAGACAAAATCCCGGTTAAGCAATTGGCAGATATCGCCGCTCTTATCTTGCACAGGGCTTGTTCCAAAATGAGTAACACATAACGAAATAAGTCTCTTGGTTTATTATTAACTATTGTAAAATAAGAACGATAGAATGAGCATACATAAGTTATCAGCAGTTATGATCATATAGAATCAGAACCTTGGTTCTCTTAAGTTTCTATTCACACATGACTAACAGTTTGGAATTTGGATAGTGAATTGCAAATAACTTTTCCCAATATCTCATCTTAGTGCTTAGCTAGGCGAGCCTGCTACTTTAGGCTGGTTCAATATAATCATTATCATTTTTTCTTGCAAATTAGATAAGTAGCGTACCGTTTGCGTTCATGCTGACCTATGTTGTTCCATTGTGTTCATAACCCGACTTTAGGTTGGTTCGATATAATCATTATACTTTTTTCTTGCAAATTAGATAAGTATCGCACCGTATGTGTTCATGACAACCTATGTTGTTCCATTTTGTTCATAACCCGATAGCTTGCACGAAATCTCTACGGGGAGCAAGTCTTCCTACAACAAAAATTTAAATGCAGTTATTGAATAAGATGCAAACAAATCTTGCACCAAATTTCTGAATAATGTAAACCCACATATATCTTAGTAATTGGTATCAACCTGCTATGACCCGTTACTCAATCAATACCAAATTACATGCATCCTTGAGATAAAGCATACATGACTACAATTACACATGAAGCACCGCTGGCAACCGTCGCCATTCTCTAAGGGGATTTCGAAGGGTTGTTCAAACCATCTAATAATAATTAAGCCTTAGCAATCAAGATACATACCTTGAAATGCAGAAAGATGATGACAAGTTAAGGGCTTAAGGCCATGCAATTCTTTATATAACAATAAGTAGGACAAACTTTGTTTCCGCGAAGATTGTTTCATTGTGTTTTATCGTATATGACTTTAAATAGAACAAATACAATGGTATTTACCACCAGTAAATATACATCATCAGCTCTTTGAGTCATCAATTAATTTTGTAGAAATTAGTTAATCTTTTTCCATCAACCTCTTTAGTGAAAAACCTTCTCATGTAGTCTCTATATGTAAATTCCTTGTGAACCGCTGGTTTTTGAGTAGATATCAGTTCTGGGAACGTTCCATATAGTTTCTCTCGTATGCTTGGGTTCATAAAGACAACAATTAAGACACGTGCACCTTCTTTAGGATTTGCCAATACTCTATGCTCAACACTTTTATACTCATCGTTAGACATCATCTGTGAAATTGTATAATTTCAAACTTGTATCATAACTATATACAGCTAATGGATTTACATATGTGGGTTGGTTAATCTAGCATTAATAAAATTAAGGTTTAGAGGTTTTACTATTAGTAACATGAAAGTACCAGAAGCATATTATGGATGTTGATAATAATGGTACCACGAACTCCCTCGACAGCAGCCCAGTCTTCACCACATTTTCCCTGCAATAATCCTCCAACCTCATTTTGCACCAGGACGGTTAACACCCCGGATCGGTGTGTGGAGTTATCCCCAGTGAGCTCTAGGCATGGACACGAGAGTAGTAATGGGATACACTTACTCTCCCTTTCGAACACGTCAACTCCTTCAACTTGTCACTTTTTACTCCCAATCCTCCACATAAAATTAACATCAACTCATCTCCTAAACTCACCATCGCTGTCCCAATCCTTGAGGTGTATGCCTACACATCGGCAAAGACCGCCTCCCAATCTGGCTCGATGGGTGAAATCCTCACCTGTACAACCATAAATATTTGGTTCTGAATGTTGGTATGGATCACTATTTAAAACCCCAAAATATGGCATTACAAATTCCATAAGCTCATGAGATGATAAAACAGAGCTCATCGACTAATTAAAGGGTGTTTGCATTAGCTTCTCTTGGGAGCTTATTTGCTTTATTGAAATCGGAAGTGACTCATTATAATAAAGGCAATCGCTCGACTTGCACAGCCGGCTACTTTCGGACCATTTACGACAATTTGAAAGCCCAGAACCCATTGTGTATCTCGAAAGTTTTGTAGCCTCTATAATGCTGCACCTATCAATGGCAGGCAACATCACGAAAAACCAAACACACCTAATATTAAGAAAACACAACCAATCAATAGTGAAAAAGATGCAATCTCGTACCTTGATTCATCAGTAGTAATACGACTCCAGTATCTACGATCATCAAAATTTGTTATGTATACCATTGAAATATATCGACATAAAAGGATTTTCTGGACCTTATCAAACAAAACTTTCTGACAAAAATACAAATTCAAATGAATAAAACCCATTATCATCAACTGATTTCAATTCAGTTACACTCATGCTAAGTTCCACGTACCGGTAACATGTATGGATGACCTAATCATTAATCAAGACAGACCCACCTAGCATTATCACCTTAAATTCTACAAAAAGCTCTTTTTTGATATCGTACTGGTTATCGCCAAACATACACACAGAGTATTCAAAAAGATTTTGGAAGAACTAATGCTATGCGGTAGAAGATGAACATGAAGCGGAGTAAAAGTACCTTTTTTGATACCAAATTGAATCAGGGGCTATGTCGGGGAGATTCAAACTGAGACAGATACAAATATGTTGCCCGCTTGTATCACACCTATTGCATTATAGAGTATTCTAGTCTTTTTCATGGTTATCCTTCCCTTGATCCATTTTTGTATACGCATAGCCGATCTATGTAGCAAAAGTAAAATGAATCCACGAACCAGATTTCACCATAATTAAGGTGAGACTATACTGCTGATAATAGCCTTTTGACGGGTCAAATAGTCAATTATAATATAAGAAAATACCAAATACCTAATATCGAGAGAATTACAAACCAACCCTTTAGGAAAAGGTCGACCATAAAACCCTCAAATATTCGATAAGATGATACGGATAAGGATATCCGGTCGTTTCCAACGAGGTGTGAATTGAGAATTTCGTTTGAGGTTTGTTATTAAAATGCTCGATGTTACGATTTTTTTTTGGTTTTTGATTACGTTTTCTACAAATTAACTAAAGGGAAAGTAATTAGGCTACGGAACAAAGTAAATGATAATCTAACTACTACTAAGCATACGGAACAATAAAATTAAGTTACACTAAGTCCTAGAGTGATAATATATGAAAGCGAAAACCGGGCTAATCCCGAGCCTCAAAAAGTGATAATGATGCAATTTAAGGCCTACGGATGTGAAACTAATTTTCCTACGTTCTAAACGACTAAAAATAATTTTAGGAAAAGCCGGGTATTTTATCGACTTTTAAATTATTTATTATGATTTAAAAACTAATTTAATCTAATTTAATGATTAAAAATACTAAATGATTTTGGAAAAATCTGAAAATTTCATGAAAATACTTTAAGCTATGCTGATTTTAAGAAAAATAGAAAAATGGTACACTACTATACGAAATAAGCAATTAAAAAGCTAAAATAAGCTAATAAGCTTATTACTGAAACTGATAGTTAAATATTAACTAGTGCAATATAAAACCTGAAAAGACCCTAGGGCAGTTGGTGTTGAGCGTGGTGTTGTGTGTTTGAGCAAGAGGTCAGGGGGTCGAATCCCACCCCTGCACCTTTTTGCAAACTATTTTTTTTTTTTAAATTTTCTTTTTGAAACTTGCTTATAAGACCAAAGTAAGTATTTTTTGTGAAAACAATTTGTTTAAAGACCTTGGAATAAGCAGTTTGGAACTGCTTATCTCCATCAGCAGTGACAGTAGCCAAAAACAAACACCTTTTGAAATATTTTATGCTAAATGAACTTATGAATAAGCAATGATAAGCTAAGGTCAATGTAACAAGCTGGTATGCATTTCTCAGAGACAAAATAAGCTCAAGATAACAGAAATCGAGGCATAAGCGGTTTTAATGGAGATCCTAAGTTATAATGGGAAATAAGCATCAAATGGACTTTTGCAACTACAATAGATAATTAAGCATTAATAAGCACTAAATAAGCTAAATACTACTAAACCTAATCTATTGGACATAATAAGCACTAAGGGTACCTAAATAAGCTGAAGGGAGCATTAAAAAGCACTAAGCTAGAATGGGGTCAGTAGTGGGGGCTGCAGATGTCTTTAACAGAAGACCAGACTGATTCAGCTGTCCCAAGGGGTGTTTTGAGCTTAAAATAAGGCACATCGAGCACCTACACCTACAAGGAGACCTAAACATGCAACTAGGGGTGGAGGGGTACCTAAAAAGCTACTTGGGATGCTAAGAATAACCCTAGAATAGCTTAATAATAAGCTATGAAAAGGGTCGCACTGGGTCAAACAAACGACTCTTGATGTGGTTTTGACATATTTGTAATGCAATTTTAAGCTAACCTAAAACTATCCTAAGTGCAAATAAGCTAAAGCTATGTCTAGGTGGGGATGTGAAGATACAAGAAAAACAATTTGGACAAGGTTTTGACCAAAAATAAGCTTGGGAAATGTGAAACAAAGCAGCCCTACAAATACCGCTCAAGAGTACAGACGAAAATGATATGACCCTTTTTTTTTAAACCAAACTTGAATAATGTTGTCTAAGCAGTTTTCTTCATTGCAAATTCTAACTAAAAACCCTAAAATGAGTTTGACTAGTTAAGTCAAAAGGGTAAAAAAAAAAACGATTTTAAGACCTCAAATAAGCTTGTCCAAACACCCCTGATGGGGTGTTAAACTTAAAAACTGACTTTTTAGAACTTAGGTAGGATTTTATTTTTTTGTAAAACCAACTTGTAGCTTAAATTAAAACTTTTAGAATGAATAGTAAATGACAATAAGCAAATAAGCTCCAAAGTGCTTATTTGCATAAAAACAGAAAAAGTGAGACAGATTAACAAAAGGGAAAAATTTTCATTAATAAAAGAAATTACAACTAATTTACACTGAAAGTAAATTTAAAGTACTAAATCCTAAAAATCCTAATGCCTATAAAAGGCTACAAGTGCTCTATATATACTACTAACAAAAGGTCTTTGAGCTTGTGCTTTTGTGCTTGTTTTGCTTTGAGACAGAGGAGCTCTGATCACTTTGTGTTTTCTTTGCTTTAATCCAGCCTTGATTGAACTTGGGGACCAAGGGTGCAATCCAAGCCGTCCACTCTTTATAAGCTCCAATGGGTGTCACTTGGATTGCCAACATGGCAAACATACCCATGTGGGTGTGGGGTTTGCTGAGCTGGGGACCAGGAGTGTTGAGAGGGACTTGTTGGGGAAGAGACAAAGGGATGAGCTGGGAGGGTTTTGGCGGGCATTTTGGAGCAGGGGTGTGTTCTGTTTTGGGTAAAGAAAGAAGATGGGTTTATGGGTTTTTGTTGGGTTTTTAATAAAAAAGGGTAAAAATGTTTTAATAAAAATGGTTTAAGTGTTTAAAAGGGTTTAAGTGTTTTTAATAAAAAGTAAATGTATTTTTTTTGTATTTTTGTTATAAAACTTTTTTTTTTTTTTTTTTTTTTTTTAGAAAGAAAATAATTTTAAATAAAAATTGGTTTAAATAAAAATAATTGTTGTAAGAAAAAATGGTTAAAGGTGAAAATGATAGTTTTAATTGAAATACGTTTTAAGGATAAGTTGGGAATTTTGGGCTCGGGTGAAGGGTAAATTGGTAATTTGGATTTAGGGATAGGTTTTTGATCTGAATCCCCAAGCTCACTCCCAAATGGTATCTCGGGACTCTGAAAATGTAAAAATCATCATCCGGCTTCCGTCACAAAGCACGTTTTCAAATCCAAGCTCATTCTGCAACGTTTTTTTTCCTGTTTTCGATCCTTTGTACCTGAAACACATAAAAACACACTCCAAGGATATCTGTAGCATAATTGGTTATATTTCCGTGTTTTAGAGCGTTTTTGTGGGCTTAGATGGGTGAAAAGGATGAGTGAATAAGCACTCATCAAATCCCCCACACTATCAATTGCTAGTCCCTAGCAATCCGATCATATGAAGTAATGAAAGGATCAAAAATACCAAGAATACCCCGTTTCGACTTTTTATTCCACTACGAGAAATTTAAACAAGACGATAATAAATAAAATGCTTGATTATCAAAACATGGCATCATAGAACGGGATTCACGCAAAATGGGTGTTTCCGGGGAATTGTAATCGTCATCCTCTTTTTTATACTCTCAAACCAAGCTTAAACTTATTGTGCAAACGTTTTTGTAAAATGCTAACACTACTTATACAAATAATCTATGTAAGTCGAGACTTAACTTTTTACTCCCGCAATTTATACAATTTAAGTGAGTGTGCTCATTTTCAAAAGTTTGATCATTTAAATCGACATTTGTTATGGTTGTTATCCACTTAACTAAAGTACTAACCCACCGGAAACGATGAAAGTCTAAGGATCGAAAGGGCCTCTTCCATGTAGCGGCTTTCTTCTCGGCACATCCCAAACATAAGTTTTAAGTGACCGCTTTTGACACCTCACGAGAATAGTACCGGAATTAGCGGGAAATTCTTCCAAAGATTTCGAAGCTACCGTTAATTTAAAACTAAACCTAAATGGATTACAACCGACGACAATTTAGAAATTCGAGATTCAAAGGTGAGATCACTCCATGTTGCGACTTTCTTCTCAGCTTGTCCTTTTTAAGGAGGCTAGGTTTTCACCCTCGAGAATAGTATCAGAGCTTTCGGGATCTTTGAAATCAAGGATTTCCAAATTACCGTCAAACTTTTAGACAACATTGACGAATACGAGTTCAACTTCCGATTTAAATTTAAGAAAAAGCAAGTTTCGCATATTTATTCATAAGCAACATAATGCTTTTATTCACATAACTCATATTTTTCTTTTCTTCAACTTTTTCACTTTTTTTTTTTTTTTTTTTATTTTTTATTTTGACTTTGAACTTTAAACTTGCAACTTTTGCATCATTCAAGCACTTTTACGATACTTTCATTTTGCAACATTATTCAGTTTTAAAGAAAGTATGCTTTCTCGGAAATTTAAATAAAAAGTTGAACTCGGACTCTAAATCAATTTTGCTTAAAAAATTTTTTATTGTAACAAGACGATTTTGAATGTTCAAAAGTTTGACAACGAGCACGTATTTAGGTCCGATTAGTTAGCTTCTGGGAGAAAAGCCATAGATTACTTATATAAGCTCTAAAGAGAACCAACTACTCCACGCTTAGCATTTTCATTTGCACAACTCGTAAAACCTTAGCCTAATTGTTAAGAGAGCAGCTAGATCAACACTCTAGCAGAGTCGGGATTCCCCTTGTTCTAGCCGAATCAAGACTAAACTACCATTAATACCGAAGCATCAATGCTTTATTTTTGTGCAAAGCACTTCTTGAAATGTAAATACTTGACTTAAAACGATAAAATTTTAAAATTTTGGTCAAAACGGGGGTGCTAGGGTACTAGAAGGTACATATGTGATCAAAATTCGCTAGAATTCCCCCCCACACTTAGAATTGAATATTGCCCTCAATATTCAAAGTACCAGCCGTAGCCGAACTATAGAACGGAAAAAGGTAATACTACTAGCCAAGTGTGGAAGCGAAATCTTTTTTCACAAAAGGATTAATAAGATATCCCTAGATAAACGTTAGCAAAAGATCGGATATTGGTGGCGGCGAATCGAAAACAGAGCATCAATCATCACGATCTACGGAATCTGAAACGAGAGCAAACACAACAAGCAAACATCAGTGGGGTTTCCCCACACTTAGTGTTAGAGAATAGAAAGAAGATAGAAACATGGGTGGACACCCATGTTATGCTACTGTTTTTGTTAACCGAGTCGCTAGCTTGACTCGACCCGAATTCATTGGTCCATGGGGGAGCAAGTGGAAGAGAAAATCTCCATCGGACTTTCATTCAAATGGTTTGGATAAACATTGAATGTCTTTGAAAGTTCCACTCCGATGAGATATATCCGGCTCAAAAAAGAATGATGAATGTATAAGATGCCGGGTCGAAAATGAAATCCTCATTTACGAATGAGGTAACACGGGTGGGTTGGGTGGGCAAAATTTTAGGCATGAGAACATAGTGTTCAAATTCTTTGCCCACCGCCTTAGAGATCAAAGTATAGGTATCGGGTTCAAAACCAAAGATGAATCCATCATCCGGCGGTTTAGCGGGAAGACGAGGGAATGATGGATCATCAAGAAGCACACTCTTAGTCACATATAACTCCATAGAGAAGAGGAGTTCATGGTTAGGTCGAAGAGTTTGAAACATTTGAGTTCTCTTAGAGTGAACTCCCTTGGAAGGTATTATACCGGGTTTGAATACTTTATCCTCGGAGAGGCATGAATCAAAAGTGTCAACCACGGTAAAATCCTCAAGAGAAGGAGTCACTCGGTTAAAAGAATGAAGAACATCTTGATCAACAAGTTCATCAATTGAAACTTTAAGGTTCTTCTCTTCTTGGAAAGAATGGATCATTAAAATTTTCCAAAGGATCATCGTTCAAATTTTCATTCTTAGATGGAATCGAGTCAGTGAGAGCGAGTTTATCGGAGAACTCCTTATCAATTGAAGGATCAAGTGACGGATCTCCATACAACAAATACTCAAGTTCCGTAGTACGGCTTCAAAGTCAAAGACTTCATTGTCAATTACCGGTGGGAGAGGACCAAGGCGAGCGAGTTCATCGGCGAACTCCTCGAGAAGTAAATCAATAGCTGAATCCTCGGGCTCGGGCTTCGAAGGATTTTTGGTCAAAAGCTCAACTTCTTTAATTTCAATTTCTTAGGAGTGAAGACAACGGGTCTTCATTTTCACTAAGTAATTGTTCAAGACGAACACGGTCTCCCTCCGGTCATTCATCATCATCAATTCACGTGAGGAAAATAATAAGCCGATCTCTTCCAAATTCAAGTTACTTCCTTCGAAAGGAGTGAGGGAAGAGTCGGATATAATGAGGTTGGAAGTCGGAGTGGGATTGCCACTAGAAGAAGGTTCAATAAGATCGATACGATTAACCAAAAGCGGAGGTGGGACAAGTGGTGTGCTCTTAGAGCTAGCAATTTCCACCACTCCGTTATGGTCTCCGGTTTTTTGGTAATTGTTTTAATCTGAGCACGTTTACTCGAAGATCTCTTGACCGTAAATCGTGAAAGACTTTGATCGATCCTAGGTGGATAATTTTGGATAACCGTAGGTTGGGACGTTTCGGTACTTCGTTATTAGTAGGAAGCACCGGGTCCTTTGTCACCTTGGTTTCACGGCTTTCAACTTTATCAATACCACAAATGGTAGGCATAGATTTCAAATCTTGGTTAACATTGAAAGTTACGACTTCTTTGTTTACCCTCAAAGTGATTTCCCCTTCATCAACATCGATCAATGCACGACCCGTTTTTAAGAAGCACCTCCCAAGGATGAGGGCACTCGGGATCGACATCGAAATCGACAACAACAAAGTCGGCGGGGAAATGAAATTTTCCTACTTTCACACAAACATCCTCGGCTATACCTAACGGATGAGAATTCGTTCGGTCGGCAAGCTCGAGGATCATACATGTAGGTGTGAGTGGGGTTAACGAAAGCTTTTTCCACATGGAGTGTGGCATCAAGTTAATGCTCGCGCCAAGATCGGCCAAAGCGGAGCATTGAACTAATCCTTGAAAATCACACGGGATGAGGAACTTTCCGGGGTCTCCTAACTTTTCGGGAAGTTTTTAAGGATAACCGCCGAACAATTCTCGTTCAAGGAAGTTTTAGCCAACTCAGAAATTTTTTCTTTGTTGCCCAACAAGCTTTTGATCGTAGGAGCAAACTTGGGCATTAGAAGGAGAGCCTCCGCGAAACTAATCTCGAAGTGAGTATCTTGAAAGATTTGGATAAGCTTTTCCATTTGTTGATTAGTTTTATCGCTCGGCCTTTTGATCATTAAACCTTGAAGGATAAGGAATTGAAGGCTTAATCTTCGGAACATCGGGCTCCGAAATGGGGATGTGGACTACCGGGAGGTTGGACGTGTGCTTGTACTTTGTGGGCTTGTAAAATGCACTTTGTCCTTTGTCACCTCGGTTTCTTGTGCTACCTCCCTCACAGGAGAGGGTGTAGGCATCGAGGGTCCATCATATGTCTTACCACTGCCGGTGGCAATAGCATTCAACTCTCCTCCGGTTTGGAATCGTATTATCCGGAAGGGTTTTAGAAGTTGAAGCTTGATTCATTTGACACATGATACTATTGAACATATTTTCAATTTTGTATTGATTTTGATCAATTTTGTTGTTTGTTTTGTTCAATTCATTTTTAACTCATTACCTTGTTTTGACATTGAAGTTTGGAATTCATTTCTCAAAGTAGTGATTTGGCTTTGCAAACCCCTAATTGTAACCTCATTAGACTTAATGTAGTTGGAAAGTTCAATAGAGGGGCCAACCGGGGTTGGTAATTAGGAGCTTGATAACCATGATTGAGATTACCCCTTGGGGAGGTATTGGTTCATCGTGGCTTGATATGGAACATTTTGCCCTTTCACTTGATTTTGATTGAACCTATTTTGATTGTTAGGTTGAGGAAAACAGGGTGGTCCCATTTGATTAGCAAGGTATCCTTGATTCGGATTAGGATTGTGATTGTGATTAGCAGATGCCACGGTGGCATTTCTGACGTCACCATCGGTGGCTTGACAATTGTAATACGGATGGGGACCACCGCAAATAACACAAGTTTCGTAGCGGCTTTTACGGGTTCCGTTTTCGAATTTTAACTCTTTATCATGCTATGAATAGCGTCGGTAAGTCCTTCCAATTTTGACTCACAAGCGGATGAAGAAGAATTGGTAGTGACTTTAGCA
The DNA here is from genome assembly GCA_910596185.1 of Chrysanthemum makinoi. Taxonomy (NCBI): domain Eukaryota; kingdom Viridiplantae; phylum Streptophyta; class Magnoliopsida; order Asterales; family Asteraceae; genus Chrysanthemum; species Chrysanthemum makinoi. The sequence goes on along the minus strand of OU343223.1, from coordinate 241,994,874 downwards.
ACAAGCTGCTGTTTCGGAGGTTGGAACCTTTCATTTGTTCTCGATAATCGTTCTAATATCCCCGGGCATACGACTCAAGATATTACCACCGGCGTGGCGTGCGAATCTTGGTCGGATGGGGGTAAAGCATTGTAGAACGTATCGATCTGATGAAGGTCGGAGAAGCCATGGTGTGGGCATTTTCGTAGAAGTTCTTTGAATCTATCCCACGCTTCACTGAAACTCTCGTCGAATCTTTGTCGGAAATTGGTTATTTCATTTCTTAACATTGTAGTTTTCGACGGAGGGAAAAATTGGTTAACGAATTTCTTAGAGAGGTCTTCCCATGTTGTGATTGAACGAGGGGTTTCTTTCTCAAGCCAAATCGGCTGCCCCCTCGATGGAAACGGAATAACATCAACTTGATCGACTCATGAGGGGCGCCCCGAAAGTTAATAGTGGAAGCCACTTGATTAAACCAACGGATATGGGCATGGGGCTCATCCCTATCAAGACCGCAAAAGGGTTTGGATGAAACCAATTGAATCAAATTAGTCTTAAGTTCAAAATTTTCGGTGTCAATTGGTGGAACGACGATAGCATCACCGTAGCCGTCTACGGGAGCTTGAAGTAACTCGAGACATGGTTCGGGTATCCGCCATTTCGGGAATGGGGTTGGGATTAGTACGAATCTCGGGTTCGACTATTGGCGGGGGGCGTCTATTTCGTCTTCGCGAATTGTGGCGAGATCAAGAAGAGGGTAGAAGAATTAGAAGAACGAGTGCATGCACTTCCAAATACAACACTTTCAATTAAAACAAGACCGAGGCAAAACACAGTGAACTTATACCAATAATCCCAAGTGAATAAATCACCTCTACAAGACAAACGCACAAGCGAGCGGAGAAGCTTTGTAGGTCGTGAAGCTTATTAAAAACCCGCTTCTTTCGTACAAGAATTTAATGTCGGCCGTCCTTATACCCCCCACACAGTTTGTTTGTCCGATAGAAATAAATAAATCCACAAGCGACACAAAGGCAAGTTTTTGATCTTTAGTTCGGAACTTATAATGATAACACCTCCGTTGAGAATGTTATATTGATTGTGTCTTTTATTTTATTTAAAACAAAAGGGAAAATCTTTTTGTATTTTTAATCTTTTATATATATACAAAGAAAAAGGAAAATATTTTTTACTTTTTTGATTTTTATAAAAACAATAACTTCACGAAGGAAGGATCTCGAGTCACTAATCGTCAAACCGTAACGATATTGTCGCGACACAACCTCCCCGGCAACGGCGCCAAATTGATAATAGCCTTTTGACGGGTCAAATAGTCAATTATCATATAAGAAAATACCAAATACGAATACGCGAGAGAATTACAAACCAACCCTTTAGGAAAAAGGTCGACACGCAAAACCCTCAAATATTCGATAAGTGATACCGGATAAGGATATCCGGTCGTTTCCAACGAGGTGTGAATTGCGAATTTCGTTTGAGGTTTGTTATTAAAATGCTCGATGTTACGGTTTTTTTGGTTTTTGATTACGTTTTCTACAAATTAACTAAAGGGAAAGTAATTAGGGCTACGGAAACAAAGTAAATGATAATCTAACTACTACTAAGCATACGGAACAATAAAATTAAGTTACACTAAGTCCTAGAGTGATAATATGCAGAAACTTAGCGAAACCCTAATCCGAGCCTCAAAAAGTGAAAATGATGCAATTTAAGGCCTACGGATGTGAAACTAATTTTCCTACGTTCTAAACGACTAAAAATAATTTTAGGAAAAAGCCGGGTATTTTTTCGACTTTTAAATTATTTATTATGATTTAAAAACTAATTTAATCTAATTTAATGATTAAAAATACTAAATGATTTTGGAAAAATCTGAAAATTTCACAAAAAATACTTTAAGCTATGCTGATTTTAAGAAAAATAGAAAAATGGTACACTACTATACGAAATAAGCAATTAAAAAGCTAAAATAAGCTAATAAGCTTATTACTGAAACTGATAGTTAAATATTAACTAGTGCAATATAAAACCTGAAAAGACCCTAGGGCAGTTGGTGTTGAGCGTGGTGTTGTGTGTTTGAGCAAGAGGTCGGGGGTGAATCCCACCCCTGCACCTTTTGCAAACTATTTTTTTTGAAATTTTCTTTTTGAAACTTGCTTATAAGACCAAAGTAAGTATTTTTTGTGAAAACAATTTGTTTAAAGACCTTGGAATAAGCGGTTTGGGAACTGCTTATCTCCATCGCAGTGACATAGCCAAAACAAACACCTTTTGAAAGATTTTTTGCTAAATGAACTTATGAATAAGCAATGATAAGCTAAGGTCATGTAACAAGTGGTATGCATTTCTCAGAGACAAAATAAGCTCAAGATAACAGGAAATCAGAGGCAATAAGCAGTTTTAATGGAGATCCTAAGCTATAATGGGAAATAAGCATCAAATGGACTTTTGCAACTACAATAGATAATTAAGCATTAATAAGCACTAAATAAGCTAAATACTACTAAACCTAATCTATTGGACATAATAAGCACTAAGGGTACCTAAATAAGCTGAAGGGAGCATTAAAAAGCACTAAAATAAGCTAGAACAGGGGGCTGCAGTGGGGCTGCAGATGCTACTGTAGCAGCCTTAACTGCAGGACTGCAGTCCTAGGGGTGTTTTGAGCTTAAAAATAAGCTGCTACTGAGCACCTACACCTACAAGGAGACCTAAACATGCAACTAGGGGTGGAGGGGTACCTAAAAAGCTACTTGGGATGCTAAGAATAACCCTAGAATAGCTTAATAATAAGCTATGAAAAGGGCTGCAGTGGGCTGCAAACAGCTACTGATGTGGTTTTGACAGATTTGTAATGCAATTTTAAGCTAACCTAAAACTATCCTAAGTGCAAATAAGCTAAAGCTATGTCTAGGTGGGGATGTGAAGATACAAGAAAAACAATTTGGACAAAGTTTTGACCAAAAATAAGCTTGGGAAAAGCTGTGAAACAGCAGCTACAGCTGCTGTTCAGTAGCACAGGACAGAAAATGATATGACCCTTTTTTTTTTCAAACCAAACTTGAAAAATGTTGTCTAAGCAGTTTTCTTCATTGCAAATTCTAACTAAACACCTAAAATGGAGTTTGACTAGTTAAGTCAAATGGGTAAAAAAAAACTATTTTAGACCTCAAATAAGCTTGTGCCAAACACCCCTGGATGGGGTGTTAAACTTTAAAAACTGACTTTTTAGAACTTAGGACTAGGATTTATTTTTGTAAAAACCAACTTGTAGCTTAAATTAAAACTTTTAGAATGAATAGTAAATGACAATAAGCAAATAAGCTCCAAAGTGCTTATTTGCATAAAAACAGAAAAAGTGAGACAGATTAACAAAAGGGAAAAATTTTCATTAATAAAAAGAAATTACAACTTAATTTAAACTGAAAGTAAATTTTAAAAGTACTAAATCCTAAAAAATCCTAATGCCTTATAAAATGGCTACAAGTGCTCTATATATACTACTGAAAATGGTCTTGAGCTTGTGCTTTTGTGCTTGTTTGCTGAGACAGAGGAGCTCTTGATCACTTTGTGTTTCTTTGCTTTAATCCAAGCCATTGATTTGAACTTGGGGACCAAGGGTGCAATCCAAGCCGTCCACTCTTTATAAGCTCCAATGGGTGTCACTTGGATTGCCAACATGGCAAACATACCCATGTGGGTGTGGGGTTTGCTGAGCTGGGGACCAGGAGTGTTGAGAGGGACTTGTTGGGGAAGAGACAAAGGGATGAGCTGGGAGGGTTTTGGCGGGCATTTTGGAGCAGGGGTGTGTTCTGTTTTGGGTAAAGAAAGAAGATGGGTTTATGGGTTTTTGTTGGGTTTTTAATAAAAAAAGGGTAAAAATGTTTTAATAAAAATGGTTTAAGTGTTTAAAAGGGTTTAAGTGTTTTTAATAAAAAGTAAATGTATTTTTTTTGTATTTTTGTTATAAAACTTTTTTTTAGAAAGAAAATAATTTTAAATAAAAATTGGTTTAAATAAAAATAATTGTTGTAAGAAAAAATGGTTAAAGGTGAAAATGATAGTTTTAATTGAAATACGTTTTAAGGATAAGTTGGGAATTTTGGGCTCGGGTGAAGGGTAAATTGGTAATTTGGATTTAGGGATAGGTTTTTGATCTGAATCCCCAAGCTCACTCCCAAATGGTATCTCGGGCTCTGAAAATGTAGAAAATCATCATCCAGGCCCGTCAGCCAAAGCGTTTTCAAATCCAAGCTCAATTACGCGCGTTTTTGTCCTGTTTTTGATCCTTTGTACCTGAAACACATAAAAACACACTCCAAGGATATCTGTAGCATAATTGGTTATATTTCCGTGTTTTTAGACGTTTTTGTGGGCTTAGATGGGTAAAAAGGATGAGTGAATAAGCACTCATCAACTGCTAACATGATGTTGGATCATAATCACATGTTAAAATGTCCACATAGGGCCAGGGGTCACACCATTCAAATAGATCCTTTGGCCACCAGATTCAGTTTTAGGCGTATTTGTGTTTTCTGTGGAGGATTCTAATGTGCAGCATTTATAACGCGTCTTCCTTCTTTCAAGTGCTTCACAACAAGCCTAGACAACCAAGTCAATACGACCCATCAAAAATGTGAAAGCAAGATAACAACAAAATATGCATGAAGTGATCCCATGAGTTATCCCTTTCCATTTAAAGCACCGTTTCATATATTTTAGGCTTTATAAAAGAAGGTCTATTATATAATTTATATTTTGGGCTTTATATTCAAGTATTTTTTCCTCATAACTTCTTTAAATATGTAGGAAGACCAAACTCTTACCTAATAAATGACCACGGTTATAACTCCTAACCAGCTGAAGCACTGCTGAATGAAAAATCGCCACATGGGGTTTGGAGTTTGGAAACAAAGTATATTCATAGTTTGGGAAACAAAAACTCTCGAACCAAACTGAATAGGTCATGAATGGTCATTCATGAGCATTTCTGAATGGATTTTTAAATGCTATGCCAATGTCACATAGATCGCGGTACGCTCCGGTACGGGAACGAGGATCGGGAACGCAGATCGGGAACGCAGATCGCCACTTTCTAAAATTCGATACGCTAGGAGGTAGGCTCATTTCGGATCGCTTCGGTACGATGTACCATATAACATGGTACGGTGTACCCAATATGTAATAATATTAGTTTCCCATATAATCATCATTAATATATTCTATAATATGTTAGTGTATGGAAAATTATCTTTCAAAAAAATATTACACAAGATTCAAAAATTTAAACAAATATGACTTATAATCATCAATTAAAAACTCTTAACCATTAAATTATCGTCCTAACAAACATTTTAGTAAAAAACATCAGTTTATATTCTATGCTAAATAAAATTAAGAAAATTATCCACAAACAAATTTTCAATCTACATGAATCAATTGATTATGCATTAATAGAAAGGAAAAGAAGATACACCTGTTGGAAGTGAAAGTGATGATCCTTCTTCGCCCATTGCTGACTGAGAAACCGTTAGAGTGGCCAAAATTACATCAAGTATCCAATTTTCAATCTACATGAATCAATTGATGATATTATTCTACTAACTAAAAGTTAATAATCAGATAAATTTGTGCGACACAACACATGGGTTCCTGAACATTTTTATAAATAAAAGAGCGATATAGTTTGTTAAATCTACTTACCTGTTATGATAATATTGAAGCAAAACAGCAACTTAAAACGTGACTAACCATTGGCCATGCCATTGATGATGGAATCCCGTTTGCCCTAGTTAAGAACATGTTTTTTCTTCCATCTTATATAAACAAAATTACGCATAAATAAACCAATACACATTATAACAATTGACAACAATATAAATAGACTAAAAAAAAAAAGAAAAGGGCGAGGTTAACTACAATGGATTGCCGAAAACAGAAAAAGCAAATAACATATGTTCCGATGAATCATCCTTGGTCTTTCTTTGTCACTATGTGTCGATTTGAAAGTAATGACAAAAATAGGACATTCACCTAGAAATCATAATGCATGTAACGACAAAAAAACGCATAATGCATAAAGTTTATTACCTTTTCGTTGGCTAAAATCCTATCAATTAATTTCCTATTTTGACGTTATGTTGCCATTCTGGTCACGACGGGCACCAATCATAAGAGGATCGATGTTTAGTCATCAATGCGTCAAACGAACAACTGAGATTATCGTAAACACTGTAAAACAGGTAAGAACTAAGATCATATAAAGAAAATAATGGGGATTGTGAGTATTGATAAAGATTAATCAATAGTATTAGCTGAATCCTTACTGCTGTAATTATTATATACATACATATGATATGATTTGATGATTACTTCAAGCAACTTACTCTTGAAGCTGATCAATAGAAGTTTTCAACTTGTTTTCGAGGACACCAATTCTCTCTTCACAAGCTGAGCTCTCACCCTGTGGAAAACATAATTTATATCTAGTAAAACTAACCAAAAAACAAAGGAACTGAATTACACCAACCTCGAGTTTCTTTGACTCAACTGTCAAGTCTAACAGCTTCTGTTCTCAACGTTTGCGTTTTAACTTTGACCAAATAACAGAGAATCTTTGACACTATTTGTTCAATTGTATTTGTAAAACCTTAAAGCTATTATCAAGATTCTAGCAAGAAAACTTAGGGTCCTCAAACAAATTAAAAGCCATCATACAAAACTGAAAGTGTGTGCATGACTAAGATAAATTATTTTATATCCTTAGAAAACAATTATGATATGTCAAGCCTATGTAAACATTACCTGCTGTAGATGTTCTTCAGGCAAGTATGGTGACAACCTAACCACTATGTACATGTTGTTTTTCCAATCATCACCAGAAGATCATGGCATCATTCCCCACTCTCTTCATGTGTTTTCAAAATCAATTTAACTTGACATAAACGAAACATGATAATGAGTTTGGAGCCTGCTGGTGAATTTGTTTGGGTGTTTTTTGTTCCTGATTTTTGTTTTAGGGTTTTCTGTGATTTTGCTTGGAGGAAGGGATATCGAATGATTATGGTTTTTGTTCTAGGGTTATTATTATTGAAATAAGTTGATGTAGCTTTATCAATTAAGATTTGGATAAAAAACAATAAAAGTTCTACTGTTCCAGTGGTTGAGATGTTTGTTAGTGTTAGTAGAGATCCAATGTTCGAATTCAGTCCATTACATTTTTACACGAATTTAATCTGAGTTTTAGCTCAATCAAAGTGTGTTTAGGTGGAATTATGATACGTGGCTTTAAAATTCAAAAATAACAAAAACAAAAACGAATTTTACAATTTATTAAAAAAAAATGTACATATATTAATTAAAATGCCATATGTCATTTAAAAAAAAAATGCCACATAAATATAATGATGACATGGAAATATGACTTGGCATTTTATGTGGCATGGCTCCTTTTATACTAATGTGTGTGTGTATATATATATATATATATATATATATATATATATATATATATATATATAGGGAAGGGATCGGGTGCGGATTAGATTTTAAGTAGGGATGGTGCGGATAATATCACAGTAACATTCAAAAAAAAAATTCAAAAAAATCTGAAAAATTAAAAAAAGAAAGAGGACAACAATTTATTAAGAATGCTGAAAAATTAGAAAAAAATCATTTTCATGGTTAAAAGGTACAATGATATTATGAATTTTGTTAATATCACTGTAATTATCAAGTTTTCTTAATATCACTACTAACTAAGGCTAGCAGTAGTTTCACTAAGGCTAGCGGTAGTTTTCTAAACTAGCATGATATTAAGTTTTTTCTAATATCAAAGTAACTTTTAAGTAAAATTGTTAATATCGATTACTTTTACATGTTTTCTTAATATCAAAGTTAACTTTTTTAATATCACCGTAAGTTTTCTTAATATCGTAATAAAAAAGCGGTGATATTAAGTAAAATTGTTAATATCACACTAGGACTCATAATATCGTTAATATCACGATAGAACTCATAATCAAAAAAACAAAAATTGCTCAGAAAAATCTGAAAAATTTAAAAAATGAAAGAAGATAACAATAGTAACGATCCCTCAAAAGGAAAAAAAATTAAAAAAAATCGTTTACATGGTCAATTGCTACCGTGAAATTAGCGCAGATCTTGACTTTTTTACAAAAAATCAAGATCAGATCTGGAATGGGCGGTCCAGATCCATCCGCACATCCGCACGAATTAAAAAAATCCGCACCTGATCCTCACTATATATATAACCAAATATTAGTTACAAATAAAAGTACGTAAAAAAATATGTTTATATGTATACAATTTTTAGAAAAATCGGGCGTGACCCGTATATATGTTTTAATTATATGTGGTGACTAAGTGTTATAATTTATAGAAAATTATTGACGTGTTAAAATAAATCTCGTTTAGTATGAAATATTAACTAATATTTCAAGATTAAGAGTTGATTATATTTTATTTTCCGTTTATAGAATATGTTTATAAAATGAGGTAAGGTAGTGAAATAATATCGAAAGTAAATGAGTCAAAAACGAGTGGATGAGCGAGTCGTGAACGAGGCGCGAGAAAGGTCGAAGATAACAAGTAACCGTGACTCGATTAGAATGACTATTCGGGTATACGTTATACTATGCCATCTTTAGTTGACACACACCTTGCAAATCTTATGTTTTTCAAAATGTCTATATCTGTTCTATACAAATAGCTCAAACGCACCCCATTTAATTATGAAAAGTATTTTTACACATCTGGTTTGTATAATTTCAACTCAAACGCACCCTTCTTTGGGCTCAACACACACCCAAGCCCAGTGTCTCTTTGCAAATACAGTTTTCAAAGTAAAAGAAAAGGATTTTAGTTTAGTTTCAAAAGAAAAGAAGGCTTAATATTTGACTTGTTTGTGTCGTGAGTAAGAAAGAAAAAGAAAACAGGACGGCAAGTATTTCTAAGTGCTATCAACCAAGAAACGCTAATATTGAAGGAGGAATTGGCCATATTGAGGCTCGAACTCGCGACTCTTAGTTGAGGTGTCACATGAATTTAGCAGTCACAATACCATCACTTAATAAGAAATTATCTACTTATCCCATATACTTTAGATCATTATAAGTTTGTGTCTAAAATCACCTCTTAACCATATTAATCATTATTAAGAAAAAAGAAAGAAACTTCAACAACTTACTCCCACTGTGGTTCGACCCCAGTGGGTCTCGACTTAAACTCAAGACTAACCAAAAACCAAAATCAAATAAGCTAATAGCAACTGAATAAGCACTACTTCCATAAGCCAATGATTATACCACACAAGTTTTAATATTATCAAAATCAAATCTCAAATAAATAATTAATACGGATCGATCAGAATATATATCATAACCGATTCATTTTATAAAATCAAACCACCAAATCTTAACAATATTATTCAAGAAAATATTCAATGAAACCTTACAACAAGGGAGTCGATCGGAACAACAAATTAGGATGAACCCACCAAGCCGAATCCACAGGAACCACCAAGTACCAAAAACACTCTTTTTAGTTTTTCTTTTTGATGTGAGTTGTGGTATCTAATCCTGTGAATCGGTGGGGGTATTTAAAGAAGTAAAAGTGGGTAGTTTGACTTGCTCTTTCGACCTTTGGAAGGAGATAGAAACCCTTCTTGAGTAACATCACCATGATGTGCAGGTCTTCACGTGTCTCTCCTTGGTGTTTTCTTCAACCGTGACCCATAGAGACAAGAAAAATAGATGGGGACCTTGATTCTTTGTCGATTTTCTTCCATGGAAAATGCCAAGAGTGGGATCAAGTTTTGGTTATGGTTGACATTTGAGGTAAGAAAGTAGTTTGGGAGGTTTACCCTTTTTGGAGGGGATGAAGGAGCGTGTTCTTGGAAGGAGGAAAGAAGGAAAACGATTTATGAGGGAGGCAGGAGGTGGGCGTGGGTTTTTAGGGTAGTGGGTGGGTTATTTTTGTTTTATTATTTTGTAAAATGTATTTTGTTAGATATTTTAGGTATTAATTGAGTATTAAGTGTATTTCGTGTCTCGTCGTTTTAATTGGAAACGTATAATTTCAAACGGGAAAAATATATCACTTATATTTTCAGACACGTTTTAAATAAACTGACACGATGGTGAAATTTCCGTCTTTATTAATTCGTTTTTATTTTTCATGTTTTCTTTTATTATACTGGTACGCGTGCGGACTCGTAAGACAAGAAAATTTCTTGTGAGACTGATTTAGCTATCAGTAAATATCGGACATGATTAAATAAGACTACTCGGAGATGCATAGACTTTTATGCAAGAAAACTGAAATGTACATGCTAAAATGCTTAACTTAGCTAAAATAAGTTTTGATGAACAATCTAATTTATTGATACGAAAGTTAATGATAGTGAAATTTTATAGGTGGCTACAGTACCTACCCCTTAAGAGAATTCCGTCATCGGAATTTTAGTTTACGGTGGTTGTCGGAGTTGGATTAGCAAACAGATGTGGGTGGTGTCTTCGCGCTCCCACGTGTACTCCGGTCCTCTCTTGGAGTTCCATCTAACCTTGACGATAGGAATACGACTTTGCTTAAGTCGCTTGACTTCCCTATCCATGATTTCAATTGGTTCTTCGACAAAGTTGAGTTTGTCATCGAGTTTAATCTCTTTTAGTGAAACAACAAGAGATTCATCCGACAAGCATTTCTTCAGATTTGAGACGTGGAAGGTAGGGTGTATTCTACTAAGTTCTTCCGGAAGTTCAAGTTTGTATGCAACTGGGCCGATTCTCTCAAGAATCTTGAAAGGCCGAATGCATCGAGGATGTAACTTTTCTCGTTTTCCAAATCGAACCTTTCCTTTCCAAGGTGATACTTTTAACATAAGTCGATCACCAACTTGAAGTTCCATGGGTTTCCTTCTAACATCGGCGTGACTCTTTTGTCGATCTCTAGCGGCTTGAAGTCGTTGACGAATTTGTACAATCTTCTCGGTTGTTTCTTGAACAAGTTCAGGTCCAGTGAGTTGGACATCTCCAACCTCGGCCCAACAAACAGGCGATCGACACTTTCGACCATAAAGTGCCTCGAATGGAGCTGCTTTGATGCTAGCGTGGTAACTGTTATTGTACAAGAATTCCGCTAAAGGAAAGTGTTTATCCCAACCTTTTCCAAAGTCGATCACTCATGCGCGAAGCATGTCTTCCAAGGTTTGGATAGTTCTTTTGCTTTGGCCATCGGTTTGAGGATGATATGCGGTACTCATATCCAAACGAGTGCCTAAAGCCTTTTGAAGAGATTTCCAGAAGTGAGAAGTAAAACGACTGTCACGGTCGGAGATGATGAAAATTGGCACTCCATGACGGGATACAATTTCCTTTAGGTATAGTTGAGCAAGGGTTTCCATTTCATCATTTTCCTTGATGGGTAAGAAATGAGCGGATTTGGTAAGGCGATCGATGATAACCCAAATGGTGTCGTAACCTTTAGCAGTTTTTGGTAATTTGGTTATGAAATCCATAGTGATTCTCTCCCACTTCCAAACTGGGAGTTCAGGTTGAGTTAATAATCCGGAGGGCTTTTGACACTCGGCTTTGACTCGAGAACATGTAAGACATTTCCCAACATATGTTGCAATCTCGGCCTTCTTGTTTGGCCACGAATAAAGCTTCTTGAGATCTTGGTACATTTTGTCGGATCCCGGATGAATGGAATATTTAGACTTGTGAGACTCATGCATAATGAGTTCCCGTATTCCTCCATAGAGTGGTATCCAACTTCTATCGCCGAAACATAAGCACTACTACAAAACAAGCCTAATGCAACATTTTTTAAGCAACACTTTCAAAATATGTTGCTTTTTTATCAAAATTTGCAATACGGCAACAATTTATAAAAAAGTGTTGCATTTAAAGCTCTAATGCAACAAATTTTCTAAAGTGTCGCGTATTTTACAATCTATTGCTACACTTTTGTTAAGTGTTACACTTGCAAAGACTCAAAAGGGAACACTTAATCTAAATTGGCTCACATACGTTAGGAGAAATACATAATTACCAAACTCGAATATGCTTGATTGGTTCACATAAGTTAAGAAAAATAAATATGGATGTGAGTTATATCTTATGACATTCCATTTATATATGTTTATTTCTTTTCTTCAATCTGCCACTAAGAGCACTCCCAACAATAACACCATAACATCAATAACACCGTCCACGTCAGCGCCACATCAGCTTTAACATTTAACATTAACATCCCCAAAAAACACCCACAACAATAACATCCCAATAACACCATAACACCACTAATATTTCATATTTTCAATTTCAACCCCTAAACTAAATCATACACTTTATTTTTTAAACTAAAACAAACATTTCATTAAAACTTAAAACATATTACAATACGAGACTAAAAAAAATACAAGGAAAAAAAAAATACAACGAGATAAAAAAAAAAAAACACACACACACACACACTGCAATTAAAAAAACACACATAGCAAATACTTATTCATCCTCGTCGCTCTCTTGTTGTTGTCCATGTCGTTCAAGATTCTTTTGCCAAACATGCTCCATAAGGTCCTGTTGGAGTTGGGTATGCGTTTGTCGGTCGTGTATTTCTTTTGCCTTACGATGTGCGTATCACATCTTTCAACCCATCTTCGTTGCCTCAAATTTACTGACGGATCCACCCACAGTTCGTTATAGTCACGTAAAGCAAATTTTTGATCTTTTATAATCATGTTATGCATAATAATGCAACAATACATGATTCTACGTATCGTGGCAATTTCAAATCCACGTGCCGGTTGTTGTAGTATACCCCAACGGCCTTGAAGAACACCAAAAGCACGTTCAATATCTTTTCGGGCACTTTCTTGTCTCCTTTTAAAGTACGTATGTTTTTCATCAATTGTTGCCGTGAAGGATTTGACGAAAGTTGCCCACTGTGGATAAATTCCATCAGCCAAGTAATACCCTTGTTCATACCTAGTTCCGTTAACCATATAAGGTGCTTTTGGGGCATTGTCGGCAAAGAAGGTCGTCGAATAACGGAGAGTTATCTAAAACATTGATATCGTTATTTGCCCCCGCCATCCCAAAAATACATGCAGATCCATAAATCTTGAGAAGCAACAGCTTCAAGCATAATTGTTGGGTATTTTTATCACCCCTAGCAAAATGCCCTTGCCAAGCCACTGGACAATTTTTCCATTCCCAATGCATACGATCAATGCTACCAAGCATTCAGGAAAACCATGTTTTTCTTCATGATGTTGATAAATTTTTTGAATGTCGGCCCATGTTGGTTTTCTTAAATACTCCGGCATAAACAAATCAATAATGCATTTGTTAAAATTATCAAGGCAGACCTTTGAAGTTGATGAGTGTGTAAATACTCATCATTTTTGTACAAAATAAACTGCAAAATCATCTGAAAACACTCAGAAACACATCAAAATGATCAAAATATCACAAATCGGTGTTTTATGTGTTTTAAATGCAAAAATATCAAAATCAGATGAAAAACATATCAAATTTGCAAAATTGCAGTTTTAGTCCCCCAAGTTTCAAAAATTGTCAAAAAGTCCACGAGCATATAATTTCAAAAGTAAAATCACCAAAGGTCCTTTTAAAATCAAAACGTGTCAAATTTAGTCCTTTGGTGAAAAATGTCAAAAGTTTGAGAAAATTGCAAGTTTAGTCCTTCAACTTTTAAAATTGGCAGAAATGGCCCCTGGAAAATGGCAAAATGTCAGCTTTGGTCCTTGTACTTTTTGAGAGTGTCACTTTTGGTCCCTTTAAACAACTTTGAAGTATTGGCAGTTATGGTCCTTGAATTTTGAAATTGACAACAATGGTCCCTATTATTATTAAGCTTAAAACCATTTTGGACCCTTTCACACTTGGACCCCCTGTCAAATTGCATTGTGAACCCCCCCCTTTGATTATTATATCTGGTTAATATCTTCAACCCGCCAAAAGTCTACCAATCTCAACTGCTTTGCTCTGCAACTCGAACACCCATCCCCCTCCTCAATCCCACTCTCCCGTGTTCCTCACCTCCAACTAGCTTCCAAGCTTCATTAATTGCTCCCCTAACCCCTCACTCAACCCCCAATGGGCAGAAAAGAAAATGGCGCCAAAATCTGATTTGAATGGTTGGGATTATTTCCAAGCCATCCAATGGCTAGGATTGATGGGAAAGATTCAGAGGAGAGAGGCAAAGAGTTTGGGTTATAAAAAGAAGGCAAAAGGAAGCAAAAAGGAGTCTTCTAGTTTTTAATTTCTTTCTTATGTCGTTTTTTATGTCAAGTTGTTATTTCTGTATTAGACTTGTATTTTTTGGTTAAAATGTATTAAACTTAAGTGTTCAAGTGTATTGCAATTAAATTCAAGTACCAATTTCAGTTTAAGGTTACAATCATCATTTTGTGTTCACTGTTACAAATTTCCAAGTTTAACTCTTGTACACAAACTTCAATCATCTCATTTCTCAGTTCTTAGTAGCTTATACAAGCTTATAAAGGCTTTTTATAAACTTAAATTCAAGATTTAAACACATTTGGATATTGGTCAAAGAAAGTCAAACAGGGTCAAAATTGGTGATGAAGATGGTCAATGGGTGAAGCAGCTATGGATATGGGTTGATATTGAGCTAGGTTAGGGGTTTGGATAGGTTAGTGGTCCATTGTTTCAGTATTGGCTAACCATTGTGGTTTGGACTCTTGTAAGTGAAATTTTAAGTTTCTTTGCATTGTTTGATTTTGTGGTTAAAACTGTTTCAAATCTGTCTTTTCAGTAGTGTTTAGGTTAAGTTAACTTAGATTGATCACAATTACAAGTTGGTTAAGAGTTTGGGTCATTTGTACTCAAAGCAGTAAGTTATAAGGGTGTTTGGATTTATAGTTTAAAAGGTGTTAAAAATGTATTCAGTGTATAACTTTGGTTTGTGCAAGTTTGTTTAGCCATAATAGACTCATTTGAGTCTTAGTTTGGTCTGCAACATCATAAAAAGTCAAAAAAAATTGTCATTTGAATCCAACAGCCCTTTGTTGGATTTTTAAAAGAGAAAATCATTCATATTGTGTTTAAAAGTAATTAACAAAGGTTGTTGTAGCTTCATTACATCATATTACACCTAGATCAGTCATAAAAATTGGATCAAATCTCAAGAAAGTCAACTGTGTCTTTGTTTCAAAAAGTCAAAAATGGTGAAAAGTTGGTTTTATGCAGAAATTGCAGCTGAGACACAGGGTTCATTAAAGTGTTTCAGGGTCTGAATTTTTGGTTATAAGCAGTCTATTAGGAGGTCTATAAGACCTCACATCTGGTTTTAGCTTTTGCTCTCTGAATTAGCTTCTGCATAAGCTCAAACTTGGCACTTTCTGCCCTGCACCACTCAGCTAATACTGAGTGGTTTCTCAGATTTTTAACAAGCTTGCACTGAGCTTGTATAAGCGTTTCAAGGTCTAGTCTTTTGGTCATAGATAGCTGCTTAGGTCTAGTTGAGATACCAATAATTGGTTTTTAGTTTAGAGCTTATTTGGTTGCTTATTTCGGTTCTGCAAGTAGGCACCATAAACTGTTTTTAGCTTTAAATCAAAATCATCAAATCTGTGTTAGTTGGGTAATCAGTGGTTATAACTTGTTGATTTGAGTTTCATTTGGTCACTTTTAGTTAATCATAGCTTCTGTTCTAGTGTGGTTGCCTGTTTTAATCATTTGGCTTATTTAGTGCTTATTTATAAGCACTCTCACATCAGCTCCATAATCTTGCACACAAGTACCTGTTTTTCTAATTTTCATAGCTTCCTAATATTATTTTAGAATTTTCCTGAAATTTTCAGATTTTTCTCAGCTGTTTTACTATTTTTCTTGATTTTTATTAGTTTTTAGCACTTTTTAAATAGCATTTAATACAAAAAATTCAGAAAAGGTCTAAAAATATAAGTTTTCATTTTTCTTAGGTTTAGATAAATATAAAAAGTAGAAAAAGTAATTTTCCATATTTTTCATAGTTCATTTTGTAATTTTTAGTGATTGAATTAGTTTTTAATAGTTTAAAATTCATAGAAAATAGATAAATAGTCATAAAAATACAAAAATAGTTTTGAAAAGTCTATTTTGATATTTTAGACTTTTCCAAGTCTTAATCTTATTTTTCTGGCTTAATTTCATATTTTCTTGTATTTAAGGTAGTTATTTAATAGTTAAAAATAGTTTTTAATTAGATATTTAGTTTTAAAAATAATTTTCTTTTTCTAATAATTTTCTTTTATCATTAGGATTGTAAAAACATCATTTTCATATTTTTAGGGTTAATATTGATTTAGTTTCATTTTTTTTTTAGTTGTACGTCACGTAGATTTTGATTTCAGTTTTATAAAATCATAAAAACAAAAACATCATTTTAATTTTAGTGATAGCGTTTATTTAATAGATTTTATCTTTTTAATTTCCTTTAATTTGCATTTAAGCCGTTGTAATTTGTTGGCTTTTCCTTAGTTATAATCATAATTCATAATCTCTTTTTCGTTCAAACTTCTCGATCACTATTCGTGAGTCGATCTATTGCATAGCTCGCTGGGACATAACGACCCGGGGAGACCCTATACTCCTCTGATCTTCATTGATTTCGTGCTTAAGCAGTTTTAAGCTGGTTACGGTCCGCCATTCACAAGTGGCGGGCTTGTGTGATTTAGCTTGACTGTTTGGCGCGCATCAAATTTTTGGCGCCGCTGCCGGGGAGCTGTGCTAATTGTCTTACGTGTAGCAGATTAGTTGTTTGAATCCTCACTCTTTGTTTATATCATCCATCTCTGTATATATATATCCATATTTTCTTCTAAAAAATCCAAAAACCCAAAAACAAGCAAAAACGTATAAAACACAAAAATATTTTTCTTTTGTTTCTATATATGTATCAAAAATAAAAAATACAAAAAGATTCGTCGTTTTCTTTAATAATTAACAACTTAAAAGATTACCACCGCAAACCAAGGCAGTGCACTACCTAACTGGGGGTGCGACCATAATAAGTTCCCGAACTAAAGATATAAAACTTGCCTTTGTGTCCTTGTGATTGGTGTACCTTTTTCAAAGAAGCCATTCATCTTGGATTATTGGTTAAGTTCACTGTTGTTTTGCCTCGATTTTGTGTTAATTGATTTTGTTGTGATATCGACGTTTGAGAACCAGAAAACCCATAAAGATTCTTCTCACCCAAGTTTTATAAAACGTCTTCATAATTCTCATTCTCATCTGAAAGATTTTCATAATTCCCATTTCTCTCCTTAACTCTGAGGTCTCTTAGAGTTACGTCTAGTGTATGCGCACTCGCTCGCAAGCTCGTAGACGTATTCTTAACAAGGAAAACGTGCCGAGATACGTACCGTTGAGCATCCCACCATGTCGGAATCCAAGGGGATGGACCGAAGTCCAACCCAAAATCCGACTCCCGATCTCCGAACGATGGAGGAGCTTTGCCAACCCGATGAATGGGCCGGGCGGTCCAATTGCCCCTGTCAACATCGAAGCCACGGAATTTGGACTTAAACATCACATGATTCAACAAGTCCAAAGCTTTTGCCAATTTCGCGGATCACCGGGTGAAGATGCCAACAAGCATCTTGACAAATTTCTCACTGTCACCCAAAGTATGAAGCAAAATGGGGTCTCCGATGACGCCCTTCGCTTATACCTCTTTCCTTATTCCTTGACGCTTCATGCCACCGCATGGTTTGATCGTCTTCCCAAGAACTCAATCCATAGTTTCGATGAAATGATCTCCAAGTTCTTGGCAAAATATTTTCCACCGTCGATGGTGACGAAACTAAGGAATGAAATCAGCAATTTTAGGCAGCTTCCCGACGAGTCCTTATTCGAAGCATGGGAACGCTATAAGCTTTCAATTGACCGATGTCCGAACCACAACATGTTGCTTGTCACCCAATAGATACATTCTATAACGGGTTAACAGAGACATCGTGACACAATCAATGCTGCTGCCGCGTACCTTTATGAAAAGGCGACCTGAAGAGTGCTATGATCTCATCGAAAACATGACTGCCCACCACAATTATTGGGATTCCTCTGCCGAGAGGAATGAGTCAACGAGATCTACCACCCTTCCATCTTCGGAATTCACCACTCTCAACAAAAAGTTGGAAGAAATATCGGCCGCCATGCTTAAAATGAATCACACAAATGCTAATCAACAAGTTAATACCGTGAACAAAAGTTGTGAGACTTGTGGTGGTCCACACCCTTATTTCGAGTGTCCAGCCTCCGGTGGCTTCACTCAAGAGAGCGTATATGCTGCTCAAGGTTCCTACAATTCGGGGGGTAACTCCTACCAACCGCAAGGGGACCGTAGCCTTCTAAGCTATCGTTCTAACAATTACCTTGGACCACCTGGTTTTAATCAAAATCGAGAACAATCAAAACAGAAATAATCGGTTTAATCAGAATCGAATCGAATTTTCAAAATCAAGGTTCTCAAAATCAAGGGAACTATAATCAAAACCGATTCCACGCTCCACAACAAACTGTTCAAGCTCCACCTCCTCAAGCTTCTATTGACATTGTTAGTTACATCAAAAACAATGAAGCTAAGATGGTGTCCATGCAAAATCAGATTACCTCTATGAGGAATGATTTTACATCTGAGATTAGAACAACTAGTAGCAAGATTGATCAGCAAAATAGCAAGATCGATAGCGTGCTTGCTCTTCTCATGAGTCAAAACAATCAAGCTTCAACTTCAGGATCTCTTCCAAGTAACACCATTCCCAACCCTAAGGGTGAGTTGAATGCTATTACCACTCGTAGTGGTAAGACGCACAATGGACCTATGACTCCAATGCCCCCTGTGGCAATGAGTCAAGTTACCAAGGATACAACGGACGAGGTGCATATCTCAAGCCCACGAAGTACCGCACAAGTCCAACCTTCGGTCGACTTACCTCCAATTCCGGAACCCGTTGTTCCGATGACCAATCCTAAGCCTTCACTTCCTTATCCATCAAGGCTTAATGATCAAAAGGCCCGCGACAAAACTAATCAACAAATGGAGAAGCTTATGCAAATCTTTCAAGATTTGCACTTCGAGATTAGTTTAGCGAGCCTCTTCTTCTTATGCCTAAATTCGGTCCGACAATAAAAAGTTTGTTGACTAACAAAGAAAAGATTTCCGAATTGGCTAAAACTTCTTTGAATGAGAATTGTTCGGCGGTTATCCTCAAAAAGCTTCCCGAAAAGCTAGGAGACCCCGGCAAATTCCTCATCCCATGTGATTTTCAAGGATTAGTTCAATGCTCCGCTTTGGCCGATCTTGGCGCAAGCATTAACTTAATGCCAAACTCCCTGTGGAAGAAGCTTTCATTACCTCCGCTTACACCTACGTGTATGGTCCTTGAGCTTGCCGACCGTACGAGTTCTCATCCGTTAGGTATAGCTGAGGACGTCACGTGTAAAAGTTGGAGATTTCCATTTTCCCGCCGACTTTGTTGTTGTTGAATTTGATGCCGATCCCCGAGTACCCCTCATCCTTGGGAGGTGTTTCTTGAAAATGGGTCGTGCATTGATCGACGTTGATAAAGGGGAAATCACTTTGAGGTCAAACAAGGATGCCGTTACCTTCAACCTCGACCAAGTTACGAGATATTCTCCTAGTTATGAAGACACTTCCGTCAACATGATTGATGTCATTGACATTGTGTCGGAGGAATATTCTCAAGAACTTCTTGGATTCTCGAGTGGCAATCCCACCCGGTTGATCCCATCGTTGCTCTCTCTTCCACATCCCTCACTCCGTTTGAGGGAAGTAACTCTATTTCGGAAGAGATTGAAGCATATTTGTCTAGTGATTCAGTTTCATGGGAAATTGATCACGCCCCTATTGACATCGAGGGAGATATTCTTCTCATCGAGAAGTTGCTCAATGATGATCCCTCATCACTCCCTCCTCAAGAACTTCATAAAGAGGAAATCAAAACGATTGAAAAATCTGATGATCCTCCCGAGGTCGAACTTAAGGACTTACCACCTCATCTCGAGTATGCATTTTTGGAGGCTGACAATAAATCACCCGTCATTATTGCTAAAGACTTAAGTGAGGATGAAAAAGCCGCTCTCATAAAGGTTTTGAAGTCACACAAGCGAGCCATCGCTTGGAAACTTTCCGACATCCAGGGGTTGACCGAAATTTTGTACTCACAAAATTCTCACGGAAGATGACTCCAAACCAGCGGTTCAACACCAAAGAAGGGTGAATCCTAAAATTCATGAGGTCATCAAAGCGGAAGTCATAAAACTTCTCGATGCCGGATTAATTTACCCTATCTCGGATAGTCCTTGGGTGAGCCCCGTTCATTGTGTTCCCAAGAAAGGTGGCATTACTGTCATTGAAAATGATGAAAACGAGTTGATTCCTACTCGATTGGTTACGGGATGGCGTGTTTGCATTGACTATCGAAAATTAAATGAAGCCACCCGTAAAGACCACTTTCCCTTACCTTTCATGGACCAGATGCTTGAGAGATTAGCGGAAAGCGAATACTCTTGTTTTCTCGATGGTTTCTCGGGTTACTTCCAAATTCCCATAGACCCCGGGATCAAGAAAAGACCACATTCACATGTCCTTATGGAACATTTGCTTACCGTCGCATGCCTTTCGGCTTATGCAATGCTCCCGGTACGTTCCAAAGGTGTATGATGGCCATTTTCCATGATATGATCGAAAAGACTATGGAAGTCTTTATGGATGATTTTTCGGTCTTTGGGAATTCTTTCCAAACATGTCTCTCCCATTTGGACAAGATGCTTGAACGTTGTGAAAACACGAACCTTTGTCTAAATTGGGAGAAATGTCACTTTATGGTCAAAGAAGGCATTGTCCTTGGCCATAAGATCTCTAAGAAAGGGATTGAGGTGGACAGAGCTAAAGTTGATGTTATTGCAAAGCTACCTCCTCCCACAACTGTTAAAGGAGTTAGAAGTTTCCTTGGTCATGCCGGTTTCTATCGTCGTTTCATTCAAGATTTCTCAAAAATATCCCGGCCTATGACCCGACTTCTTGAAAAAGACACTCCTTTCGTCTTCTCTAGTGAGTGCATTGAAGCTTTCCAAACTCTTAAGAGGAAGCTCACGGAAGCACCAATCCTAGTTGCCCCCGATTGGGACCTACCATTCGAGCTTATGTGCGGCCAAGTGATTTCGCCATGGGTACAGTCTTGGGGCAACGCAAGGCTAAACATTTCCAGCCTATACACTATGCTAGCAAAACTTTGAACGAAGCTCAAGCACATTACACCACTACGGAGAAAGAATTACTAGCGGTGGTGTATGCTTTCGAGAAGTTTCGGCCATACTTGATCTTGTCCAAAAGCATAGTGTATACGGATCACTCGGCCCTCAAATATCTTCTTGCTAAGCAAGATGCAAAACCGAGATTGATCCGATGGGTTCTCCTCCTACAAGAATTTGATATCACCATTCGTGATAAAAAGGGAGCGGAGAACCTAGCGGTGACCATCTTTCCGTCTTGAAAATCCTCATCAAAGTGTGCTCGAGAAAAGGAGATAAGAAAGCGTTTCCTCTCGAGACACTTAATGTGGTATCTCATCGTAGAGATTCGAGTACCCCATGGTTTGCCGACTTTGCAAACTACCATGCGGGTAACTTTGTTGTGAAAGGAATGTCGTCCCAACAAAAGAACAAATTTTTCAAAGATGTTAAGCATTACTTCTGGGGCGACCCTACTTGTTTAAGGTTTGTGCGGATCAAGTCATCCGACGGTGTGTTCACAGCGGCCAAGCCGATGAAATTCTCAAGGCTTGTCATCATGGACCCACGGGGGACATAATGGCGAACTACACCGCCAAGAAGGTGTTTGACTTCGGTTTCTATTGGCCCACAATTTACAAAGATGCCCATGACCTCGTCAAATCTTGCGACTCTTGCCACCGTCATGGTAACATCTCTAAAAGAGATGAAATGCCTCAAAATGCCATTCAAGTGTGCGAGATATTTGACGTATGGGGCATTGACTTTATGGGGCCGTTCCCGTCTTCTCGAGGGAACAAGTATATACTCGTGGCGGTCGATTACTTGTCTAAATGGGTGGAGGCGGAAGCGCTACCTACCAACGACGCCCGAGTAGTTGTGAAGGTTTTAAAGTCTCTCTTTGCCCGTTTTGGAACTCCTCGTGCTATCATTAGTGATCGCGGCACACACTTTTGCAATGACCAATTCGCAAAAGTGATGCTTAAGTACGGTGTCACCCACCGTCTCTCCACCGCGTATCACCCACAAACTAGTGGGCAAGTGGAAGTTTCGAACCGTGGTTTGAAAAGAATCTTGGAGAGGACCGTGGGCGAAAATCGTGCCTCTTGGTCAGACAAATTAGAAGATGCACTTTGGGCTTTCCGTGCAGCTTACAAAACACCCATCGGGTGTACTCCTTACAAGCTCGTGTATGGAAAGGCGTGTCATCTTCCGATCGAGCTTGAGCACAAAGCCTATTGGGCCTTGAAGCATGCAAATTTCAACCTCAAGTCTTCGGGTGATCATCGGAAAGTTCAACTCAACGAATTAAATGAACTCCGTGATCAAGCCTACGAGAACTCTTTGATCTACAAAGAAAAGACAAAGAAGATCCATGACTCAAAGATTAAGAACCGCGTTTTCAACGTTGGTGACCGAGTCCTTCTTTTTAATTCTAGATTAAAGATCTTCTCGGGGAAACTTAAGACCCGTTGGACTGGTCCATTCACCATTACCAAAGTGTTTCCATATGGCACCGTCGAATTATCTCAAATAGACGGGCCAAACTTCAAAGTGAATGGACATAGATTGAAGCACTATTTTGGAGAGGACATTCCCCCTGTGGTTGTCCCGGATTTACAAACTTTCCCCATGAACCAATGAATTCGGGGTCGAGTCAAGCTAGCGACTCGGTAATCAAAACAATAGCACATTATATGGGTTTTCACCGTATTTCTGACTTCTTTCTATTTTCTACCACCCTAGTGTGGGGGGGTTGCCCCACAAGTTGTGTATATAAAGTTCTAAAAAAAAAAATCTTCTTTCTAAATAATGGCCGTAGTATTTCCTTTTACGTTCTTTGTTTCGGCATAACCGCCGGTACTTTGAATATTGAGGGCAATATTCATTTCTAAGTGTGGGGGAATTCTCGCGAATGTTATCATATATTATCCACCCAATTTCCCCGTTTTTGGCCAAAATTTTTTTGGAGTAAGTGTTCTACACTTACTCGCTTGCTTGTTATCAGTCCGCCATGTCGTAAGACAAAAGGATTGGCTAATCCAGAGCAACAGCGGCTCTTGGTAAAGAATTCTCAAATCCGTTTATATGGCTTGCAATTTGCCCAAAATTGTATGGTTCTCAACTCACCATATCCTAAAAAGTGAAGAGTTGGCTAGCCCGCAAGATTATGGCTTGTGGTAAAGGCAGTGGAAAATCCATAATTGGTATTCAGCTCACCAAAGATAATTCTGATAATTTATCTAAGAGTTGGCTAGTCGAGAAGGGTACGGCTTCTGGTAAAGACACATCAAATCCGTTATATGGTTTATGATTTGCCAATAAATCAGATGGTTATCAGTGTACCATGGTTCTTGCTTGAACTGAAACATTTGGCTACTCCAGAAGTAATGGCTTTTGGTAAAGAGATGCAATCCATTAAATTTTCTCAAAAGATTGCTAGGGACTAGCAATATCTCAGTGTGGGGGATTGATGAGTGTGTAAATACTCATCATTTTTGTACAAAATAAACTGCAAAATCATCTGAAAACACTCAGAAACACATCAAAATGATCAAAATATCACAAATCAGTGTTTTATGTGTTTTAAATGCAAAAATATCAAAATCAGATGAAAAACATATCAAATTTGCAAAAATTGCAGTTTTAGTCCCCCAAGTTTCAAAAATTGTCAAAAACAGTCCCTGAGCATATAATTTCAAAAGTAAAATCACCAAAGGTCCTTTTAAAATCAAAACGTGTCAAATTTAGTCCTTTGGTGAAAAATGTCAAAAGTTTGAGAAAATTACAAGTTTAGTCCTTCAACTTTCAAAATTGGCAGAAATGGCCCCTGGAAAATGGCAAAATGTCAGCTTTGGTCCTTGTACTTTTTGAGAGTGTCACTTTTGGTCCCTTTAAACAACTTTGAAGTATTGGCAGTTATGGTCCTTGAATTTTCAGAATTGACAACAATGGTCCCTATTATTATTAAGCTTAAAACCATTTTGGACCCTTTCACACTTGGACCCCCTGTCAAATTGCATTGTGAACCCCCCCTTTGATTATTATATCTGGTTAATATCTTCAACCCGCCAAAAGTCTACCAATCTCAACTGCTTTGCTCTGCAACTCAGAACACCCATCCCCCCTCCTCAATCCCACTCTCCCATGTTCCCTCACCTCCAACTAGCTTCCAAGCTTCATTAATTGCTCCCTAACCCTCACTCAACCCCCAATGGGCAGAAAAGAAAATGGCGCCAAAAATCTGATTTGAATGGTTGGGATTATTTCCAAGCCATCCAATGGCTAGGATTGATGGGAAAGATTCAGAGGAGAGAGGCAAAGAGTTTGGGTTATAAAAAGAAGGCAAAAGGAAGCAAAAGGGGAGTCTTCTAGTTTTTAATTTCTTTCTTATGTCGTTTTTTATGTCAAGTTGTTATTTCTGTATTAGACTTGTATTTTTTGGTTAAAATGTATTAAACTTAAGTGTTCAAGTGTATTGCAATTAAATTCAAGTACCAATTTCAGTTTAAGGTTACAATCATCATTTTGTGTTCACTGTTACAAATTTCCAAGTTTAACTCTTGTACACAAACTTCAATCATCCCATTTCTCAGTTCTTAGTAGCTTATACAAGCTTATAAAGGCTTTTTATAAACTTAAATTCAAGATTTAAACACATTTGGATATTGGTCAAAGAAAGTCAAACAGGGTCAAAATTGGTGATGAAGATGGTCAATGGGTGAAGCGACTATGGATATGGGTTGATATTGAGCTAGGTTAGGGGTTTGGATAGGTTAGTGGTCCATTGTTTCAGTATTGGCTAACCATTGTGGTTTGGACTCTTGTAAGTGAAATTTTAAGTTTCTTTGCATTGTTTGATTTTGTGGTTAAAACTGTTTCAAATCTGTCTTTTCAGTAGTGTTTAGGTTAAGTTAACTTAGATTGATCACAATTACAAGTTGGTTAAGAGTTTGGGTCTGTTTGTACTCAAAACAGTAAGTTATAAGGGTGTTTGGATTTATAGTTTAAAGGTGTTAAAATGTATTGAGTGTATAACTTTGGTTTGTGCAAGTTTGTTTAGCCATAATAGACTCATTTGAGTCTTAGTTTGGTCTGCAACATCATAAAAGTCAAAAATTGTCATTTGAATCCAACAGCCCTTTGTTGGATTTTTAAAAGAGAAAATCATTCATATTGTGTTTAAAAGTAATTAACAAAGGTTGTTGTAGCTTCATTACATCATATTACACCTAGATCAGTCATAAAATTGGATCAAATCTCAAGAAAGTCAACTGTGTCTTTGTTTCAAAAAGTCAAAAATGGTGAAAAGTTGGTTTTATGCAGAAATTGCAGCTGAGACAGGGGTTCATTAAAGTGTTTCAGGGTTCGAATTTTTGGTTATAAGCAGTCTATTAGGAGGTCTATAAGACCTCACATCTGGTTTTAGCTTTTGCTCTCTGAATTAGCTTCTGCATAAGCTCAAACTTGGCACTTTCGCCTGCACCACTCAGCTAATCTTGAGTGGTTTCTCAGATTTTTAACAAGCTTGCACTGAGCTTGTATAAGCGTTTCAAGGTCTAGTCTTTTGGTCATAGATAGCTGCTTAGGTCTAGTTGAGATACCAATAATTGGTTTTTAGTTTAGAGCTTATTTGGTTGCTTATTTCAGTGCAAGTAGGCACCATAAACTGTTTTTAGCTTTAAATCAAAATCATCAAATCTGTGTTAGTTGGGTAATCAGTGGTTATAACTTGTTGATTTGAGTTTCATTTGGTCACTTTTAGTTAATCATAGCTTCTGTTCTAGTGTGGTTGCCTTTTTTTAATCATTTGGCTTATTTAGTGCTTATTTCAATAAGCACTCTCACATCAGCTCCATAATCTTGCACACAAGTACCTGTTTTTCTAATTTTCATAGCTTCCTAATATTATTTTAGAATTTTCCTGAAATTTTCAGATTTTTCTCAGCTGTTTTACTATTTTTCTTGATTTTTATTAGTTTTTAGCACTTTTTAAATAGCATTTAATACAAAAAATTCAGAAAAGGTCTAAAAATATAAGTTTTCATTTTTCTTAGGTTTAGATAAATATAAAAAGTAGAAAAAGTAATTTTCCATATTTTTCATAGTTCATTTTGTAATTTTTAGTGATTGAATTAGTTTTTAATAGTTTAAAATTCATAGAAAATAGATAAATAGTCATAAAAATACAAAAATAGTTTTGAAAAGTCTATTTTGATATTTTAGACTTTTCAAAGTCTTAATCTTATTTTTCTGGCTTAATTTCATATTTTCTTGTATTTAAGGTAGTTATTTAATAGTTAAAAATAGTTTTTAATTAGATATTTAGTTTTAAAAATAATTTTCTTTTTCTAATAATTTTCTTTTATCATTAGGATTGTAAAAACATCATTTTCATATTTTTAGGGTTAATATTGATTTAGTTTCATTTTTTTTTAGTTGTACGTCACGTAGATTTTGATTTCAGTTTTATAAAATCATAAAAACAAAAACATCATTTTAATTTTAGTGATAGCGTTTATTTAATAGATTTTATCTTTTTAATTTCCTTTAATTTGCATTTAAGCCGTTGTAATTTGTTGGCTTTTCCTTAGTTATAATCATAATTCATAATCTCTTTTTCGTTCAAACTTCTCGATCACTATTCGTGAGTCGATCCATTGCATAGCTCGCTGGGACATAACGACCCGGGGAGACTCTATACTCCTCTGATCTTCATTGATTTCGTGCTTAGCGTTTTAAGCTGGTTATGGTCTGCCATTCACAAGTGGCGGGCTTGTGTGATTTAGCTTGACTGTTTGGCGCGCATCAGAAGTACTCTCACCCATTTGCAAGTATTCATCAAATGCATCAGGTGTGGTGCCGTACGCCAATTGGTATGGCGTATACACTTCATTAGAGCACTTATACTCATTCGACCCGTACAATCGAGTTGTTTGCCTAAAATAGGTAAAATGATCGGAATATTATGGAAGTATAAGATTCAATACCTTCAACTATTTGCGGAATAGTTTCCGCTCCGGCTCATACGAAATCTTCTACGAAAATTTCGGTTTGAATACTTACAACCTTGTACGAAATAATCGTTGCTTGCAGACGTTCTTACGCAAGCTCACGTTCACGATATACATGGGTGCGAGAGCGACTAGGATGTTGAGATTCAATACCCTCTTGTTGTTCCAACTGAAGGTGATACTCGTGCAGCGGCCGCCATAAATTGAAAGTCCTCTTGGTCATCAACGTCTGACCAAGACAGGGGAATATCACCTTCATGATTTGGATCCATTGTGAACGAATTTGATTTTTGAAATATGAAAGTGTAAAGAGGAAGTATATAAAGTTTGAATGGAAGTGTGAAAAAAATAGAGTTTTAGTTGGGTATTTATAGTGGTAAAAAAATGTTTTTGTTTTTTTTAAAAACTAGCCGTTAAGGGGGTTTTTTGTAAATTTTTTTGAATTTCTAGACGTTGAGGGACTAATTGTGTAAGTTTTTCAATTTTTTTTTTTTTTTTTCCCCGCCCTTAACGCGCGTTAGCAACCCAACGGTTGCAAAATAACCCCGTTGAAGATCAAGCCCTCCAACGGGTATAACGCGCGTTATGGCGTTAAAACGCCTATAACGGCGTTATACCGTTACCGTTGGGAGTGCTCTAACTTTCATTTTCATATTTTATCATAACACCCAATGTAAAATAATTGGCGCCACTTAATATATTGTAGATTCCCTCCATTGTTTCAAATTCATTAAATGGCACTCAAATAATACCCGAAAGATTTAGCGCTATTATTCCCTCCATTTTTTGCTATTAAAGTATTAATTAATCTAATCTAACCACGTAATCCATGTTTGACATGTTTTGGTGCCACATTTACACATTCCCTCCATCTGCTCAATTTAATATAGCATGTCTAATCTGACCAAGTCTCTTGTTACAAATAAACATTTTACAAATAATTTATTCACATTATACAATCAATGAGTAAAAGCATACCAAATTAAAAACAACCAATTAAAACACCTCTTACTAAAAAGTACAAAAAATTTTCATAATGTACAATTTAAACAAGCTACAATATAATCCAAAATATAAAATAATTAAACACACTAATTAATGTTATATTTAAAATACCCTAAAATGAAATGTACATGTTATTATACACATTATACAAATTAATAAAACACGCAAAGCTTCGTACAAGTTAACAAGTTGATGGTACATATATTTTTGAAAATAAGACCGAACCAACGGGTTCAACCGGGAACCGGTGTCGCCACCGGCTCGGCTAGCTTCGTACAAGTTAACAAGTTGATGGTACATATATTTTTGAAAATAAGACCGAACCAACGGGTTCAACCGGGAACCGGTGTCGCCACCGGCTCGGCTAACCAATAAAAGCCATCCGAAAAAGAACCAGAGAGGACCTGTTGAAACCGATACAAACTGGTGAATCGGGTCTTATCAAGATCTATTTCTCCTGTTAATCGTCACAGGGTACCCGACGCCGCAACGCGCGGGTACCATGCTATACTATATATAAAGAAGAAAACAAAAAGTAAAAAGTGAAAAGTTGAAATTAATAAAGGAAATATTGAAGACATATATTTCAAAAGGAAACTATTAATATATATCGAAAACCGGATTGACCAAGGACGCTTCAAACCTGGTGGGTTGACCCGGTTTAATTTGACCCATTTTGACCCAATCCGTCGGGTTGATTCGGTTTAAATTGACCCGCTTTTCGACCGGAACGGTTCAAACGGTTAAACCACCTGAGTTGAACCGGGTTTCAAAACATTATGTTTTGAATAAATCTAGGCACTCATAACTAATGTTTTGAATACCAGGTTTTAAATTGACCCGGTCGAGTCACCGGATCACTGGGCTACTGGTTCGACCGTCGGGTCAAACCGGTTCCAATAAAAAAAACTATTTTTCAATCTGTTCGACCACCGGGTCAACCCGGTTTTCTATTAAAAAAAATGAAAAAAACCAAACTCGGTCGGGTTTCAAGAACGGGATTGATCCGGGTCACTTAAAACCCAACGGGTCTAACCGGTTAATCTGTTTTTGAAAACCCGTTTTTTACCCTTTTTTTAGCCAGACCTTGTTTGGCCGGTTGAACCGGCCGGGTTAAACTGGGTTTCAAAACAATGCTCATAACATACTTTATTGACATAAAAATGATGTTTGAAAAACATGCTACACTTTTTGTTTGCTCGGAAACGTAATTTTTATGGAAAACGGGCCATATTCCAAACACTTCTTTAAAGTATACAATTTATGTAAACACGTGATCTTGACTATAAAATACTTTTCATAGCATTGACTCATTTTGAGGCATTTCAGATCGATAACATGAGATGAGTGAGAAGCTCGTTTCCCGGCCTTAACCCACGAACTACACCATTTTGACTCGCTACTTGCCCCGATCAACACTTTGCTTTTCTCATAAAATTGAAAAATTAGCAATGTAAGCCAAGGCTGTGAGTAAAACGGAGCTATATTGTAAACTGAATCGTATTTTTAAGATGAAATAGTATCAACTATATTTGAGCTATATCGTGATATGAGTTAAAGATGTGCGTGTAAACTTGTGCATCATC
This sequence comes from Chrysanthemum makinoi, assembly GCA_910596185.1. Classification (NCBI taxonomy): domain Eukaryota; kingdom Viridiplantae; phylum Streptophyta; class Magnoliopsida; order Asterales; family Asteraceae; genus Chrysanthemum; species Chrysanthemum makinoi. The sequence goes on along the minus strand of OU343223.1, from coordinate 241,964,958 downwards.
ATAGTCATAACATAAACATACCTAGCTAAGTCCGGTTCATGAACATAATCATACTTGGCTACTATTTGGTTCGTAAACATAATCATATCTTGCTATTATCCGGTTCATAAACATACGCGGCTTCTATCCTCTTCATATACATGATCACCCGGTTATACTTAATCTCATAAAAAGGAATAAATGAGTCATTCGTGTATTTATAATATCGTGTATTCATTTATATATCACAATAATTCATATTTTCATTTTAATATTTATAATCCGTGCAAATACATTAATTTACTATATACTGATAATAATATTTATAAATAACAACATATTTGTGATATTTCTTTTATAAAATATAAAATACATGGAATATTTATTAATTACCCTCTCATTTTTTATTTTTACCAATAGACGCATGTATTATAATATGGATTTATTTTGATGGATGAAATTTAAATGACTAAGCCTAAATTAAAGTCAACCTTGATTTTCAATTGCCGTATATAAATGCTCGACATCAAAGGACTTGTGTTTCAATGATACCCTCTTTGTTGTGTGAGAAGCATTCTAACTAACGCAAAAGTTCAATATAGATTTCAAATTTATCATAGATCAAATGAACCAATCATAGTCATTCATTTTTTAACAAAAAAAATAAAATAAACTTTCACCATTTTTTTAAAAAATTTAATATCTCGCAAACCGTTAATCGTTACGCGAAAAAAATCATACCATCGCGACGAGAAATAAATTATCTTTCTATAGATATGCACTTCTATATATTTTTAATGATTTTTTTTTTTCAAAATTTCGGCCCAGAAAAATCATATATGATTTGTGAAATTCATATGTGATTCGATTTTTACGATCATATATGATTTTTAAAAATCGTATGTGATTTGTAAAAATCATATATGATTTGTGAAAATCATATGTGATTCGATTTTTACAAATCATATTCGATTTTACAAATCATATATGATTTTTCTGGGCGGAATTTTTGAAAAAAAAATTGTCGAAAATAAAGAGAAGTGCATATATAGAAAGATAATTTAATTCTCGTTTCAATGGTGTATTTTTTGTAGTTTGAAGATTTACCATTTGCAAGATATGTTTGTTTTTAAAAAAAGGGTGAAAATGGTCTTTTTATTAATTTTGATAAAAATTGGATAATTAAGATTGATTTATTGGATATATAGTTGTGGGTTCAAGTCCTAGTTGTCTTCAAATGTTTTGAAAAAAAAAAAAAAAAAAATGCTTGACACACTTTATATATGTGTAAAATAGAAAACACTTAATCTTTTATATAATAAAACAAATCCCCTAGTGGGAATTTTTCATTTCAAAAAAATCAAACCATACTTTATTTGGTAATATTTTTTTAATTATTATTTATTTGTTTTAAGTATTTTTAATTAAAAAGTCTAAAAGTTTCTTTATTTGTCAATAATGTTTATAATTTTCGTTTTTATTATAGAATGATTGAAAAGGCCAAAAATACACATGTACTTACAAGTTTTTTCTCCATAGTTTTGGACTAGATAGTAAATTTAAAAAAGAACCGAAGTCCCAAAAAAACCATCTACAATCCCAAACCTCTCTGCTCGATCTCACACAGCATCGTCGATCACAATAACATTCCGAAGATGATTTGATGTTAGGGTTTCGAAGGTGCTCATTATCATATTTATTCATTCTGTAAGTAAATCAGTTTTAATTTTTGATTTTGAAAGATTGACGTGATTGGCTTCTCTGATATATTCTCATTAAAATTTTGTTTTTTTATTGTATTTTGATAATGTTTAATTGATAGAAACTATACATATGGTTCGAATTCAAATCTTATCCATTATAATTTAGAACAATTAATTAAACCTGTATGACATTCTTCAATTATTTTTATAAAACTATTAGTAGGCAGATAGAATTTATAAGAAACCCTTTTTTCAATTCTTCCTTAAATTTATCTTGATTGTGTTGATTCGACATTGGTTTGTTTTGAATTGCGATTAGTGATATGTGTTATTGATTTTGTTTGTTTAATTGATGAACTAACATATAGAGCTATTAGCTCAAAAAAACATTTAGAGCTATTAGAGCTATTGTTTACTACCCTCCTTTTATAAAAGTTTAAGTATCTGACTAAATTTGTGCTTAATTTTTTATTGAACTGATTTGGGCAGGTGTTTATTTCATGTGAACAATCAAAATTTGTTAAAGAGTTATCTTGCAACTTTTAGTTCTACACTTCTTAACATAGTGTTTTGCCTATCACAGTGGTTTGGAGCTTGCGTCGGCAAGGCTGCTAGGCATAGGCTGGAACGTGGATATTGTACCAGTGTCCACTTTGGGGATATAAGACGTGTGCTTTCTGGTATGAAATTTGTCTTACTTTTCCTCTACTTTGAAATATATTGAATGCAAAAATATGTGATTCTTTATTTTGCATTCAAATTACTAGATGGGGCACGATGAGTAAGTTGGGATGGTTGGGCAATAGGTCAAAACGGGTCACAATCAGGTGGTTATTCAATGCCCGTGTTGGATTGGTCAGTAAAAACTTTTTTTGTGCTTTTTTTTTATAGATAACGAATATGTTAATTGGTATTGGTGAGTCGTGGATATATCACAACCCACGTCGACTCCGTGTTTTAAAAAATCATGCCTTTTAGCGTCTGCGGTCGTCAAGCCTCTGATATTTGTACACCATGTAGTTCATGTAGTCTTGCAGGAAAATGTAAGACAATAAGAGTAACCATAAAAAAAAGAGTGTCAAACTAACTTAAATTAGCAAAAAAAAAAAAAATCCAAAAAGACTAGCAACATTCCGCTCAGTACAGGTTTCTTCATAAAACACTCCGGAAACGAAATGCACGTTATGATATAACAGATACTGGACGCCAAAAGATAATTGAAAACCTTGAGTTTATGATACCTAAATAATATTCAACATCTTGGTCATTTGTGCAAATAGGAGAACACGATAGTTCTTTGTCAATTTCCTCTATCAGATTGTGTGGACCACTATCTAGATTTCTAGACCCACTAAAGGCAGACGTGCGTGCAAAGCCAGGTAATAATCTCTTAATCCAAGGATGGTGTAGTTCCTTTACCTTTATGTATGCAAAGTCTCTATCCGCACAGTCAGCATCAATCTAATTATCATATAGGGAGCAATTTCAGTTGATACATTAAAGGGCATAAAAACTATGATAGACAGGATTGGAGTCGGTTCTTCTAATCCTGGTCTTAGGCCATAATTAAGATTATGGCTCTCAACTTCTCTATACTGGTGACATCCTAAACTTTACGTGCCTTTACATTTGTATATTACTATTAGGTGTGGAATCTGATTTTTAAAAAGATTACTTAGGTTATGGACTAAGACAAGTTGAGACGAAGGATAGAAGGGAGTATATTAGCTTTCACAGTTAGTAAGTGCCATAGTGAACAAAAGGTCCAACAATCTACATAACCCTCATCTCAGTCGATGACACAATTCCTAGAATTTTAGACAATTACAACTGATCCCGAATATATAACTTATGCCAACATATGCTCTATTTGAATATAATTGATGAGTTAGTTGTCTTAGTCAGTTGGTTAGTATTTAGTCAAAACAGGGTAGTTGTCATCGAAATATGTTTATAAATGGTTGGAGTATTGTGTTTTAGTGCTTGATTTATTGTCAAAAGAGGATAATTTTCGATGTAATATGCTCAAAATGTTGTCGTATTATGTCGTTATAATGCTCAGTTTATGGTCAGAATATGGTAGTTGTCAAGGTATTATGTTACAAATGGTCATAGTATGTTGTTCTAATGCTCGAGTTAGAAACGAATAGTGACAGATCCGTGGTGTCTTTTTGAAAAATCTATTTGTTTGATTACAACTAGAAAATTATATTTCCAAATATAGTAGCTATTTACTTATGTTTGTTATACAGGGTAAAGTGGTAAACGAAGCATTGAAAACATCTTTAATATGATTCCCAATATTGATCATACACATGAGTTTGTTAGAAAAGACAATATTAGCTAGCTAAAATGGCAACAAGCCTACAACACGGTTTTGTTTTTAGGATTTTCGTTTTGATTTTGCAAAGGGGTAAAAGTTATTGTTTATACATGTTATTTTGCTTTTACCAAAAATTGCTTGCATAATTTTTTGACCTTTTGATACATTAAATAAATCAATTAACTCCTTGGTTATAGGCGTTACCGCGTTACGTATTTGTAACTATTAGAGATGTGTATGTAACGCATCCCGTATAAACTATACTTAGCGTTTAAGTTTGGTTACATGTCAACGTTATGATACATGATTATGGTGTTATTAAAGTGATTAATGATTATAAGTAATGGTGGATTGCAGATGATTAAGGTGAGACTGCCAAACTTGGGCTGTCATGGTTGTGTTTGAAGGTCATAGGGTTCTCTATAGCTCAAAGGTAACATTCTAAACTCATACAAGCCAGAGCACACAGTTCCAGCTTTTGTCTAATTTTGTCAAAAAAAATCTAGAGTTAGAATGAGGCTCAAACAGTTTTATAAACAGTGCACAAGTTTAAAAGATTTCTTAATACATGATATCGTTCATCTATTTCTTTCAACAAATGATCTGGATACATGATAAGTTTAGACGTTTTGGTATTGTGCTTTAAAAACTACCGTGTGATATTGAGTTTAATAATAAGATAAGATAGTCAAACTGTATGTTCATGTTATCTACTTTGCAAATTTTTTTGTATTCATGCTTTATAATTTGTCTTGTCAGAGATGCATAAATATTTTCTAAATTTGAATGAATATGGTGAAAAACTTATATAGAAGCTCCGAACAGGAACTACAGGTTAGTGTCCAATATTTGTAGCTATAACATTAAAAAGTATTAGATAGAAACGGTTATATTTTATTGATACTGGTTGTATAGAAATGAAATGGGTTAATGGGTTAATTTGGGACAAATTGTTCAATCATGTTAAGTAGTAATCTTTCTCATTTCATTAACATTTATATGCCATTTATATGTTCAGCAACTTAGACCCTGACTTGCTTCAACATTTTATTCAAGCCTTGGCATAGATGAAGATGATATATTTGTATCTGATGGTACAAATGTGGTATTTATCGCATTCAGGTTTGTATTTGTGTTCAGTTTATCATTCTTTTCCAAGTAGAGTCATCTCCGATATTAATTGTTTTATCTATATGTATGGCAGGCGTTATTCGGGTGTAATGTAACAATGGATGTACAATGTCCGGTATACCCGGTTACTATTTCATTATATTGCATTCATTATACCGCATTCATTATTTTGACAGGTCAAAGACCAAGTTTTATTTATTTTTTCATTTCCCCTTTCAGGCTTAGGTAGAATGAAGTGTGATTATGGGAAAAACAGTGGACTTCCAAAAGGATGTTAAGAAATATGCGACTATCGAGTACATGAATGTACTACAGAAAATGATCTCTTTCCTGATTTGTCTAATGTTTCTCGGACCAGACGTCATTTTTTCCTGTTTACTAAACAATCCACCAGCTTATGTTGATTAAAGGGAACAACTAATTCAGTTAGCAAAGTTTGTTAATAACAATCACTTTGTTACCTGCTCATTAACGAGGCGATATAGAACTATATCATCAAACCAAGTTTATAGACCAATAGAGTGTACAGGGTGGGTGTATGTTGCGAAGTTTTTTATAGTAAAAAATAATTCTATAAAATGTTATAATAGTTGAACTTAGAACAGTGATATGGTAACACAACCATTTATATTCCAGCATAAGATAAAACTATGAATTTATCTAAATTATTGATATACAAATACAACATGCGATAACTAGACTTTGTAATAAAAATAACTGTTAGGATCGTATATTTGGTTGATATGGTGATTCGGGAGGTCGGGGAAGATGAAAGAACATCATCTTCATGTTAGAGAGAGAAAGTAGAGAGAGAAGGGAAACTAGTATGTGTTTATTGATAAGGAAATGTGAATTACACAAATGAGTCTCACCCCTCCATGGAAGTATGGAGGGGTATATAACAAGCCCATGTGTTTTAGCTAACAAGGATAGAAATTGTAATCCCGTCACTGTCGTTCCATTTACGAGTTAGGAGCGATTCCAACAATCTTCCCCCAATGGGACGACATAAGGGATTACTTACAACATTTACTACAAATATAGAAAACAAATAAAGAAAGGTCTTCATAAGCTCTTCAAATCTAGGGATGATGAAAGTTTATGCTCTTTGTCTTCTTCTGGTACCTTGACTTGAGAACCGTTTTCTTCAATTGTAGGCAAATTATGTAATATGCATAAATTGGATTAACTTCCCCGAATTCATGCTTTGCATGTCTTTAGCGGCTTCTCCGTACACTCCTTTTTGGCGAAGTTTCTGAATCAGCTTTCCCCCAAACTGACAACCGTCTTCAGCAGATTCGAAACTTTGATGTAGTGAACATTTCCTCTAACTTTTGAAATTTTCAGTCGCAGCGGCCGGAATTTGTAGATGAGCAGAAAACCACACAAGGTAAATCTGACTTATTGCGGAAAATCCGTTCGGGAGTAACATGCAAGAAATCAACAAGATCTTCTCACGTATGTAGATGCTTCACACCAAACAAACCACGAAAGACAAAATGAAACGACTTCCCCTGATGTTACGATTACATCGGAATAATAGTTACCTATGAATCTGCAATTACTCGATAAAATGACCGTGTGTGAGGCATCATAACATCCTATTTAGGTAACTTCACACACGATAACTATGTGAAAGTGAGACGATAACACCAAAGTGAGGCGTTTGAACCACGATCGTCCCATTTCTTCCCCGATTGAAGAAATTCATGAAAGGAGAGGGTTTTTAAGCAAAATTCAAAAACATCAAAGGAAGCTGACACCACCTATACTCTCTTCCCCCCGATGTTTTCATTGTATAAGAATCATACACCACGTATGTTGATGATGAATTGAAGACATCGAAACCATGTATGTCTAAGTAGTCGAACAATTGTGAAGTACCATAAATATGATGTGAGAATCAATTGCAGATAAGACTTCTCTACTCGTGTATACTCTTCTCAGCTAACTCTTTACCGACCCCATTATCATTCTGACGGCTTTTTGTAGTGACTACTGATGGAGAAAAACCCAATATGACGAACTTGAGACTGAAGTAGTATAACCCGAACTTGTGACTTAAACTTGCACTATTGTCAGACGAAGAACCCTTTTTCTTAACTCCATCGAAAAAAGGTAAACTTAAAGTTTCTCAAATTATCCACACCTTAGTGTGACACTTGAGCACAACAACGTAACTCCTTAAAAGTGATAGTTATAAGCTGTGAGCACAACAAGGTAACTCCTTACATCAGGTTCAACTAGATAACTCAAGTCTTTGTCATTCGAAACGGTTAAAGCTCGAACAAGGATCTCGAAGAATCATGCATCCAACCAACCCGATATCTTCAGATACTAAGTACACCCATCCGTGATATCCCACTTCAACCTCAAATAAATAATAGTGAATTCGCGCCGTAGTCACATCTTGCGGTTACATGCCCAAAACTAGCCTTCATTAACGATTTAAATGAATTTGATAATGGATTCCCGTTCTTGTCAAAAAAATTGTATCCCCGTGAAAATTAGGTCGAAATCCAACCATAATACAATACTTATACCAAAACTTTATCTTAATAAAATTTTTAGCACATATATTGATTTTAGACAAATAATTCACGGTATATGGTCCATATATACTTATGTGAAAGTCAGTCCAACTCCAAATAATAGTACGTGCAGCCCAAGAAGTCAATCAACGCCTAACAAGGCCCATTACTGCCCGATCCAAAAAAGAATTAACCTAACTTGGACCGAATATAAGACACTCCTTATACATTTTGACCTAAACCTACACTAACCATAAAACATATACTGAAAGTATACGCCTCCCACATCCTTCATCCCTTACCAAACCGTCTTCAACAAAAAAAACTAACAAACCCATTTATCAAATCTCCCAAATACAAAACCAGAGTTAATCAATGATCAACACACAAACACGAACCACATGAGAACCTTTCATCTTCATTTATTTTACTTCGAAACACAAGCAATAAAAAAAAACATTCACGCTATTTTTTTTAAGTTCATGCTTGGTTCTTGTAAATCACACGATTTGGCTTCAAGATCTGAAATATGGTCTCGGGTAGGTTCAATTTTTTTGTTTTGGTTTGAACGAATTAACGAAAAGTTTGTAACATAATTGTTATAAAACTTTCTTTTACATTCGGATAGAAGATTAATTAATAAGCATCGATGATGATAAACTCCTTTTGGTTTTTGATTTTGTTCGAAACTTTTTTATACCAAAGAGGAGTAATCTGAGATCGTTTAGTTAAAGGGAAGTAAGAGTCGTGGAAGTGATTAGTTAGAATTTGAAGTTGGTTTATGGTCTTGGGCAAGGTTGATGATGCTTCGAGGCCATCATCAGTCAAGACTTGATGTTGGTGTGAGACTATTGATGGATAACACTGAAGTCAGACACAAAGTCTTTGGTATTTTGTATTGAGTCAAAGTCTTCATCTTCATCTTGATATTCTGTCTTAGGCGTAAGAACATTTATTTACGAAAAAACTCTTATGCGTAAACAGTTTGGAAAGACTTATGAGTAAAGAGAAAACCTTATGCGTAAAGTCATCACTTAGGCGTAAGCCAATACTTAGGCGTAAGCCAAAAAGTTAAGCGTAAATGTCTTATGCGTAAGACCTTACGCGTAATACCTTACGAGTAGCTTTCCAAGCTACTCGTAACCAAACTGAAGATCCTTAGGCGTAAAAATAGGGTTTTGACCCGTGTTGACTTTTTTCCGGCGAAGTTTCCCGACCAAAGATTCTTTTCAGCTTGCAACTAACCCAGAAAAAAGCATAGAGAAGTGACTTTGACCAGATATTACCTCATAATATGACCATGTTGACCACAAAATATATCACATAATGGTACAGAAAATGATAAGTTGCATCTTGGACACAAATTGACTAAAAAGACAATAATATTGTAAGCTTTTGACATTTTTGACCAATGGATAAAATATACTTGTATAAAAAAAAATTGTTAAACAGGAAAAGATATGAAAGGTTAAGATAAAGAAAATATTTTTGAAACAAGATTTTGACAAGAAAAACATCACCAAAATCAACTGGTTCCATACAACAACAACATTACTCAAGCTCTTTACAGTGAAGCTGATGAGGACTCCGATGCCTTCGATGAACTGCAACAAGGATTTGTTATGATTGCTAAAGCATTTGGCCGTTATACAAACAAATCCAACAATCGCATTCGTTCGTCATCTAATACAAGGAATCGGTACATTTGTGAACAATGGGCGTTGAAGTTCAAAATCGTGGTTATTGTCGTCAGATGGGAGGTGGTCAAGGGTTCAATGCTATGGGAAGGAATAACATGGGTGCTCCGCAGCAACAAAGGGCTCAAGTGGTTGAACAGGGAAATGCTCAGAATGGGGTTAATGGTCTTGATGCTATAAGCGTAATGAGAAGGGTCATCTGGCTAATGCATGTCCTAAACCGGGGACAAGAGGCAGTGCTTATTTCAAAGAGGCTTTGCTCTTGGCTCTTAAGGATGAAGCTGGTGGAACTCTTACCAACAAGGAACGAGCTTTATGGCGGATCAGATTCGATGATGATATGGAGGACTTGCAGGCTAATCAGTGATGATTTGATGGCACAAATGCAACCTCTACACATAGTGACACAGGCCCAGGTGTATGACAGCGACGGCTTGTCTCAGTACTGAACAAACAATTATCAATAATGATCTGATATCTCCGCCACTTTCTCTATCTGACAAGGATCAGAGTGTTCAACATGAGTCTTCCACATCTCATTCAGATGATTATCAAATAGATCCCGTAGTTATATTTGATGATCAAGATGACCTTATGGTTAATATTGATAATCAAGTTGACTCCGTGGTTATATTTGAGGATCTAAATAATGATCATGTTGAGACTTACGTTGAAAAGATGAGCTTTTGTCGAAGAGAAACTGAGCTCTGAACTTAATTAAGACCAACAATCCCGAGTGGAGCGTTGTCATGATGATAATATAAAATTAAAAGCAAAAATGCCTTTGTTGACCAAGGATAACGATTGCTTAATTAAGCCAACTCAAGCGTTTTCAAAATTCAAGAAAAACGGGAAAAAGGTTTTGAAGTCGCTTTTGCTAAATCTCACCAAAGCGAAAAATCTTTAGAGCGAGAGATCGTGCTCTAGCGCATCGAAGAATGCTTTGTTGTCTCAAATAGAACAACTGCAATATGAACATAAACAACAACTTAACGCTCTTACTTTGGAAACTCAAAAAGCCAAAATGAGTTGTTAACTTGTCAACAAAAGTTCTCTGAGTACAAAAGCATTCCACGAAGCGAATAGATAACTATCTTGAAGAAATTGTCGACTTACAAAACAAAATCAAAGAGTTTGAAATGTTGTTTATAAACATGGTGAGTCAATCACAACCATTCAAAAGTTTACTTTTAAACCAAATCCAAATGGGTATGGTCCGATTCTTGCTGATTACAAACCTAAGTTTTTAAGCGAGCATTCAAACCAAATCCGAAGTTCACGGCAGAACATAGAATTGATGATTCAATTATGGCTGTTGTGGAATATAATCGCATGGAGGAATTAGATGCAGATGACGAGAGTCGGTCAAAAATGGAAAATGGTTTATAATAAACCGTTTAACTATTCGAAAGCCGTAACTTTTGTCACACAACAAGATACTTCAAACACACATTTGATTGTCACACCAGTTTCTGAAGTTAGTCCCCAACACAATGGTGCACAAGTTAATGGTCCTTTACCTTCACTTAGTGAAGTTAAAACTAAAGCCGAAAGTTGTCGTGTTATCAAATATTTTGACACTTTCTTATCTGACATCAAACTTTTGGAGCGTGCGATTGAATTTCATTCTGAAATAAAAGTTGAACATTTTACCTCGCCATGGGCACGAGAACAACGAGATATTTTTCAGAAAAAGAATTTTACCCCATGTCAAAAATTTGAAAAGCTGTGCACTATATTGGGAAAGGGATTTTCACAAGGAACTTGGTCTCATGAAAGCAGTTTTAGAAAACGAAACATCGATTTCTAATACTAAGCAAAAAGATTATTGAGAAAAGATGTTGATCGACTCTTGGAAGATGTTATATGTGCTGATATCTATAATGTTGTGTTATTGCATTCTTTGCCATATGCATCTGATTCTATACCTGCTGATACTGTTGATTCGGTTGAAACTGTTGAAAATACGGATAATGTGCTTCAGTTCGAGTCTTTAAAAGTTGAAAATGAGCGATTGTCAAACGAGCTTTCAAGCGCAATACGTCGTCTTAATTGGTGTCTAAAAGATATTCACGATCAACAACTTGTTTTTCAAAACAAAATCGCCCAGTTGCGTGCAAAATCTTCGGATCCTAAAATTGAGCAACTGGATGATCAAAACGTGTCTTTTAAGTGTCAAATCTCAAAATATGAACAAGAACTTGCAACAGTTAAAAAGGAATATGGTGTCATATTTGATTTACTAAAAACGACTCGTGATGAAGCATCAAACGAACTTGATCATTATCTTGTATACACTAAAGAAGTCATGAATTTTGCTGGAAATCTTCGTTCTGAAAATCAAGATTTGGTGCACACTATCATTAAGTTACGGGAAATGTTAGGAAAGAATGAACAAGTTGCACCTAGAATCATTAAGAGAGTTGCACCTGTAACACTTAGCAATCATGTCCCCAGAATACCTACTGACAAAACACAAGTTACTAATGTGCTTCCCTCTCCTGAAACAGGACTAGTTGCCTCTTTTCCAAACGTCCGCACTTCACGGCCTAGGAGCAATACAAGGAAGAATAGGAAGTTGCGACCTAAGAAAAGACAAATAAAGAATGTTGAAGTAGAAGAACACCGTAGGACTTTGAATAAGACTCCAGTTGCACCCACTTTAGATATTGCGTCTGGCAAATGTAATGGAAAAAGTGTTGTAACTAATGTTGAACCTTTAAGTACTTTTGATATTGATCGATGCATCTTGTGTTATTTGTCGTAAAAGTATGCATTCTGATTGTCATGATAAATGTGTTGCTAAGGCTATCTTGTCACGTTTACGGAATCCTAAGATTCGGAATACCTCTAGGCCCACTAATGCTTCTAAGTCTGTGCTTGGTAAACCGCCTTCTTTAGATTCTAAGAAACGCATTGATGTCCCTATAGTTCCAGTATCACCTCCAAGGATTGTTGTACCACCTAGCACATTCACTAAGACTAAAGCTAAGACTAGTTGGAGATGGCAGAAATGGATACATAATTGGTATGTGCTAAAACACATACCTTTTCATTATCAAAACTGACCCAAAATAACCAAGAAAGAGCCGTTTATTGCTAATATTTGTGGTTTTCTTGAGTTTGTGCTTGTGCAGGTACGGATATGTAAAACACACAAAAAGGTACCAAATCAGGGCGTAAATCCGAGCACGAGAGATTAAGAGAGCTTAAGCTGAGCCAGAAGATCAAAATTGTGCATTTATGAAGATTTTATTCTCCGAGGATGATTTTTGGAAGATATACTCAAGTTTGAAGAAATGTCAAAAATGGCCCCTCAAGTTTCAGCATTTGGCAAAAGTGATCCTTCTAGTTTCAAAAGTTGCAAATCAACCCCTGGATTATTTGAAGAATGACAAGTGTAGCCCTTGAAAGAGATTTTCAGAGTTACAAGAATGGTCCTTGGAATTTCAGATTTGACAACTTTGGTCCCTATGGTTGCTCTTGGATCATTTAACTAATCCAATATATCCTAAGTCCAATTCACAAAAACCTTCGGCCCAATCCAATAAACCACACCCGCCCAATATACTTCAACCCGGCCACGTTTAATAATCTCAACCCATTACCCGGATTTTACCCGAGGCAAATACCCATGTACCCGGTCAACACTCACTTGAATAATAATAAACAATCCCAAACGCGCCCTGTCTTCCCCAAACCAAACACCCCTTTTACCCATTCATTTTTACCACCATTTACCCACCTGAAACCTCGTACTAAGCATCTCCTAGGCTTCTAGAAGCACTGACATGTCAGGATAAGATCACCCACGTGGCTAATTGGAGCTCTCCTATTGGACGCAACACCTCATATGATGAATTGGAGCAATGTGATTGGAGGAAGTGACAAGGAATGATTGTGTGGCTGTGGATAGGACTTCTAGGCTCTTCCAAGAGGATCCCAAGGCTGATGGAGGCTATAAAAAGACCCTCTTGGCTCACATTGAATTCGTGCAATTCCTTAGTTTCAATTTAGCTTATTGTTTCTTGTATTTCAATATTTCAGTAGTTTATAAATGTTTTCTTAAAGTTTTTATTGTAATTTTAATCCATTGTAATCCTCTTTTCAGTTTTAATCAAATTTCCAAGTTTTCAAATTAATCTTGCATTTCTTATTTTAAGTACTCAATAAGCTAGTTTGAATAATGGAATAAGCTCATTTAAGCTTGGTATAGCTTTAGTGAGCTTATATTGTGCCTTCACTGTCTCATTACAATCATTACTAAACAAAAGCTTTCCGGTCAACAAAAGTCAACTGTGGTGTCTAATTTGGTTCAGAAATGGATATGGGTTGATTATGATGATGGATTGGGTTGTTGTTTGGTCATTTTGATAAGTATAATACTGTTACTATGCTCAAATTTGGCTGGACTTCTTGTAAGTTTAGACTTAATCCCATTTCTAGCTTAATATTGAGTAGAAGTAACTATTTCATTTGGATTTGTTATAAGTAGTGATTGATACTGTTATCTAGCTTTATTTAGGTGATTTGAATCTGTTTTAATGATAGAGCAGGCTTGAGTTTGTGTTTTGGTTTAAAAAAATTGCATAACAGTTTTATTAAGTAGTGTTTGGTTCAGTTGATTTAGTAAGAGTATGGCTTAGTTTGTGTTTTAGATCTGTCTCATTTGCATCAGTAGGGATAATAAGGTTTACATCAGTCACTCTTTTGCCTAATAAATCAGTGTAAGTCAACATTAGCTTGAATCTGCTCTTGATCTCATAACAGTTGGAACCAATTGCTAAAATCTTGCAGATAGGTGTAGAATCTGTTAGGGTAGCTTATTTGGGTCTTATTACATCATATTTCATCTTAATCAGTCCTTAATTTGCATTCAAATCTCAAATAAGTCAAACATTGTAACTGTTTTCAAAAGTCAAAAACTATGTCAAAACCAGTTTTCTTCAAATATTGCAGCCTTTGCACAAGGTTCAATACAGCTTATTAGGGTCTCAAATTTGGTCCAATTGTAGTTTGCTAGGTGGTCTTGAAGACCACATATCTGGTTTTCAGTTTGGTTCTTTAGATTAGCTTATATAGTAGCTTAAAGTAGAGGCCAGGTAGCTGTTTGGATTAGATAATCAGTTAGCATCATATCTTAGTAGTGTGCTTATTTAAGGTTAGGAGTAGCAGTAGTTAGTTGATTTAGAGTAGTTATAGTATAATTTAGCTTCTGTAGAAGTTTGGTGGCTTATTGTGCTAGTTTGCTTAATCTAAAGTGCTTATTGCCACATCAGTTACACTGCAGCCCTCATATCTCACACATAAGCTTATGATTTCTTATTTTTCATAGATTTAGATTAATATTTTAGAATTTTCCTGAGTTTTTCATAATTTTTTGTCACTGTTTGCTATTTTTCTCTGTTTAAAACTGTTTTTAAACACTTTTAAATAGCTTTTATTGCAAATAATTAAGAAAAAGTTCAAAAAATAATTTTTCAATTTTCCCAGTTTAAGAAAAATATAAAAGCATAAAAAATATTTTTCCTTATTTTTCCCCTTTTATTTGGTATTTTTCACAATTTAAATTAGATTTAAATAGTTTTAAATTAGTAGAAAATAGAAAAATAATCAGAAAAATAAAAAAATAGTTTTGAAAATTCTCTTATTGTATTTTAGATTTTATAAAAATAGTTTCATATTTTTCCCTTTGATTTTCATAATTTTTTGTATTTTAAATTAGTTTTAATAGTTAAAAATTAGTTTTTAATTTTAATAAAATCCAGAAAAATCCTAAAAAATAGTTTTAATTCTAAAATAGTTTTCAAATTACATTTCTAGAGTAAAAGTATTTTTAGGCATTTTTAGGGTACAATTTAGACGTAGTTGCATTTTATTTACGTTTCGTTAATTCCGTTTTAGTTAATTTCGCACTTAGGATTTCCCGTAGAATAGATTCCCTTAATTACTTTCCCCATTCCCGTAGTTTAATAAAATCAAAAAATCAAACAAATCAAAACATCGAGCATTAAATTCCAAACCAATAACGACGTTGGCAATTCACGCCTCGTTGGGAAACGATTCGGGTTGACTAATCCGTATCAACGATCACACACGGGATTTGGTTTAATATTCTTTTTACTAAAGGAATTTTGAATCTATCTTCGTGATTATTTTTGATATCGATATTGAGGTTTTATCCGTACACACATACCCTTAAGCCTTCATTATCAGCGAATCAGTGTCTGAACTGTTTTAAGTTTCTTACGGTTAGTCATTCACAAGTGGCTAGCTTGTGTGAGATAACTTGACGGTTTGGCATTGTGTGTTGCAGAATCAATAATACACTAGGATTTAAATGGATGCCTCAAATCATTGATGTGTGTATTTTAACTATAACTGCTGAGGAACCCTCTAACACTTCGGGTTCCACATCTACTTCTATTCCATCTGTGTCGTCTGTGTCTAATGCGGTGATCTGAGATCATCCTCTGGATTTTTGATAGCGGATGTTCCCGACACATGACAGGCAACCTTAAACTGTTATCAAACTTTGTTTCAAAGTTCATTGGCACTGTCGGATTCGGGAATGATCACTTCGCAGCTATCATGGGCTACGGAGATTACATTAATGGCAACATCGAAATTAGCAGGGTTTATTATGTGGAAGGCCTCGGTCACAATCTATTCTCAGTTGGTCAATTTTGTGATGGAGACTTGGAAGTAGCTTTCAGGGAGAAAACTTGTTTCATTCGTGATCTTCAAGGAAATGATCTTATGTCTGGCCAACGCTAATCCAGTCTCTACACTATCTCCATGCAAGACATGATCGCTTCATCTCCCATTTGTTTACTCTCAAAGGCTACATCTACAAAATCTTGGCTATGGCACCGTCGTCTATCACATCTAAACTTTCAAACCATAACCAACCTTGATCGACACAAATTTGTTGAAGGTCTCCCACGATTCAGGTATTCTAAGGATCACCTATGCTCAGCTTGTGAACAAGGGAAAAGCACTCGTGCTCATTTTCCTTCAAAGGTGGAACACGCTCTCGCATGTGCTTCATCTTCTTCACTTGGATTTGTGTGGCCCGATGCGCGTGCAGACGATAAATGGCAAACGCTACATCTTGGTAATTGTTGATGACTACTCAAGATGGACTTGGGTTTATTTTCTTCGAAGTAAAGATCAAGCTCCACAGATGATCATCACCTTTATCAGAAAATTCAAATTCAGCTCCGGAACACCGTTAGACAAATTCGAACAGACAAAGGAACTGAATTTGTGAATCAAACTCTTCGGGAATATTATGAGAAAGTGGGAATTGAGCATCAAACATCTATTGCCGCACACCAGAACAAAACGGAGTTGTTGAAGAGCGAAACCGTACGTTAGTGGAAGCTGCCAGAACGATGTTAATCAATGCTAAACTTCGGATTACTTGTGGGTGAAGCTGTCTCAACTGTATGCTACACTCAAAACCGTTCAATGATCACAAAACGTCACAACAAAACACCATTTGAGCTTCTCCACAACCGTAAACCGAATCTTAAACACTTTCATGTATTTGGATCCCTTTGCTATCCGAATAATGATCGTGATGACTTTGGAAAGCTCAAAGCCAAAGCTAACATTGGAGTATTTATTGGATACTGTGAGAACTCAAAAGGTTACCGGATCTGGAATCGTCGTACAAAGCAGGTTATGGAAACGATTCATGCTAATTTTGATGAGCTTACTTGAAATGGCTTCTGAGTGTAACAGCTTGGAACCCGGTCACAACCGCTTAAACTTTCCCCAAACCCCATCATCAGCTGATACAAGCCCTCAACTTACTCGTCAACAAATGGAAAGGCTATTTGCTCCTCTGTTCAGTGACGATATTGATGAACGTGCTCCAGGTGTATCCGCTTTGTTTCCGCTGCTCAACGATAATACTCCTATACGATACACCGCTACAACAACTTCTATTAAAGAAGCACCACCAGTTGACTCTACAACAACAGTTGAACAAACTGCTTCCCACGGCGAGAACCAGGCTGATGATGTTCTATACAATGAAGTACCCCCACCTGCAGATTTTGATCCAAATGCGTTCTTCAACCATTTTGCTAATGAAACTGCTGCACCTGATGTCGCGGAATCATCTACAAGCCATTTGAATCCTCAGAATCTGCATAATGTATACCAACATCAACCCTATACACATCGATGGACAAAAGACCATCCTCTGGAAAATATTATTGGCAACCCGAATCAACCAGTCGTTACCAGACAACGTATTCACACAGACGGTGAACATTGCATTTATGCACTCACTGTCTGCCAAACTGAACCCAAAAACATTAAGGATGCAATAACAAAAGATAACTGGATTGAATCCATGCAAGAAGAACTCAACCAATTCAAACGTCTTGAAGTATGGGAACTGGTTGAAAGACCAACAGGGGTCTACGTCATTGGTCTCAAATGGATTTGGAAAAACAAACTGGATCTTTGAAGGGAGCGTTATCAGAAACAAGTCACGTCTGGTGGCTAAGGGTTATAGACAGGAAGAAGCTATTGACTTTGAAGAATCATTCGCTCCGGTTGCTCGTCTTGAGGCTGTTCGGATATTTCGGCGTTCGCACTCATATGAACATAACGGTCTTTCAGATGGATGTCAAAACGCTTTTGAATGGTCAACTGAAAGAAGTTTATGTCAGCCAGCCAGAAGGATTCGTTGTTCTGCGCTTCGAACCATGTCTACAAATTGAACAAAGCTCTGTATGGTCTCAAACAAGCTCCTCGAGCATGGTATGATAAGCTATCATCTTTCCTCATTGCCAATAATTTTACCAAAGGTTCGGTCGACCCAACTCTTTTCATACAATATCACGGGGAACATATTTTAATTGTTCAAATTTCTGTGGATGACATCATTTTTGGGTCAACACATAAAAAGTACTCAATCGCTTTTGCAAAACTAATGAAGAAACATTTTGAAATGTCCATGATGGGTGAACTTACGTTCTTTCTAGGATAGCAAGTTCATCAATCACCCCGTGGTATTTTCTTGAGTCAGTCCAAATATGCCCTTGAAATTCTGTACAAATTCAGAATGAATACTTGTGATACTTATGCCACACCAATGTCACATACCAAGAAGCTGGACGCTGATTTGCATGGGAAATTGGTTGACCCTACCAAATACCGTAGTATTATTGGGTCTCTCATGTATCTAACAACTAGCAGGCCTGATATTGTATTTGCCGTATATCTTTGCTCCCGTTATCAGTCGAGACCAACTGAAACCCACCTCTCTGAGGCTAAAAGAATCCTCCGATACATCAAGGGAACCATTAATTTGGGGATCTGGTATCCGAAGGATTCTGGTTTTAAACTAATCGCTTTTTCAGACGCTGACCACGCAGGATGCTTAGATTCACAGAAAAGTACTTCAGGAGCTCTACAATTTCTTGGTGATAAACTGGTGTCATGGCAATCGAAGAAGCAAGATTGTACATCGCTGTCCTCAACCGAAGCAGAATATGTAGCCATGTCGGCGTGTTGTGCTCAAGTCATTTGGATGAGAACACAACTCAAAGACTATGGTTACGTATTTGACAGAATCCCGATGTACTGCGACAATCGGAGTGCTATTGCGATCTCATGCAACACAGTTCAACACTCGAAATCAAAGCACATCGATCTTCGATATCACTTCATCAAGGACCATGTGGAACAGGGTACTGTTGAATTATACTTCGTGGGTACAGAATACCAATTGGCAGATCTACTCACCAAAGCCTTGCCTCCCGCTAGGTTTAATGAGTTGGTCCACCGGATTGGTATGCGGTGTTTGACTCAAGAGGAACTGGATGAACTCTTAAAACATCCTTAAAAACAAGTCAAACACCAAAACCTCTTTTGTAAATATTTAAAAAAAAAATATTTATATATATATATATATATATATATATATATATATGTATAAAATCAGATAAAACAACAAAAATATTCCTCTATCTATTTTTCTTTCAACATGGCAAGTACACTTCTTCCATCAACACTCAAATCTTTCAAAATTCAGTATTTTTCCGATCAAGTGTTGAGGGGGAGAAAATAAATACTTAACTGTTTCAAAATAACTGTGTACTTGCATGTTATACTATCCCGGTTGATTCTTTAATAATGGTGGTCACATTTCTGGTTCATTGACACTCCTCGGACTAAAATTTATAACCTTTCACTATTTCTTAAGTCAAGGGGGAGTGTCGTCAATGTTATTTCCAAGTATTCTTCGTTTGGTAACCAAAATGGAAGTTAAAAGGCTTTGGATGAAAATGGAAAAGGTGGAGGGACTAAAACTGTCAAAATCCGAAAGTTATTTTAATAAAACATCCCACCTAACTTTTCATCTTCACATTTATTACACACACCAAACCAATCCTACGCCTAAGATTTAAACTGCAAATCCGTGTTTTGGATCAACAATCTGTAAGTGTTTTTGTGTTCTTAACAAGATTACAAACAATGGTTTTGAATCGTTTTGAAAAATAACGGTTAGATCTTAAAATAGGGACGATTTTGTGTTCTACGCATATGCGTATGAACACATAATCTTGTTTATGTGTTTGTGGTTAAAAAGATTGTATCAATACATTTCTAAAACATCAATGATACCGTTTTTACTCTCAAAACTTACCCAGAAACACGAATTGATTAAATCTGGAAAACTAGGGTTTATGCGTAAATTGGGTGTTTTCATGAGTGAACGTTTCTGGCTAATTGGCTGCTTATAATATGTTGTTTATGTGATGAATTGACTGTATCCATGATTAGAACTTGCCCAGAAACATCAAAAGTGAAAGAATTGAAGTTTAGGGTTCTAGTTCATATGAATTGGGTATTTTTGATTCACATGGAGTTTGATGTTAAAACTTGGCTAAGACAACTCTATAGGCATCTTAGACTTACCAGAATAACTTTGGTGCAATTTCCATGGCTAGATTTGTTACGCGTAATTCTTGAAACTAGGGTTTAAGTACTACGCGTAAGATTTTTTACGCGTAAACTGTTTGATAAGTTTTCATGCCATGATCTGTTTTAGAATGAATGAATGTGTAAATATTGATGTTATGATGATCTTATTTCAGGTTTGCTACTCGTAAAAATCAGAATCAAGGTTGTTAACCATCTACGCATAAGGATCACCTTACGCGTAGCATGTTATGCGTAAGAGAAATCTTACGCGTAGCGTTTACGCGTAAGGTTCTACAAAGGGACTACACGTATCCTGTGAAGGATATGCGTAAACAGTGACCTCTACACATAAGGTCTACTCTTACGAGTAAGCCTTACGCGTAAGGTTTTATATGCACTTACGCGTAAGCTTTACGCATAAGATCCCTTGTTCCTACGCGTAATATTTCTTACGCGTAAGTCAGGATCCTACGCATAAGCTTGTGTCTACGCGTATAACTGCTGTTTACGCATAAGCTACCATTTCTACGCCTAAGCCTTGATCTAACTTTCATTATGAATTGTTATGCGTGCAAACTTGTAAATAAATAAATCATAACGTCACGAAACCAATAATGTTACTAATAAGCTTAAACGTTTAATATGTTGTGAAAAATATGAGATAACATAAACTTTAAAACCTAAAGTTAACTAACTCTCAAAACTTATCACGACGACATTGGACTTTTGAACAAATAAGTGACTGTGGACTCGTAACAATCATTGACATATGTCATTCAATAAGTAGACAATAAAACCTTCTGTTGACTAACATTATGTCTTTCGATATGTTGGTTCTGTTGGCTAAATATATTTCAGATCATGACATGGAAGCTCAAATGAATGTGGATGCACCAAATGTTCTCACCATTGCTGATATTTTCCCTCATGGTTATCCGATAAAGATTGGAAAGAATAATCTTCGTGTCGACTTTGAAACCCTCACCTGCTCGGAATCTTATTGCCTCATTGCAGTGGATATTCTTAAGAACCATCCTTATCAGAACATGCTCACCAACTCGCCACTTGTTCGGAGATCTACATTCAGCAATTCGGAATACTATGCAAATGATCAACGGACAGAATCTTTGTACTGTGACTCTCAACCATAAACAACGCACCATCACACCGGCAGACTTAAGGGCTGTTCTCCTCATTCCTGACATCATACCAACTGAATTCTCTGCTGCACCTCTGAAGAGACGTTCGCATTTTTGATTGATATTCGGTACGACGAAGCTTCAGGAGTAATCAATAAGCATTCACACGTGGATCTAAAGAACATTCCTCAGCCTTGGAGAACCCTTTATATCATCATCACAAAATCTGTTTCTGGTCGTGACAGCGGCTATGAGCATCCCAAGCTCATGGAACTGCAAATCTTTTGGGCTCTAATCAACATGAAGCACATCGAAGTTGAAGCTCTGATATGGGATGATATGATGACATTCCTCAAAAAGCTTGGCTCAAAGATTCCTTATATCAGATATACAAAACTGTTGATCCAAAGAGCACTTGGGTATAACCCTGATATCCCCAAAAGAATCAGTGACCCCGACAATCACGACATGTTGACTGAACCCACTCTAACTGTCAGATTTAAGGAGTCAACTACCAAGAAACAAGGTGATGTGTTGCCAGATCACCTTCTCTCTGATGAACTCAAACATCTCTACTCTTATAAAAGATATCTGGTTGCTGTGGAAGAGAACAAAGTTGGATTTCTTGATGAAATATCTTCTGGTACACCTACAAGGAAAACCAGAAGAGGAAGTGGAGGAAGTGCTGCAAGCACTGAGAGTCAGAGGAATTTCCCCAAGAGGAATCCTCCACGTAAAAGGACAGTTCCTGCCAAGGAAGCTGTTCCTATTCCTATTCTCAAGATTGAACCGCAAAGAAAGCTAACAGACGAGGACTCTGAGGGTACTGATACTGATGAAGAGATCATTTACTCTGAAACTGCTAAAGATGAAACTCCAACGGTACGTAAACCTCCTAGTCCACCAGTAGATAAAGGAAAAGGAAAGACTCCAGTAATTGAGCAACAACAAGAAGAAGAATCAGATGAAGAGCCTCTGGACACTAAGTACAGAAGGAAGTTCAAATTCATTAGACTCCAACACGTTGCAAAAGAATTTGCTAAGGATCAAATGGGTGGCCCGGAGGATCAGTGGTGGAGTTCAACCTTCACCAGTCCGATGCGGTTAATCAACCCGATAAGGGATCTGGTGCCACCACTCTTGAGGAACAACAAAAGCGCGTGGAAGATTCTATTGATTACAACATTGAAGACTGAAAAGTCCAAGAAAGATAAAGCTGATGAAAAAGCTAAGTCTGGAAATGAAGAAGATATTGAATATGATAAGTTTCTTCTAGATAGTCCTGCACGCTCAAAGGAGGAAACTTCTGAGCCACCAAAGGACCCGGAGTCACCTCATATCTCATCATCATCCGATTCATCTTCTCACTCTTCACCACCACCATCATAAAGAACAACCAGATCAGTGAAGCAGCCATCTGCTTCTTGGATCTCTCATGCAAAGTCACGAATCGTTAAAGCTGTCAAGCATGTCAGAGAGAAAGATATTACAAAGAAGAAGTTAGATTTTCTTGCTGACCAGATACAGTATCTTCATGATGAGAAAGACAAGATGCAAGTTGAAAGGGAGTATGTCCAGAAGCTCATGAAAGATGATCTTCAAGGGAGAATGGACGAGATGATCAAAGGATACACTCACAAGTTCCTTCTTGACGTTGTTCCTAAACTGACAAAGGAGATGTACACCAGACAACTTTATCCGAATCTTTTGCATTTGGCCAAGCAAACCATGAAATCAACTCCAATGAATGTAAACATCAATCCAGTTGAACCCACACTCTTCTCAGATGATGAATTGGTGAACCGGCTGGTAGCTCAAATGTCAAAACGCTCTGCAACGTTTGCCTCATACGAAGGTAAATTGTTTGAAGCATTGCTGGAATACCAACTCAGGTCATCATACAGAGAAGAAGCTGTAAGGCCTAAACGTCCAAGAGACGACGAAGACAAAGATAAGGATAAGGATAACGAGCCCAAACGCCCGAAGAAGTCTAGTGAATCATCCTCAATTCATTACTCAATGTAGCCTCCACCCCAAAGGACTCCAGCTCAACAAAGATCTCCTCCTCGCTCTTCAACTGAAAAACCTCAGGATTCTGAGACACCACCCCAGACTCAGAAAACCGGTGATCACTTTGAGTATACGGGTAGTGACGATGAGGAAATCCCTGAGCCCCAACAACAACCCATCTCTCCTGACACAGCCAAGAAACCAGAATCCTCCTCTAGGCCAAAGAAACAGAAGAAGAAGGCGCCTATGACTGACGTCTTATCATGGCGGGCGAGGATAACAACTGAATTCGACTGGTTCTTGAAGCTTGTTGATTCCACACCCTACCCACCTGAAGGTCAAGATGCGGTAGAAGGTCGTACATTGGAGCACGCTAAGTTCCTGCAAGAAAATTTCCGTGTGAAAAAGATGACGAAATCCGAGTTGAAGCGAATCAAGAATGAAGCATTTCAACTGCTAAAAGACATCTCGGAAAGTGCTATTGAAGTCGAGTATCATCTTGATAATATAGCACGAGCCATGTCTAACAATATGGATTGGCTCAACCCAGAAGCAAACATCGACTTCACTCAACGGGACAATCCTCCATATTGCACCGACTGGTCTAAACCTCTACCAACAATTGGCCAACCAGATCAGCCTAGGATTCCATTCCGATATTTCTTCAACAAAGATGTGGAATTCCTTCTACACGGTGGCGATGGTTCAAGGAAATACGCTACATCTCTGACACTTCCATTCCCAGCAGCTATGTACTCTAACTGCATAGCCATCGAGGAAAGAGCTAACCACATTTTCTCCAACAAAGTGGAAGAGTATGATCGTGATGCAATGTATGGGATTCACCATTGGCCAGAACGCCGAAGAATCTACTACAGAAGCTACCAGGTTCAGAAGTCTCAACATGAAGTGTTCAGTACTAAGAATATCGTTGCCATCAAACATGTTGATCTTTCATCTAAATGGGACTACACTTTTCTCAAGAATATTGTAGTCAAAAGACAAGACGAAAGGGATTATGCATTCTCTGAAGCGGAATTTGAGAATTTGTCTATCAACGACATTGAAGACATGTACCTTGCCAAAGTACAGGGTCACATGAGACAATTCTCGACTGAAGTGCAACGTGAATTCATTAAGTCCTTGCTTATCTTCATCAGAAGCATAATCATCAAAGAACGTGTAGAAGATCTCCATCTTGCAGTTGAATCATATCAGACCCGTGTCAACTTCACTCCACCTCAGCTAGATCTTCCCGACATCAACCAGCTTCCACAATACACTCTCATCAGCCAACCATTCGGAGTAGTTTACCTTAGTGAACTACAACGCAACTGCTTGATGGCGTGTAGAGATCTTCACAAGTTTGGGGATCACACATTGAAGAAGGTTAGGGACGGATTGGCTTATAGGTTGAAGGATATACATGAAGGAATTGGGTCACAAAAGCGATGGAATTCTAAGGACAGACGGGATGTGAAGAGGATCATCACTATGATTGATGAAAGGTTGTATAGAAGGGATCAGTTCAGAACACTGGAGAGCTTTGTAGGCGGTCGACCCAGGATTTCTCTCGCTGGCTATCAACGCCCTGTTCGCATTCCTGGCAAGATTGATGGAATTCCTGGTACCCCTTGAACTACTTCTATTTCATATAATTTGGATGTGTGATTTTACATGTCTATGGTTTGTGCACACATAACAGTGTACAACCCGTACTTGTCAAGAAAGGACCCTGTGGTACGCCTCAGTGCCACAATCCTTATAAAAGGAGCGAAAGCTTCTTACTTTTGAGTAAAACCTATCAAACCTTTCATTTTTCAAGGTTTTGCTCAAAAGAACAAGTACTTCCCCTTATGATTTTCAAAACCTCAACCGTTTATATCACTTGTTGAGAGGGAGTATTTGAATTAAAACTTTGTTCACAAATTGTTCACAGTGGTCATCTTCCCATAAAACTCAAAATGGTCATATTTATTCTCAACATTTCTTCAAAAATAACACTTATATGCCATTTTTGAGGGGGAGAAAATTTATGTGATAAGAAATATGTTGTGTTACTGCAAATGAATCTTTGTGCTATAGACTTAACCAACGAATTGACGAGATCTTAACTGTTAGTAACTCGAAAAGACTTGTCCGGGACGGGTAATAATTTCAAGCTAGTTCGCTAGTGATGTAAACGTGTCTCGCAAAGGACTTGTCCGAGTAGAATGTACCATTCGAGAAACTCTTGGTAGACATGATCTTTGACGGGTTTGACAACCTTTCGAGGTTTGTCCACACCTTCAAGATAGTTATTATAGCTAGTTGTCACCTAAAAGCTGACAATGTAACTCTTTAACTATTCAACGTAACCGTGTCTCGCGGGGGATTGTCTATCTTGAGTCGATCAATTCAAAAGTGCGCGCTCTTCTCTCACCGTGCAGATTTCTGTTTTAACACTTAATCACGTGTGGAGGGGGAGTATTTCTGCTAAAAGATAAAACTCTCATAGTGGTACAAAATGTTTTTCATTCACAAACACTACGAGAGATTTTCTTGAAAATGGTTTTATGGCAATGGAGTTATAAGGAGATTAAGGTTAGGAATAACCGTCCTATGATCCTTGAGCGGAGGGATCTACCCAAGGATACTACCAATAGTTAGAATTAGAAGTCCTTAGGTTTGATCATAAAAAGGAGAAAATGAGAATCGGAGAAAGAAGGAGTTGAAGAATTAAAAGAAACACAAAGAAAAGGGTGAAAAGAAATAGCCCTCCAGATTATTCAACTTAGGGCAGACACCGGGTTCAATTCATATGCTACTGGTTGTCACTTGATGACGCCGGTATTGAAGATTAAAAGTCGTCATGGACCCAGTGACGCATGCACTAAAACTTCTTAGCCACTCAAGTTTCTCTCAAAAGAAGCTTGTTTCATTCTCATAGGGAACCCTACGTAAACTATCGGCTTTCTCTTAGAGATTGCGGGTATTGAAGAAGGAGACCCTCTCCCTAGTCTCCGCTCAGGAAAACCAAAACGCACTATTGAGTCTAGAGCCACGAGATTCATCAAAAGATCTCTTAGGTACACTTGACATTTCATCACTTGCTGTTCAACAATAAGAACATCAGTGGTACGTTATCGAGTCCTTCACAGATCTTAGCAATCTGTCGAGAAAATTTATGAGAGGTTCACAATTGTGATCCTCAGTGATTGAATGGAAACTCTAGCCAGGGTCAACATCAAACAGCCCTGACAGCAGGTCACTTCGGTAACTCCCCGTGGATTACGCTTAGTGGTCTCAAACGGTCTACAGTCGTGAGGTGATGCTTTGGTGTACCTCAGCGACTCATCTGAACCGTAGATGTACTTCGATACATCGCGTTATCTCACTTGTGGGACTCCGGTTCAGGAACGGACTTTGTGAGAATTAGAGTTGTGTTTTCACACTATGCTGTTAACACTCTCGAAGTTCAAACTTGTAAGTGCCGGAATCCGCTTATTACTAACCTTTCTTATGTTTACTTCTTATGGAAGCTCTGGAGCGGACTGATCGTGCAGATTCTCCACATGTTCATACCAACAACATCAATTATGGAAGTTCTCTCATAATCAAAAGAAACACAAAGTTAGAATGATTCTTCATCAACAAAGAATCTACAAAGTTTAAAGACTTAAAGAACTTCATCAACTGAAATCCAACGTTAAAGAGCGTGTGAGCATGTTGGAGAAAGACGTGGAGACACTGGAGCAGCGAAGCAGACCTGATGCAGACAACAACAACATACTATCACTATCACCACAAAGAACAAAGATCAAAGAACAAAGAAAATGATGACGTCAAAGCAAAACTGTTTAAAGAAAACAATTTCTCTACACTGGGGAGATTGTTCAAATCAAGACACTTCTTCTCACAAGAAAGAAGAAAGTCAGAAGACGTCGAAGCTACTATTACATCTGCACCATCACCGTTTACATTCATTCATCACCAACACTTAGGGGGAGATTGTTGGAATCACTCCTAAACCTAATTTAAGTGTTAGTGATTCATATGTAATAGTTAGCTTAATTATGGCCTTTATGTTTGTTATTAGCCTTAGGCTTATGTAGAAGGCCCATAAGCCTAGGCCTAGTCCAATAAGGAAAAGGATGGGAACTAGGAGTGTTGCCCTAGCTTCCCTCCTATAAATACCTTGTAATAACCCTCACTTGAGGGTTGGTTGTTCAATTCATTTATATTTCACTCTCTACGCATAACCTTTCAACATCTATACGTGTGTGTGTGTTCGTGAGTTGTTCATCCGATCTCTTCTCCTGCATCAAGTGATACCCAATCTGATCAAAATGATGATGAAGAGTTGCAGAAAGACTTACAGGAAAACCTGGAGTCGAGATCTGATGAAACCAGGCATATGGAGGAACCTATCCTGTCTACTGATTCTCTATCCTCATTGAAGAATCCAGATATAGACTTCTCTTTCAGCGATCAGTTTATTAATGACAAACCCTCAGACACTGAGACTCTTAAGCAAGGTAATGAGAAAGAGGAAGTAGAGTCCATGTTTACCGTCGACATACAGCAAGACACTTCAACCATCCCTCCTATGTCAGCACTGTCTCATACAACCGTACTTCCACCACCCAAACCAGCTAATGATCCATCAACAGTTGTCACCATCAGTGAAACCATCACTCCTCCTGCCTCACCACCTCCTATCAAAATGACTGAGCAATTGATCGAAGAGGCTATGACACGTATTGCGACTATTTAGAAGCACTTTTCTATCGCCGTCAATAATCTTGATAGTCATGTCAAAAAGCTGGAGAATCTTAACCTCAATGAGATTGTAACAAAGGAAATAGAAGCAGATATTAAATATGCGGTTGAATGGTCAATGAAGGCTCCATTACTTCAGCGATTCAAAGACTTGCCAATCTCTGACATGAGATCAGTTCTCTCAGAAAGAATGTATGAAGCAAGAGAGCATCTGGACAATACGCATAAGAAATTATACGAAGCACTCGAGGAATCGATGAGACTTGATAATTATCAGCAGTTTGTAGAGGATGTACGTGAAAGGGAAGATAAGAAGAAAATAAAGACTGTTCTAATGAAATCAAAGGATACGCCCGGAGGCCCTAAGCCACCACCGCCTCCTTCACCTCCAACTATAGGAGCAGGAACTTCTAGGGCTGGTGGATCATCTGGCACAAAAACTACACCTTCACCACAACCACCAACATCTCATCCAAAACCGACAAATCAATCCAACTCGTCCGGTGATCAGGGTACTCAAAAGAAGTCTGCAGCATGGACCACGGTTGATTCTAGGTTTACACCCACGTTCTCCACTATCCCAGAAGATAAGGTGCTACACGAAGAGTCTTATGTCACGGCAGAGTCAGAATCTGATGACGATGATGCATCCACAAAACATATCCCCAAGCCATCTGATGATGATTGGTTTGATGCATATGTTTTGGGTGAACGCTCTAAGACCACTAGAGTTGCACCCTCTAAAGACATGACTTAAAGCTGGCTCACTGAAGAGAGACCTCAAACTCCAGAACCTTCATGGTTCATCCTAGAGTCTGACACGATGATTCCTGACAACAACTGGGCCTCAACAATCACTACCAACTATGAAGCCCCAGCTGAAGACTCACTTCTTCACATCACAGGAGATATGGGCAGCTTTATGAAGTGGTTTTGTGAACAGAAGGGAATCTCATCCATCACTCCAAAGGATCTTGAAGGACAAGCATTCGAAATTGTCAAAGTCTTTCACTCAGATGCCAATCAGCTTCAATACCAGATGGAATAATGTCATAAGATGCTGAGTGATCAAGTCAGTGAGCTGATTAGCCGTTTCAATGTGAACATGCCTCTTCCTCTCGGTGGTGAACCTGGGCAAATGACCATTCAGTCTGAGTTCTTCTTCAACCATGACCTGGACTATCTATGTGCTCGTACATCTGAGAGAAGACCAGCTCTATCAATTTCAAAGATGAAAGCTGCTACCTACACAGATCCGGGTCTTGAGCAGATGGTACCTAATCAATTCTGGTCTGACAAAGAACATGTGTATGACATCGAGGCTTCATATGGTATTTCTCATTGGTGGTTTAAAAAGAAGATATTCTACATTGAAAGACATGGAGCTGATAAAAGACGCAAAGCTGTTAGATCCAAGCTGAGGATTCATAGTGTTGTCAATATAGAAATCTTCCCAATCTATGGTTATGATTATCTGAATAAGATTGTTCTTCGAAGAGCTGACTTGAAAGATCACGTGATAGAAGAAAACGACTTCAAACATCTACTGCCAAATGGCTTTGAAGATATCTATCTTCTGAACCTTCAAGGACACCTTAACCATCTACCTGTTCGTGAGAAGAAAGCTCTCTCTGCAGCTGTCAATCTCTGGATCAGAGGCTTGGTCATTCGAAAAAGAGTTGAGGATTTTCAGCTAGGAATGGAAAGCTACCAGACCCACGTCAACCTTACAAGACCGCAATGGGAAGGCTCAGGACATGAATTTCACCATGAATATAAAGTAATTGACACTCCTAGAGCTATCATCTTTACCACAGATACGAGACAAGAATGCTAATGAGGCTATGCGAGCTATACAAGTTCAGTGATGGTACACTCAGGATGGTTGAACAAGAATTGAACTCAAGAGTGAAGGAAATCAAGATTTACATGAAGCCGTGGAACAAAACTAGATTCCGGTCTGAACAGGACTTGAAGATGTGTGAAGATTTCATTGCTGCAATCGAACAAAGATTAAAGACTAGAATGATTTATCGCAACCTTGAAAGTTTTGTGGGTGGTAGACTTCGTGAAGGTCATTACAACTACTTCAACGAACTGAATGAAGACATCCTCCGGAAGTAGTTTCTGTTTTGAATTTTTTGATGTGTAAAATGTGGTGTATGTACTATGAACAACTATAATGTATGTAATAGTATGAGGTTATGTATTGTGGTTTCCCTTTTTTATCTAAAAAGGGAACTTCAGTGTTGTCCACTTCAGATCATATAAAACCGGACACATTTTTCTCAAACAAATGTTTTGTTTCATACATATTTAAATCAGTTGAGATCCAAAATCTCAAAGGATTTGAAATTTTTGATCGGGGGAGAAAATGTGATATAAATATGAAAGATGACCATTTTTGTCTCAAAGTGCATACTGCTCTCTAATATGTGCTAAACTCTTTTCAAATCTCGAAGCATATATTAAGGGGGAGCATTTCATAACTAATACAAATCTTCAAGGTACAAAGATTTCCATGTTTTAACATAAGGTACCTTGATTGTGTGTTAAATGGTTCATAAATATTTGGTAATCGTGGTTGTATTTCAAAAGATCTATTTCCTCTATGTGATAAAATGATTTCAAATATCCTATGCACATTTTGAGGGGGAGAATTTACCAAAGAAAATCAAATGGCTTTTTCATAAGAAATTGTGATCAAAGAAATATTTCAAAGTACTCTTGCCTCCATGTGCTAAACAATTTCAAGATCATATGCACATGTTGAGGGGGAGCATTTCTAAATGATCAAAATAATTCAGGTACAAAATGCTTTGATAATATATCACAAGTATCTGAATTGATTTTCAAATGGTTTTCAATTGGTTCCAATGGCAGATGAACAATACCAAATAGACCGACCAAATTTACTTTATGCATGGTGATATAAGGATGATAAGGTTAGGTATTTGTTCCCATGTTCCGCCAGAGCCGTAGGGATCTACCCAAGGACAATCCACTAGATAGTGTAGAGTCCTTAGGTATGATAAAAAAAAGGAGAAAAGTGAGATATGGGAAGAGTGCGGACTGAGACAGAGCTAGTACTGGAATAAACCCAACAAGGTTCTAGTTATGAAGTCTCGGTAAGCACTGAAGGGGTTGAAGAATGAAAAAGAATTGAATGAGAAAAGGGTGAAAAAATAGCCCTCCATTTATTCAACCTTAGGGCAGAAACCGGGTTCAATACATATGCTACTGGTGGTTACTAAGGTAACACTGGTATTGAAGACAAGACGTCATGGACCTAGTGACGCACTGCACTAAACTTCCCAAGCTACTCAAGTTCCTCTTAAAAGGGCTTGTTTCATTCTCACGGGGAACCGACACAATCTATCGACTTTCTCTTAGAGATTGTTGATATTGAAGAAGGAGACCCTCTCCCTAGTCTCCGATATAGGAAACCAAATGTGCACTATTGGGTCTAGAGCCACGAGATCATCATATCAATCTCATTAGGACAGTGTCTATGAAGACTCTCTGTTTCACACAATGTGGAAAGAGAGATTATATCTTATGAGTCCTACGCATTATTCTTATGGTATTGCCAGAATATATGAGTGATATGCAAACATATTCACAATGAAGATAGAAAGCCTTCTGGAGCCAACATTAAACAAGCTCCTGGTAGGTGGCATGTGAGATCTATCCATTAGATCAACCATGTGACAACTGAACAGAAACAATGGGGCGATTCAATCTTTTGAATCAATCCTGGTTCAGGTTATAGATTGACGGATACCTTTGAAAAACCGATCATTGTGCTTAAAAACTCTTTTCTTTAGCACATCAACTGTGTACTCATATTACAAAATAAAAGGGGTTTATGATTGATAATTGATTTTCATTAAAACCTTCATTGTATTGCAAAAACAATTTCTATTGAGCGGTACACGATTGTTTTTCAAATCTCTTTTCATCAATCAGTGAATCTCAATTCGCTGGTTCACTCACTCCATGTTGTCTTCTTTGAGATGTTCCGGTTTGAGAACAACTAGAGCAGCTGCGAAACCCTGTCAAGGAAATTCTTCGGAATTATACCTGATCACAGGCAGTACATGTACTGATCAACGGGGAATCGTGGGCCGTGTACCTCAATTCAACGAAAGTGATCAAAGACACTTTCATGCGCTTTATTGCTAACTGTTGTATGCAGGTACGCCCGACGTTTGCAGCTGATCATAATGAAGCGGTCAATCGATAGCCGGATGCTCACTCAACACATTCATTTCTAAAGAAATCATGATAAGTGCATCAATGACTCTAATATTTTCACTCCATTCTTCTGCTACGCTGCTGCCAATATCTTGAATCAACGAAAGCTTTCGCTACTCTGATAAGAAGAAATCATGATCCAGAATGTGAGCATGTCGGTCCACGTGTCACAACATCATATGCTGGGAACACAACAATGGGTGATGTTGAGATTAACTGTGGTTGATGATCTCTATTATAGCTCAAAGGTCATCAATGTGGATCAGCTCTATAACCTCCACGAAATATACATTGTAGTTGAACAATGCTGAAATCACCACGGAAGCACAAAGTTTGAATATTTTGATGATTTGATGTCTACGAGCTCAAGAACAAAGTCAAGAATAGAATGCTAGGATTCAAAATGTAAATCATGGGGTGACCTCCCTTAGGGGGAGATTGTTAGGAATTAGAAATTCCATAAGTGAAGAGTCGGTCACCCCAAATATTATCTAGCATAAGTTAGCTCTTAGACATGTTGTTTGTTACGTTATTTAGTAGTTATTTAGTTAGTTTGTAGCGTAGAATTGTTTAGTGTAACACCGTGGAGGAAGGACGGGTCTTTACCCACTGTATACCTGATCCACAGGCCGTCAGGAGGTCGTTTAGTTTGTAACCTATAAATACCCTCTACCTCCCAAGGTAGAGGGTTGGATGTTCATTTGGAATCTAACCTTCCATGAGTTTCTCTTACTAGAATATCCCACTTTCTCTCTCTAAAACCATATACCTATACGCCTATATTTGTGATTGCTTGTATGTTTGTGAAATCCAATATGTTACAATATTTCTTTTGAGAGGAGGCATTTAATGCCAATTGGGATGAGGTAGATTTGAGGGACCCTTGACTTGGATGACAGCAGGATAAAGAGACATATATTCCTGTATTAAATTGGTGTGTTTACCAACCTAGGACATTTAAGTAACTGATACTTGGTGCATTTAGTTACTCATTCAATGCTCAATATCCAAAGTCAGGGTCCCTAAATGAGTCTTACTCATTTAGTGAGAAGTTTGTATTGGGGTTTTGTTCAGGGAGCATGGTCCATTTCAGAGAGAACTTACTGAGATTGGGATTGATTTTCAGGTTGCTGACTTTCAATGTCAAGCATTCCCAATTCAGCTTTCAATCTCCTGAAGGTAGGTTCATCTAAGGGTTTGGTGAAGATATCAGCAAGTTGATATTCAGTAGGGATGAAATGAAGTTCTATGTCTCCTTTCATTATGTGGTCCTTGATGAAATGATATCTGATATCAATGTGTTTGGTTCTTTGGTGAAGGACATGGTTGTTGGAGATTGCAATGGCACTAGTGTTATCACAGAAGATGGGTACCATTTTGTAATGGATGTCATAGTCACTGAGTTAACTTTTCATCCATAATACATTTGCACAGCATCCTGCAGCAGCCACATACTCAGCTTCAACTGAAGACATAGCCACTGATTGTTGCGTTTTAGCACTCCAACAAACCAGCTTTCCTCCAAGAAATTGACAGGACCCTGCGGTACTTTTTCTATCCATGTTGCAGCCTGCATAATCAGAGTCAGAATACCCTTTGAGGTCAAACCCTAAGCACTTTGGATAGTAAAGTCCAAGGCTTGGATTTCCCTTCAGGTATCTAAGGATTCTTTTGGCTGCAGTGATATGGGATTCTTTGGGATTGGATTGATATCTTGCTATTAGACAAACTGAGAATTGTATGTTTGGTTTGGAAGCAGTTAGATACATTAGTGAACCTAAAATCTCCCTGAAATGAGTTTGATTGACTGATTTGCCAGTGAAATCAGGTCCAAGGTTGTTAGGAGGGACCATTGGTGTCTTCACTGAGGCACAATCAGATATCTCATATTCTTCAAGAGATTTCTGGTATACTTCTCTTGACTGATGGAGATTCCTTTATCAGTTTTCCTGATTTGTAGTCCAAGGAAGTATGTGAGTTCACCCATCATGCTCATTTCAAACTTCTTTGTCATCAGTTTTTCAAACTGTTTGCAAAGAGTATAATTTGTTGAGCCAAAGATGATGTCATCAACATATACTTGGACCAGTATCACATCTTGCTTTGTCCTGTAGATAAACAAAGTGTTGTCTATCTTTCCTCTGACAAACTTGTTTTGAATCAGGAAGGCTGAGAGAGTTTCATACCATGCTCTGGGAGCTTGTTTAAGTCCATAAAGGGCTTTGTCAAGCTTGCAGACATAGTCAGGGAATTCACTACTCTCAAAGCCAGGAGGTTGCTGAACATACACATCTTCCTTGAGTTCACCATTCAGGAATGCACTTTTTACATCCATTTGGTAAACTTTGAAGTTCATGTAGGTAGAAAATGCAAGGAAGATCCTGATGGCTTCCATTCTTGCAACAGGAGCAAATGTCTCATCATAGTCAATGCCTTCTTGTTAACTGTAACCTTTGGCTACAAGTCTGGCTTTGTGTTTAATGACAGTGCCATTTTCATCAGTTTTGTTTCTGAAAACCCACTTCATTCCTATGACAACGACATCCTGAGGACATTTGATTATGGTCATCACCTTGTTCTTATCAAACTGTTGAAGTTCTTCTTGCATAGCCTGAACCCAGCTTGGATGTTTTGGAGCCTCAGTGACACTTTTGGGTTCTATTTTTGATAGAAAATCAGCATATAGACATTCATTGGCTGAAGCTACAGTTAACTTAGCAACCATTCTTCTAGTGAGCATGCCTTCAGTGGGTTCACCAATGATGTTTACAAGCTCAATGTCCTGATATTTTGTCCACTTATTTTGTAGTCTAGGATCTGAGCTTGAAGAGGTCACCGAAAACTCAGGAGTGAGTTCAGGTGCAGGAGCCACAGAATCATTGAAATCATCTGTTGAGATGCTTTGTTCAGGTTGGGTTTCTTGAATCACAGGTTCCTAAACATTTGGTTCAATATTACCTATCCCAGTGGGGACTGATTGATTATCAATGAATTCACTGATGGTTGGTTGAGGAAGGTTGTGGGGTAAGACATACTATGAGATGTCAGCATCATCTTGATAGGAGGAATTGATTTCAGTATTGAACTCATCAGGAGGATATCTTGTTGAGTCATCAATTCCTATTTCCTCCACTGAGGTATTGGTAAATCTGATGCTTTCTGAACTTTCATCAAAGGTGACATGAAAGGTTTCCTCAACTTGTTGTCTTCTGGTATTAAACACCCTGAAGGCTTTAGAGATCAGTGAGTAACCTAGGAAATATCCATCATCAGCTTTTGCATCAAACTTGCCTAGGTGATCCTTGTGGTTGTGAATAAACACAGGACACCCAAACACATGAAAGTAGCTGATGTCAGGAAGTCTACCGTTGAATATCTCATATGGGGTTTTGTTATGTCTTTTGACAATGATTGACCTGTTTTGAGTATAACAGGCAGTTTTGACTGCCTCAGTGCAGAAATGCTTTGAGAGTGCTGAGCCATTTAACATAGTTCTGGCAGCCTCAATGAGAGTTTTGTTTTTCCTTTCAGCTACCCCATTTTGTTTAGGGGTGTAAGGGGATGAAAAGTTTTGGGTGATTCCCTTTTCATCACAGAAATTCTCAAGCTCTTGATTTCTGAACTCAGAGCCATTGTCAGTTCTGATTTGTTTAATAGTAATGTCATTCTGGTTTCCAATTTTCCTGATGAATGACATTATTGTAAGCTGCCTGACTCTTTTTGGAAAGAAAGTATACCCAAGTGTATCTTGAGAACACATCAGCAAGGACAAGTGTATACTTCTCATGCTGGATTAATCTAGGACTGACTGGTCCAAAGAGAGCCTGTGCAGGAGGTGAAGGCAGCTTTTGATGGAGAAATTTTGTTTTGTTTTGAATGATGCTCTGTGGAGTTTGCCTTTTTTACAGGCTGAGCATGGTTTATCTTTTGCAAAAGCCAGTGATGGTAAGCCAAGGACCTTGTTTTGTTTTGCCAAGTTGTTGATGTTTTTGAAATTTAAGTGAGAGAGTCTCTTGTGCCACAACCACTTGATAGTTTCAGTGGCTTTGGCAAAGAGACAAGTTCCATCTTGAGAGAGTGTTGACATGTCTAAGAGATAAACATCATCTCTTCTAGGAGCTATCAAAACAACTTCTTTGTTGGCATTGAAAATCATACCTTGTTTGTCATTGAATTGCACAATGTACTTAGCATCACATAGTTGACTGACACTGATGAGATTGTATTTTAGACCATTTACATACGCTATTCTAGAGAAAACTATTCCATTGCAGTATACTGAACCATAACCTTCAGTGGGACATGATGAGTTATCACCAAATACTACCTTGGGTCTTGGTTCCTTTACATACTTGTGCAGATACTCCTTAACACCAGTCATGCTTCTTGAGCATCCACTATCTAGATGCCAAATAGGCTCCCTGGCGTGTCTCTACACAAATAGTAAACTGGATTAGTTTCTCTTGCTGACCCACATACTAGTGGGCTTGGGTCTAAAGGTCTGCTTGAATTTGGCAATTGACTCATGGTCAGTGGTTGAGTGCATTGTGCTACCATAGGTTTTGCATTTGATGACTGAGGATGACTCAGTGATTCGGGGTTGCTTTGAACTTCTCCTTGCTTGGATGACACTGTCATGCTGGGATGTCTCATGAGCTGGATTTTCGCAAATATCACAGCATGTGTTCATGAGACAATCATCAGGATGATGATCATTGAAGCCACAGTGTGGGCAAGGAGGAAAAGGTTTAGCTCTATTCCTGTGAGCTGGTTTGGAGGTTGAAGCATATTGATGACCAACTTTGGTATGTTTTGCTTCACTGAATGAACTTACATACTGTAAGTGATCAGAAGTTCTGTGATCATCCTTTTTGCAGATCATACAAAAAAGGATTCTGTAGCAGTTGTCAGT
The DNA here is from genome assembly GCA_910596185.1 of Chrysanthemum makinoi. Classification (NCBI taxonomy): domain Eukaryota; kingdom Viridiplantae; phylum Streptophyta; class Magnoliopsida; order Asterales; family Asteraceae; genus Chrysanthemum; species Chrysanthemum makinoi. Next base: position 241,927,565 of record OU343223.1, on the reverse strand, counting down.
GGTATGACTGGTATAATGGCACAAATCATAGTTTTGCCTGGGCTTGTTGGTGGATTTTGACCTTGATGAACTAGAAGAGGCTGACTTAGTTTCCTTGATTGAATCAGGAGCTTTTTCGATGGATTCCATCTTATCAGTCAGCTTCCTCACAAGTTCAGTCAGTTGCTGAATTTGGTCAGCTTCATTGGGGACTGAATATGTGGAAGTCTCAGTGGGAGTAGAATCTTGTTGGATTGGTTTTGTTGGTCTTTTCAGGATGGTTCTACCAAGTCCAGACCTTTCTTTTGGTGAGTGAGGATTAAATTGTAATGGAGTAAGCTCAGAGCTTGGTACAGCACCCTAAAGAGGTTTCAGGGGTGGAAGCGGTGCTTGAGATTCTGCTTCAGACTCAGAGATGTGTTCAGTACCATTGGGCACATCATGGAGTCCAAGCATGCTCTTTAGATCTTGGCTTTCAGGCTCTAGTATTCTTCCAAAATCGAAATTTGGAAGCTTACTCTCAGGGTTAACCCGTTCAATCCAATCACTGGGCTTGGGAATTGACAACATATTGGTAATTATGCCACCAGATACAAATGGCTTTGGACTCTGGTCTATGTTGTGAGAGTCAGGGAGATGATCTTCACCTATGACTCTCTTTTTGCTATTGGGGGCTCCAACAGCATCAAAGACCCTAGGGTTCTTGGCAATCCAACTTTCAATGATATCTTTTTCCTTTTTAAGTTCATCTTGAAGAGCCTGATTTCTTTTGACTAGTTCAGTGTTTTGAATTTGGAAAGTGATAGCCTCAAGCTTAGTTTGTTTTAAAAGAAGCAGTTCATCCCTACACTTGTTCACTTCAAAATTTAACTTGTTGTATTTTGAGAAAAGATTTAATCGTTGCTCTTCTACAAACTTAAGGTCCACATTGATATAGTTCATATAGGACTGCCAATCAGAGTCATCATCCATAGAAAGTAAAATATTTACCTTCTTCATTGTGATGTTGACCCATTCTCCATTCCTGGCATGATTTTTCCCAACAGCTAGCTTGTCCTCTTCTGAAAGAGCCATCAGTGCACTGACTTGCACCATTTCATCGTCTGAGGAGACTGGCTCTTCATCCCAGTCAAAGACTTCAGCAACTAGGCCCTTGTTTTTACCCTACACAGATTTAATAGTGTTTGTTGTTTCTGAGGGAGTGGCCTCAAGCAGTGCTAGCTTGGCTTTGACTTTCCTGTACTTAGATTCAAAATCTAAAGTTTTGTTTTGATCGTATTTGTTTTGAAAATTTTGATAAGACTGATAGATTTTTGGTTGAAATTTGCTAAATCCCAAGGACTGATTTGATCCTGATGGTTTAAAAGAGGGTTCAGAAATTGTTTTTGAAAAACAGTCTTTGTCAAAATGACCTCTTTTGTGACACTTAAAACACTCAGTATCCTCATTAGCTTTATGATACGCTTACGCAGCGCGTTCGGGGTCAAAGGAACTTCCTTTTCGTCGAGCAAGTTTTTCAACACCCTAGGCAGTGAACCTAATCGTTGTAGTGTAGTATTAGGGTAAGCCACGGGAATTGATATCGTTCTCTAGGGGAATAGGAATGCTAGTGAGAAGTTACTAAGCTACGGTTGGGGTTGAGGAAGATTATTTTTTTATCTTTTTATGTTTTTTAGGAAATGGAAAGGTACGAATCTCGGGGTTTGGATTTGGGGGGTTGGTATTTCTACCGATTACTTCTACTATCTAATTATCTAATTAACTAAGGTGAGGGTAGTCTATGTCTAATTATTGTGTGCTCGTATGATGGTTTAAAAATGTGTTTTGGTTTTATTACTCCTTAATTATCTCCTATTGATGGTTGAATTGTCACGTCCTTATTCTTAATCGCGTTGTGTGTCTAAAGTTGTAGGGTATGCGTTTATCCCTAACTCTTTGAAACTACCAAAGGGTCTCGCCTAAAAAATCTCTAGGATTTATAAACTCTAACTCTAAGGTACTCTTCGGATGGTTTAGCCTACAACGACTCTAGGCGTTATAAACTAAGGTTCACAAAGATTAATCAAGCATTAACTACACAACGGATGACCTATCGCATTACTAGGTCATTAACAATTAAGATAAGAGACAACCAATCAATATTCAATAATTAAGTTTCATATTCCCTAAGCAAACACACAAGTAAATTAGTCGGACATGGAGAACATGCAAGCATACACACAAGTAATTGAAGACATAATTAAATTAATGAAGTAAAACACTTATCTTGATGTAAGATAGGGTTTGGAACCCTAAAATACTGTACAAGACAGCCTTGGTTTGGTTTAAGTTTTTACTCCAAAAGACTACACACTGAAAACTAAAAAATTCGGATTCTATATATAAGATTACATTTGCGACGGCGTCACCCTTTGATTTGTGACGCCGTCGGGTCGCCGTCATTAGGGTTTCATCTTGGCCACGTTAGTCTTGCGACGTCGTCACCTTATGCTTGTGACGCCGTCCCCTTCAGTCTCTGACGTCGTCTGGATCAAATCTTGGCCGTCTGAGTTGCGACGACCTACTCTTTTAAAGCCTGACACCGTCACTCGTAAATAAGCAATTTGGCTACTGAGCCGTCACAAAAGTGATGGGACGGCGTCGCAGTTAACACCTGACGCCGTCCCCTTCAGTTCCAGCAGCCTGAGTGTCTCGATTCTTGACTTTGGTCATTTTCTTCGTATATTCGCGCCTTTTCGTCCGGATAAGTTTCATTCCAGCATTTTGCCTTCAAGATATCTAAAAAGTGAAAAGGAACGATATTAAGTAATAACGGATACAAAAGTGATCAAATAAGGGCTTAAACGACCCCTCAAAAAGGTACATTTTAAAACCTTATCACTTTAGCATTGGAAAAACCTTTGTTTCTTTTTATAAACCTCCGAGAGTTAGCAAGGAGTGCCCTTTCCTGAAATTCGATGTTCAGGTCATTTAGGTACTCCTCACTTGATCTCTCATCAGGCTCATCGTCTGAGTTTTCCTGAAAATCTTGAACCACATTGTTAGAATAAAAAGCAGTAGAAATTGGTGTTGAAGTGGTGGTCAGGGACTTCTTGACTTCCTAAGACTTCTTCAAGTCAGGGTATCGTCTGTTGATGAGGTTTTCCTCATAGACAAATTTCCCATATATTTCAGGAAGTTCAAGATTCTGGATATGATTAGCATTCCTAAGTTCCTGAGAGAAATTCAACCACTTCTCAGGGAGACTGTTGACAAAACCAACATTGATTTCATGTTTGGACAACTTAACACCATCATTTGACAGTTCATTTAACAAAGTTTTGTATCGGGTGTAAGTATGAGACAGAGTTTCTGAGTCCTTAGCCCTAAAGGTGTTATACTCAAGTTTCAGGTCCATTATCCTATTTTCCTTGGTATCAGATGGACCTTCATGACTATGGACCAAGTCATCCCAGGTTTGTTTAGCTGTACTACAGCTTATAACAGACTCCATAATATCATCAGGAAGACAAGATATGATGATACTTTTGACCCTTTGGTACTGGTCGACCACTCTTCTCTCATCCTGAGTCAACTGAGCTTCAGGTTTAGGTAAACCTTCAGCAGTCTTTAGGACAAATGGGCCTTCATTAATACAATTTATGTAGTAAGGTTCCATCCCAGTAAAATAGCAAAGCAATCGCTTTTTCCATTTGTTAAATTTACCAACTTCTAGTCGAGGGGCAATAGCTGAATAAGCTCCACCCTTTTTGTCGACAAGTTGGGGCACATAAATTTCAGCCATTAGGATCCTGATTTGAAAAACGTTTTTGAGCGGCTTAAAAAGGGTTTTATAATCAGCCTACTCTGATACCACTTGTTGTTCCCGTTTCACAATCGTATAAAACAGTTTAAGGCATTAAGTAAACTGATTGTGAGTAATGACTGAAAATAATGCAAGTAAAAACACACTGAATAATTTTCAACTTAATATTCTTTATTAGAAACAAATAAAAAAGAATACATTACCCAAGTACTTACGGAATAGTACTTGGGATTGAAATGACAAAGTGTAATAACACCTCACTAAGCTCAGGCTAAGTCTGAGCACAACTACAAGGAACCACTAAGCTATCTCAGGGACAGAGTTGTATTTGGAGGAGTGAAAGATGGCTTGTGTGTATGTTTTACAATTAGTTCACAAGCTTAAAATCTTCCACTCCAACTCTTATGCTATTTATACAAGTATGGTTTTTAACTCTTTCCTAGAGGACAAACTGGCAGGTTCTGAGAAGACAAAATACTTGTGTATTTTGTCTCTGTTTACAAAGGCTATATTGGGTAAGTGACAAGGTTGCTTTCTTCTAGTCAGTGGTGACGCAGAGCCTGATAGTTAGCCATTCAGGGAAAGGTGACTTTGGTTGATAAGGACTTCGTCTTATCTGTTCAAACTTCTCCCGCCTTGTCCCGCTCATTCTTCAGTCTTCATTGCCTTCAGTCTTCAACTTCAATTTGTCTTCAGTGTAAGTAGTTGGTAAGGAGTTTCGGGATTCAGTGAGTTATTGTCATCACTCACTGAATCCACCATCTTCTTCTTGACTCAGTCTTCACCCCTTAAGTTCTGCCTTACTGAGTGGAGAGACTTCTTCTTTGTCTCTTACTGAGTATCCTGAAGATGGCTCACTGAGAGACTATGCACTCAGTGACTTGTTAGTGTTTAAGGGACAACACTTAGGATATTTTCTATTCAAATCCTAGACTTAAAGGGTTTGGGTATTTACTGAAACCAACATTTACCCCCGTTAATAGAATTTTGTCCTCAAAATTCAGCTAATACTATCATCAAACAGGTGTGAATACTTAAGTCTCATCTGATCCTCTTGTTCCCAAGTAAACTCAGGTCCACGTTTTGAGTCCCAACAGACTTTAACTATTGGTATCTTGCTATGCTTCAACTTCTTGATCTCACGCTCAAAATTTCTAAAATTTTACGAGATATTGTTCGTGTTTATACTTGTTTATCGTGGAAAAATTATTTCGGGGATAAAATTGCTTTTAACATAGTGATTGTGACAACTCGCAATTTCAGGTCATTTTCAAAATTTACTATTCATCTCGGGAATTTACTATTCACCGTTTACTATTCAAAATTTTACTATTCACAGTTTTTGGAGTCAAAGTAATATTTTGAGAACATATTTCAAAATTTACGATTCACGAAACACTATTCATTCCCAGAGAAAATTTCAATTCATGCTTCATTATTTCATCGTTTATCGTAAACTAGGTTTACGAGTATCATATTCGCGTAACCTTAATGGTTTAGCTGTGAATTCATGAACAATCATCAAGGACATTCCATATAGACTAGGTTTAGTCTACATATCATTAGCATCATCATCATCATATTAGTTCATGCATGGTTTTGCATATTTCATTAAACGTTTATTTTCTTATTAAATAAACGCTATCGCATAATCATTTATTTTGAAAAATTGATCCGACACTTCCAAAAACAATCCTAATATATTTTTATACTCATTTTAAGACTATAAAAATTATATTATTAATTTACCCGATGTTTTCAATTTATTTCGTATATAAATTGTTATGTTTATATAATTACGACGGTTTTCGTAAATTCAACCCGATAAATATTTATTCACTCAATTCTTGTAAGAAATGTATTTTTATAATTTTTATGACTTCAATATATTTTATTTTGATCCGTTAAAATTTATTTTTAGCTAACGCTACCCTACAAGCTTAAACATGTACTCAACTTACTAATTATTCCTAAATAACTAAACATTTACTTCAACATAAGTATGCTTAAGTGATCAAAATACATTTGGTCTTTTCTTTTTCATATATGTCGACCAATTTAGGTGAGTCACTTCAAAATTTTCAAAATATCTATCTAAATGACTCACTTATATTTACTAAATATCTACTCATTATACAAACACATTCAACTCATTATCTAAAAGTGAAAAGATCAAAACCATTTCCTTCCTCTCTTCTCTCTAAAACCGGCCACCCTCAAAGGACAAGAAGGGATCATCAAAATATTTTCAAGACAAGTTTTATCCACTCTAGTATCACTCTTGATTAAGGTTGTGCAATAAAAACCTTGGGTGATTAGGAAAAATCCTTTGTTCATAAACCTCATCAAGTTAACTAGTAAGCATTCCATATTCATGATCATATTTCATATTCATTTTTATGTTCATTTCATTAAGCTTGAGAAAACATGCAAGTCATATGATGTTTATACCACTTTTTCATTGTTTTTAAGAGTTATATATATTTATGTCATCCTATAATTACTCCTTGTAATATATCACTCTTGGTGATGTCTAGGAACCCATGACACCCTAAGAAGGTGTATGGTAGGATTAGAATAGCTTCGGAGTTGTTTTGAATGGGTTAGAATAGGTTTGGCGCGACAAAAACTCATTTCGACAAGTTTTCTAAAGGGTCTGTCCTTATTTTCGAAATCTGGAAAATTCGACAGTAGGTAAAAATTTTTGGCCTAGATATTTAGAAAATACACTTTAAAACGAAAACGTGGCCGCTTGAACGGATTAAAACGGAGCTATAACGAAGAAGTTATGAATTTTTCAAGTTAGGCGACGAAAACTATAATTTTCTGAAAATTCAGCATGTTACGTCTATTTTGTACGAGTCAAAAATGAAGCTTAGGCGTTATAAATTGTGTCGACTTATCAAAAATATATTAGTATACCTTGATACAAAGCTAAGGACATATAAAACGTAGAAAACGGACTTGTAACGATTAAATTATACACGTTTACACAAAGTTGTCGTAACTTTATTATATAAGAAAAACTATTAAATTTCTAATAGACAAGTATTACGGCAACAAGTGACCATGTTGAAGGTCGTTTTTAACATTGATGTAGAACTTTTTATAAAATGATGTCTTCTAGTAAAAGTAAGTTCGCCAAGCATATTTTCCAAAATGTCCGACCGTTTGTCAAGCGGAGTTGTAATGAATTAAATACGGTTACTTAAACTTTGCCGAAAACCACCCTTAAACAATATTTTGGACAAAAGTACCATACTTTACCTATATTTTTCTCCGTGATCGAGACCTCTAGGATGGAAACTTAAATACTAAAACTTTGAGATAATGATACAAGCTTCCCAAAACCGTTGAGTTCGTTTCCTAACACTCGACGTGCACCATTTTACGACTAGCTTTTCGAGGCCGTTTAGTCACTTTCATGAAAATTTCAACGACATTATTTTACGACGAAAAGTTATAATTTCTTAATAAATCACTAAATGATTATCGTCGGATATCATTTCAACGTAAATACATGTAAAGTAATTTAAAAATGGTCAAGACGTTACGAGTTTATTTTTCGACGATAAGTGTTATTTTCAGAAATTCACAAGTGGTATAGATATCATCCGAATTGCATGCGTAACATTACATCATGACTTATTACATATCATATCATTCATAATAGGCCAAGTTTAGAGATTCACGCTACATTTCGGTGTATCCACTTTTGCCATCACATCATTGTCCATGTGAGTTTCATAGCCCCTACTTTTATACATTTTGAATTACTTTTGGGGGAGATACATGCTCAATTATTTTCATTTACTTTTATAAGTACTCTAAACTTTTATGGATTACCGTGAGTTTCATAGCCCCTACTTTTATACGTTTTGAATTACTTTTGGGGGAGATACATGCTCAATTATTTTCATTTACTTTCATAAGTACTCTAAACTTTTATGGATTACCGCGAGTTTCATAGCCCCTACTTTTATACGTTTTGAATTACTTTTGGGGGAGATACATGCTCAATTATTTTCATTTACTTTCATAAGTACTCTAAACTTTTATGGATTACCGTGAGTTTCATAGCCCCTACTCTTTTAATTGTTTTGAATTACTTTTAGGGGAGATACATGCTCAACTATTTTTATGACAATCATAATTATTTGCAAACTATATGTTTATCTGAACTGAATGTTTAGTCATATTCTATATCATAAATCATGGAGCTAAATGTCTTGGTATTATCATTAAGCTAAATTTCTTGGTATTATCATTGAGCTAAACGTCTTGGTATAATCATTGAGCTAAATGTCTTGGTATAATCATGAACTAATGGTCTTGGAATTATTTGAAACAACACTCATATGTGTTATATCAATTGAATATTGTTAGATTAAGTAATGTACTGAACATAAACTATACACATTTTGGCAATGGGTTGTGAACACACAGGTTGCAAGTTTTGTATGGGCGGAATTTGGAACTGAGTGGATTCACAATGCCTTTGCTGCATAAACGATTTTTTTCATTTCAACGCAAACTCTATGAACTCACTCAACCTTTGTGTTGACACTTTTTAGCATGTTTTATCTCAGGTATCTAAGGCATTCACTTCATGGCATGCATATGGACATATCATAGAGTCGTGGTGACGACGCGTCATACATAGGATTTATGCACTTTAAAACATCGTTTGGCTTGTAACAAACTTATTTCCGCACAAATTGATTTTCATTTGGGACCTATCTTTTGTAAACTCTGAATGTTTTATTAAATCAAACGATGTATTTTCCAAACGACACTTTAGGTCGTTCAATATATCTGTAACTGTGATGCTATGACAGTCAACCCCAGGAATTCTATTCCGCAGCAAAACAGGTAATTTGGGGGTGTGACAGTGATCTCTATAACAATTGTTGCATCGTACGTAGGAATATTAATGGTCTCGATCCGTCATAACTTATTGCGCCATTTTGGCTTGATTGATACAACCAACAAATGGTATTCATTGGAAAGTAAGACCATTCATTATGATAAACGTTTTAAAGGGTTTAAATTTGTGTTATGACTTTAAATTATAAATTTTTTTGTTTATTAAACCTATCTCTACTATGTATAAACCTTTTCAAGTTTTATAAAGATCTTAGGTAATCAAAGACATTAAATTATGAAAAGGTCTAACATCTTAGACCTCTTCTTGACACATATGCTTGAGATGATTGTTAAAATTTTCGGAACCACGGTATCAAGACCATTGAAATCGATTTTTGCAAATGTTAGACCTACTCGAGGGCGAGTAGAACTTAAGTATGGGGGAATTTGATAACGCTCAAAATGAACATGTTTTTAGTAGCGTTATTGTTGGTTTTGTGTATGATAATCGGCTATATTTACTCATAATTATTGCAAAAGTGCAAAAGATGTGTATTGTGTATGTGAATGTAGCCAGGTATCGCAAAAGATGAAGAAATGAAGATTTCATGCACATTTGGAGAATTCCCGAGGAAGGAAATCAAGTAAGAAAGCTCTTGGACTCAATGATTAGGAAGAGCAATGATTTCTAAGTATCTACAGCAAGTAAAGATCAAGTTTCGTCTTGGAAATCATCAGCGCAAACAAAGAAAAAGGCGCAAATCAAGAAAAGTCAACAAAAGTCAAAGCTGGAGGCAGAAGAGGCGCCCAACCATTCGGTTGGAGCCCGCAACCGATCCGGTTGGGCGAGTGAGCAAGACGCAACCGTTCCAGTTGCCAAGACTGGAGTTACAACTTTTGTTATTTAATGTTTTCTTAACTCCCCAATATCATTGGAGGCCGATCATTTCATGTTATTTACTTTTAGAGAACGTTTTTAGACAGATAGTTATGGTTCTCTAGCTATATATAGAACCTAGACTTAGTAGTCTAGGTGTGACACAATCCAAAGTGTAATAGTTTACACCAAAGCTATTACCAACTCATATTATTCATCCCAAAAGTTTGGTTACTGCTGTAAAACGTCCAGGAGGTTGGAGAGACGAATTCTCATCCATTGTTTGATCATTCGGAGTTATACGGTTAAGCTAGATGATTGGAGGCGTGTGGTTGCTATAATCCACAAATTCTAATTCTTGTAATCCAAAAGTTTATGTATTCTATGGAACTTGTTATGAATTTCTATTCTCTTGAGTTATTTGAATTACTTTGTTATTACTTGTGTTTTGTTATAATTGTCATGGAGTAGTTCTTGAATATACTTGTGTGTAAGGATGTAGGAAATCATACTAGTGTTCTTATATGTGATGCATGTATGTGATATTGTTTAAATGAGTTTGTTGGAAAACTACTAGTTTTGTTTGATTTGTCGGTAAAACATGTTTTAAGAAAAAGGACCGAAAGGATTTCTCTTGTGTTTTATTCCAAATAGTTAAGTGACAAACTAGTATGGGGATATGGTGATTGACAACCACCATGTTTACTTATTGTTCTTAAAATGATTTTACAAAACATAAACCATGGGTTGGAAATCATTTGCTTATGATTTGTGCATCACATCAAGAGTTTACACCAAGCCTTTATGAACACTTACTATGATTGCCTATAGACTACACATAAGTATATGTTTCTTAATATTGATTTTCATTAAAATCATAATTTTTGGAGAGAGCCTTGACAAAGCTTTCTTTTTACCAATCTTTTAAAAAAACTTCTGTAGGACCTTGTTTTTCTCAACCTTATCACGTTACCAAACTTACCACGCAAGTAACACATGAAATACAAACACTTTTTATGCGTAGGAATAAGAAGAAAGATTAAGAAAGGTGGTGACTTGATGATGTTACTCGTGTATGTGTAGAGAGAAAAAGAAGAAAATAAGATAATGTTTATTTCAAAGAGAAACACACACAAACACACTCAAGCACACCCCTCAAATGACCATTTGAGGGGTATTTATACTTCCATACATATCACCCTTATGGGCTTGGGCTTGGATTGGGTTGGATTGGATAATAAGTTACATGAGGCTAGCTTAACTTAATTAATACCCATTTAGCTTAACCCAATCCACGAGCCTGTTGACTATTCTATCACGATATCTAACACACGTTACAAAGTTCCTAAACGTGAATGACCATCACTTCTATTAAATATTATTAAGGCTAACAATCTCCCCCTAAGGGGTGGTCATTCAAAAGATGCTCCACTTGATTAGGTCTTTACTTTCCTTGAGCTTAAACTTTGTGTGTAGATATAGAATAGTCTTAATTCTTTGTTTCTTCATGCTTTGTGATCAGTTAATGTGGTATTCTGCCATACGTCAACTTCTTTGGTTAGGTGTCTCCACATCATTCTCCACCATGCTCACACTTCTTTTTGACTTTTAGTTTCCAATTATGAAGTTCTCGAGTCTTTAAACTTTGAAGATTCTTTGAAATTGACGAAGAATCATCTTTAACTTTGTGTTGCCTTTGAATTTGAAGAGAACTTCATTTGTTATGTTGTTGGTATGAGCATGTGGAGACTTTCCACAATCTCTTCCTCTCGCGAGCATCCATCAGCAGCAGCTTCCCAGGTACAGTCACGAACACCAATTGATCATTGTAATATTTTCTTAAAGAATTGATTACTACAATTGTTCTACTAATGAATGTCTTGATTCCATTCACCTTAGTCGGGCGAATCAGTCATCCGAATCCCATAAGGGATAGTTGGCATTACATAGAATAAATTCAAGTAACGACCCACATCTTCAGGATTCGATTCATGAAAGGAATCTCCTTAGCGGGATTTCCAGCACTTACAGGTTCGAATGTCGAGGGTGTTAACAACATATTGTGAAAACACATCTCTAATTCTAGCAAAGGCTGTTCCTGAAACTGGAGGCCTTCAAGAAGGCTAACACGATGTACCGAGGTACATCTAAGTTCAGGTGAGTCGCTGAAGTACACCGAAGCATCACTTCACGACTGTAGACCGTTTGAGACACACTAAGCGTAACCCATAAAGAATTACCGAAGTGACCTGCTGTCAGGGCTGTTTGATGTTGATCCTGGCAGGAATTTCAATTCAATCACTAAGGATCACAATTGTGAAACCTCTCATAAATGTTCTAGCAGATTGCTAAGATCTGCGTAGGACTCTAGAATGTATCACTTGTGTCCTTATTGATGAACAACAAGCGATGAAATATCATGTGTTCCTATGCGATCTTTTAATGAATCTCGTGGCTCTAGACTCAATTAGTGCATTTTGGTTTTCCTGAGTGGAGACTAGGGAGAGGGTCTCCTTCTTCAATACCAACGATCTCTAAGAGAAAGTCGATAGATTATGTAGGGTTCCCAGTGAGAATGAAACAAATCCCTTTTAAGAGGAATTGAGTGGCTAGAAGGTTTAGTGCAGTGCGTCACTGGGTCTATGACGTCTTTGTCTTCAATACCAGTGTCATCTTAGTGACAACCAGTATCAGATGAATTGAACCTGGTTTCTGCCCTAAGGTTGATTATGAAGGGCTATTTCTTTTTACCCTTTTACATTACATTTCTTTTTAATTCTTCAACCCCTTCTTTCTCCTTTCTCACATTACTCCTTTTTTCAATCATACCTAAGGACTTCTAATACTAAATATGGGTATTGTCCTTGGGTAGATCCCTCCATCTCTGGCGGATCATAGGACGGATTTCCTATCCTTAGTCACCTTATAACTCCATGACTGTCCCATGTTGCCATAAAACCATTTTTCTTGAAAATCTCTCAGAGTGTTTATGATTGAAAACATGTTTGAAACACTCCGAGAGTTTTATATTTTTAGAAACACTCCCCCTTCACATGTGCTTATATTGTTTTAACAGAAATCTGCACAGTGAGGGTAGAGTTCGCACTTTATGAATTGATTGGCTCATGATATATAATTCCCCACGAGACACGGTTATGTTGCATAGTTAAAGAGTTCCATTGTCAGTTTTTAGGTGACAACTAGCTCTAATAACCAACTTGAAGTTGTAAACACTCCTTGAAAAGAAGGTTAGACACATGTAAGTTCATGTCTATCACAAGTTTCTCGAAATGGTACATTTACAGACATTGATTCCTCGTCAATTCAATGGTTTCAACTGAGTCGAGCTCTTTTGAGATTCAAACAACGATCATTAAACATTTTGATCACATTTTAATCACGTCTCCTCCCCCTTAAAAATAGCATATTCGTGATGTTTTTGATATCAACGGATTAAACAAAAATTTTAGAATCTTTTGGGGAGACAAACTTATTTGATTCAACAGTACCTTCTTCCACATGTTCTTTTATGAAGTGATAGCGGACTCTGATATGCTTAGTCTTTGAGTGATGAACAGGATTGCATGATATGGCTATGGCACTTTTTGAGTCACAATACATAGGTATTTTATCGAAAGTAAAGCCATAATCTGTGAGTTGTGTTCTCATACATAGAACTTGAGCACAACACGCAGATAGAGACACATACTCAACTTCAGCGGTTGAAAGTGCAGTACAATCTTGTTTCTTTGAAGACCAGCTTACTAATTTTTCACCTAAAAATTTTGCTCCTCCGGATGTACTTTTTGCTATAACTTGATCACCTGCGTGGTCCGCATCTAAAAAGGCTATTAGATCAAATCCAGATTCCTTCGGATACCAAAGTCCCATGTGAATGGATGTCTTCAGGTACCGAAAGATCCTTTTACCTCTTTGGGGTGCAGTTCGGTAGGCTTTGCCTGAAACTGTGCTAATAAGCAAACAACAAAATGAATATCTGGTCGACTAGCAGTGAGGTACATGAGAGAACCAATCATGCTCTGATATTTCTTCGGATCAATAGGTTTCCCAAATAAATCGGCTTCAATTTTTGGTGAAGTTACCATTGGTGTTCCGACCGAATCACAAATATCCATACCATGATTTTTCAAAATCTCAGTTGTATATTTAGCTTGATTGATAAAAATTCCACGTAGAGATTGATGAATTTGTAAACCAAGAAAAAATTTTAGTTCCCCCATCATGGACATTTCAAATTTGCTTTACATGAGATTTTCAAAATGTTTTGAAAAATTCGGATTAGTGGACCCAAAAATGATGTCGTCCACATAAATCTGAACAATCAAAATGTCATCGTTGTATTTTCTTGTAAACAAGGTAGGATCAACCGTTCCTTTGGTGAAATTGTTTAGGATAAGGAAAGAGGTCAGTTCGTCATACCACGCTCTCGGAGCTTGCTTTAAACCATAGATTGCCTTTTTGAGTTTGTAGACGTAGTCTGGATGTTCCATGTCTATGAAGCCTTCAGGCTAACTCACGTACACTTCTTCTTTCAGAGTTCCATTCAAGAACGCGGTCTTAATGTCCATCTGATAAACCGTGATATTTTTGTAAGCTGCATAGGCTAAGAATATCATGACTGCTTCAAGTCTAGCTACCGGCGCGAATGACTCTTCAAAGTCTATTCCTTCTTCCTGTCTGTATCCTTTGGCCACAAGACGAGCTTTATTGCGAATTACAGTCATTTATTCATCCCTTTTGTTCTTCCATAACCATTTGAGATCAATGACACGAATGTCAATTGGTCTTGGAACCAAATCCCAAGAGTCATGTAGACGATGTTGGAGAAGTTCCTCCTGCATCGCTTCTATCTAAGCGTTTTCTGCCATTGCCTCCCAAATGTTCTTTGGTTCTTTAGTGCTAATTGAGCAAATGTAAATGCACAAGTCGCAGTATGTGGCAAGTTGGCGTCTTGTCTGAATTGGCCGTGAAGGTTCACCAATAACTTGTTCAATTGGATGGTCTTTTGTCCACTTCAGAGTAGAAGGATATCGTTGGTTAAACGTATGCGAGTTAGATGGTTCTCGTAAGTTTGAAGATGATTCAGCCAATTCCGTAGCAAACGGGTTTTCAAATAAGTCTTCATCTAACGTTGCATCGTTCTGGTTTTGTGAAGGTTCTTCTTGAAATGATATGTTTTGGTTTTGCTCATCAACTGCTGGTAAAACTGTTTCAAGAATAGGATTTGCAGAAGTCGATGTAGATGACGTTGATGGAATTGGTGCATTGGTTTCGACCATAGTAGATGCATCTTCTATTGGTGGTGGTGGATAATTTTGAGCAGGTGCAGCGGAATGATGGTTTGATGCATTTGTCGAAGTTCCACCAAAGTATTCATCGAAAATTAACTCGAAGAAATTCTCCCATTCTTGTTCATGAGGTGTGTCAGCAAAATTTGATGGAGCTCTTTGTTGTATGAGTCCCGAACTGATGTGTCCAGAAGTGTGCGGGTTCTAATCTGTTTTGATTAGAAGCCATCGGATTAAGCGCCGGTTCTAGAGCGAGTCTCTTAGAAGCCATCTGTGAAAGTTTTTCAAAATACACATTCATCGTCTCCATGATCCTCCTAGTTCTCCTGTTATACACCCTGAATGCCCTCAAGTTATCTGAATATCCAATGAAGATTCCAATATCACCTTTAGCTTTCAGTTTTCCTAGATCTTCTCTGTCATTTGTCGGGTAGCACAAAGCGCCAAACACGTGAAGGTAAGAGATATCAGGTTTTCTGTTGTTCACTAGCTCATATGGGGTTTTATTGAATCTTGGATGGATTAGGGATCGGTTCTGAGTGAAATAAGCAGTGGCAACAGCATCAGCCCATAGAAATAACGGTGCACTAGAATAAATTAGCATTGTGCGAGCAGCTTCCACAAGAGTTCTATTTCTTCTTTCAACTACCCCATTATGCTGTGGAGTTCTAACAAATGATGTCTGATGTGTGATTCCAACATCTTCAAAATAAGCTCTTAACTCCTGATTAGTAAATTCTGTGCCATTGTCTGTTCTTACAACCCTTACTGGAGCTTGAAGAAGTACTTGAATTCGCTTCAGAAAGGTGATGATGATGCATGGTGCTTCGTCTTTTGATCTTAGAAACCTAACCCATGTATATCTTGAATAATCATCGACGATAATAAGAATATACTTTTTCCCATTAATGCTTTCAACTCTCATTGGGCCACATAAGTCCATGTGCAACATATGCAACCTTGCTTCCGAACTAGGTACGGGTTTGGGTTTATATGATGCTCTTTTGCTTTTTCCTTGTTCGCATGATGGACATAAGTGATCCTTGGTGTATTTGAACTTTGGAAGTCCGTTGACGATGTTGTCTTTGGCAAGTTTGTTGATAGTGTCGAAATTGAGATGGGATCATCTTCTATGCCACAACCAGGACTTTGTTCCAGATGCTCGTGTCATAAGACATATTGGTGATGAAGAGGGCATTTGGTTAATGTCGATAGCATACAAGTTTGTATCACGATTCCCAGTTAAGAGATTAGTGCCATCCAAGTGTGTAACGAAGGAAGCATTTTTCCAAAAAGAAACCTCTAAATCTGCATCACAGAACTGCCCGACTGAAAACAAATTGTGTCCCAACCCTTCGACATAGTAAACCCGAGTGATCAAATAATTTCCAAAAGGAAGATCTCCATAACCCATGATAGCTGCTACATGATCATTTCCAAAACGAACGGTTCCCATGAATTTCCAGAAGAAATTGATCAGCAGCTTCAGATTCCCGGTTATGTGCTTGGAGCAACCCGAGTCGACGATCCAAAGACATATTTCGATAACCTGCCAAGAACAGAAGAAGAAGTTTTTGGAAACCGATTTGATTTTGGTTCCTTTGGGTTATAGGTAAAATTCTGATCACACTCAAAGTAGTTTTCTACTGGGTATATTGATTTATCACTCATTCTACCATTCTGGAGTGTGAAAATTCTACTCGTTGGTTTCCAAATATCATTCCTATTGTAATGACTATGCTTCCTATCAGTAGTGTAAGACCTAAATCTTGCAACTAGACGTCTTATTGGTTTAGCATAAGTTCTTTTTGGAACGTTCTTCTGATCAGGCTTAATAGTCTCTTTCTTAGAAACACAATCATCATGAACATTAATTAAAGATTTCTTGCAAGTTAAACAAACAGATTCAACAGATTCATTAAACTTAGCAGATTTCATAGGTTCATTACATTCAGATGAAATGTCTTTCTTATTACAAAGCGGTAAATTCCTAGGGTGTTCTTCTACTTTCTTCTCTTTATTCAAGCTACTACTATTAGAGGCATGCGAGAATCTTATTGTTCCTTGTATTGCTTTTAGGCTTTAGTCTGCTGCTCCTAGAGGTGCTTTCTAGTCCTGTAGAAGGTAAGGCACATGCATTAGGATTCACATTTTTATCTAGAGAAGTAGTTTCAACTTTCCTAGTCTCTTTAGAGTGCTTGTCTAAAATTATGTCGTTTGTTCCATATGGTTTAGATGTGGAGGCCGACGCATTAGTGGTACTCATCCTAAAAAGGCCAGGTTCTAAAACTTTTGGTTTCTCGATAACCGCTTTTTCATTTGCAACAAACTTTTCATTTTGCTTAGGCAAGGCAGGTGGAGTGACTGGTTTTGACAAATCTTTTTTCTCATTGACTTTTGGAGGAGGCAGAGAAATAGACATTTTTGGTTTAAAAACTGGTTTCGAAACATTTTCTTTCTCCTCAGTCAATGGTTTTGCAATCTTAGTATCCACTGCCTTTCCTTTTTGACATTCCAGTTGAGTCCTCAAAAGATCATTTTGCTCTTTCATGTCCTTGTAGGCACGCTCATACGACAGTTTGTCATACTTGCATTCCTCAGTTTTTCGATCAAGTTGTTTAAAATATGATACATTTTCTTTTTCAAGTTTTTCAAGAGCTTTTTCATATTTTGAAACAATTGCGGAGGTCTCAGACTGGAGTCTTTCATGATCTTCAACAGAATATGTTTGTAAAACAATGGACATAATATCAGTAGTTATAACATATTCGAAGAGAGAATCATTTAAATTTTCCAAGACTTTGATGTGTTCAACACTTTCATTAGCTTTCGTTACCAGGGATTTATGGTCCTTGACAAAGTCAACTGTTTCTTTCAAAAAGGCTTGTTCAAAATGAATTATCCTTGCACTGATGTTATTCAGTGGAGGGGCAATTTGAATTTCAAAAAACTTTTTCATTTCATCATCAAAACTAGAATACCATATGTTAGTTGTAATATTGGTTTTAGATTTAATAGTCTCTTGAAGTTCCCCAATTCTAGTTTTAACGTCATCTAAAATGCTTCTAGCATCACTTGTGTTAAAAGGATTGTTTGAAGACATTTGTCCGATTTTCGAAAGAGATTTTGATACAACTACAGGAGTTGAAACAGGTTTTGAAACTGATTTTGAAACAAGGGTTGACTCTTTGTTTGAAACACTGGGTGTTATGGAAAACTTTGACTTTTCTTTTTGAAACACTGGGTGTTTCATTTGTTATAATCAATTGGTTTTAGATCTGGGTTCTTTTGTTGCATTTTAGATCTACTCTCATCAGATAGTTCTAACGTTTCAAAAGAATTATGAACAATTATGGGTTCATGCAAAGCTTTTCCATTGTTCAAAACATTATGTTCTTTCTGAGCTTTCTTGAGGAAATAGGGAGGTTTGTTACCAAGAGCCATTTTTTGAGTTGATTTGGCTGAATGACCCGTTGTAACAAGCAAATTTTTCAATTTTTTGATTTTTTCATTTTTATCTAGAATTTCATCAAGAAGAGAATCTTCACGTTTTGAAAAATCAGCAATCAACTGTTTCTTCTCTTTTTCAAGATCAAAATAAGTTGCTTGTTGTTTAGAAAGTTGGTTTTTAAGATCAGAAATTTCCTTGTTTAAAGATTTTATTTTCAAGTTCAAATTAACATCAAGCGTGTTATACTTGATTTGCAATTGTGTTTCTCTTAAAACGGAATATCGATAACCAATTTTTAATTCTGACTCTTTGTTTTTATGAGATTCAAAGGCTTTTCCATTCTCCTTGTACCTCTCAAGCTCAGCAGTCAATTTAACATTTGCGGCCTTAACATCGCGATTGACCTTTTTAACTTTCTCAGTTTCAATGCCAAAGTTATTTATCAATGATTCAAATAAGGCACGTGTTTCCTCATCAGTCTCAGTATTGTGTGTCACACAGCCTCCATTAGGATCCACATCTGGAGTTTTAGAGATTATATTGCTACTACTCGGATTGTCCAGGTATGTATCATAAGTGGGTGCTAGCATCACAGAATGCTGTTTGTTATGAGTAAACACATCAAATATGACATTGTTATAGCATGGATCAATGATTGGTACCTCAGATACTGCATTGGCGTCATAAACAGGATGTGCGTCAGAATCAGTGTCGTGAGCTTGCTGAAGATTTGCCATGAAGATGCAGTTTGCATTGATGTCCTCTAGGTCTTCCAATTCATCCACAAGAGCAAAAAAGTCATGTTCCTCAACACTCAACTGCAACCCTGCTTCAGACTTCTGTGCCAACAACATTGCTTTCTGAAGATACGCACAAATCTTCGTGTTTGGCTTAGTGGGACAATTCCTTGCAATGTGACCTACTCCTTTACAGTTGTAACATTTAACCTAATTACCCTGATTCACATTTCCATAATTCCCAACGACTGGAGCTGAAACATTCCCATTCGGATTACCCACTGTTCTATTCCCAACATTCTGACCCAACTAATTACCCTGATATGGAACCGCCTGATTACCCATGTGAAATCCAGTAGCATATCCCTGTTGGTTCCCAATAACTCCAACCATTTGTCCTTGATAACCCATATTCAAACCCGGCTGTGCAATTTGCTTGTTGCGAGTGTTTGATGAAATCCTCTGGTTGTTGTTAGTTGGTGTGGAATAGCGTCCTCTGAATGCTTTAGTCAAATAAGCAAATGCATTTGAAAGAGCCTCTTCTTGTTCAGTTTCAAGATCAGTGATTCCTTGTTCCTGGTATTGTGGATACTGTTGTTGTTGAATGGCTTGTTGTTCTGGTGGATAGAATTGTTGTTGAGGGATAACAGCTTGTGGTTGAGGAATGTATTGCTGCACGTTGTTGTTAGTGGAAGATGATGAAGCTTGTTGTTGTGAGTTCACTGGAGTTGGAGTCTTTGCAATTAGTTCCAAGGGATCATGATTCTTTTCCAATCTTTCTTTCCTAACTTCATTGACTTCAGCTTGGTTTTGTTTCAAAAAATCGTTGAGTTTATCAAAGTTCACCTGATGTAAGTCCTTTGTTTGATTGACAATAGTGACATATCGTCCCCATTCTTCTGCAAGATTGTTGAGAAATTTGACGTTACTCATGATAGTTCTGGGTGCCAACTTGTTTCTGATAAGCTCATTCATCAAAGTGCAAAACCTTCCATAGTAGGATTCAATGGATTCTCCTGGAGTTGATGTAAACTTCTCCCATTCAGTTAGCAGCTTGTTCTCTATGTCTTGTTGACCAATTTATGTTCCATAACATAGCCGTCTAACACATTCCCACATATCGTAAGCAGTTTCACAGCTGTCTACAGCAGCAAAGATATCTCTTGGTAATCCCAGTTGGACAATGTGTATTGCCATGTCATCTGCTTCAACCTGTTTACTATCCTCTTCAGTGTATTCTGATTCATATTGAACACGAAAAGATGGTGGGACGGGAGGTGTTGCATCAAGATTTCCAGGGTTTTGGACTTGTCGAGGCTTGAAGGGTCCATTCGTAATGGATTGAATCATGAGTTTTCCATTAGGTTTGGTCTTGATGTAGCGGAGCATACGACTTGTCCATTGAAGATATCCACCTTTTTTCAGCATAGGAGGACGGTTTTCGGCACCGGCTGCATGAATGTCTTGTTGAGTAGCCATTGATGAAGGTATTTGATGATAAAGTTGATGTAGGATCGATTCAACGATAAAGGAGTTGTGTTTGATGAAGATTAAGCTCGGTTGTTGTAGTGAAAATTTGGTCTAAAAACTTAAAAACCTCAATAACTTCTGTTCGGAGCGTTTTTAGGACTTGAAGGTTGACCCTAATAAACTTTAGTTAATTCGGCATGCCATTCTTCTCGTTCTCACGGTCGTTTTGATGGGTAGAACGCTGAAAACGGAGTTACGGTTCAAAAGTTATGGCCGTTTGAAGTTTTGCTTAAGATCTTACTCGTAAACTTGAGCTTAGGCGTAAACTTTGATGCTTAGGCATAGGATATGCTTAAGCGTAGACTTCCTTAGGCGTAGGATTTCCTTACGAGTAAGATTTGCTTACGAGTAAGGTTTGCTTACGAGTAAGGTTTGCTTACGAGTAAGTTTTGCTTACGAGTAAGTTTTGCTTACGAGTAAGGTTTGCTTACGAGTAAGTTTTGCTTACGAGTAAGTTTTGCTTATGAGCCAAAATCCTTCACACTTATCCAAGTGTGAGAGATATCCATAAGTCGAAGTATTCCACAAACTTATCCAAGTGAGGGAAGTACAGAGTAACCGTTGTTGCACGAAGATTCTTCACCAAATGCTTACGAGTAGGATTTGGTTCTTACGAGTAGAAATGCTTACGAGTTAGATTAGGGTTTTGACTTTTTGACTTTGAAGACCTTACGAGTAGAATGCCCAAATTTTGTCAAAAACACTAATTTTCACCCAAAAACACGTTTCTAAACGATTTATTTTGCACAAACTTCTTCCAAAACACCTAATGATAAATAAAAACAACAACTTTAAGCTTAAAAACACGTAAAAATCAAAACTTTTTAACAAAAGCCCACGTTTTATATAAAAAAACGCAACTTTTTAAAAGCTTTAACCAAAAAAACGTAACACAAACACTCCTAAACCATTGTTAGGCGATTGATACCAATTGTAGGACCTTGTTTTTCTCAACCTTATCACGTTACCAAACTTACCAAACAAGTAACACACGAAATACAAACACTTTTTATGCGTAGGAATAAGAAGAAAGATTAAGAAAGGTGGTGACTTGATGATGTTACTCGTGTATGTGTAGAGAGAAAAAGAAGAAAACAAGATGATGTTTATTTCAAAGAGAAACACACACAAACACACTCAAGCACACCCCTCAAATGACCATTTGAGGGGTATTTATACTTCCATACATATCACCCTTATGGGCTTGGGCTTGGGCTTGGATTGGATTGGATTGGATAATAAGTTATATAAGGCTAGCTTAACTTAACTAATACCCATTTAGCTTAGCCCAATCCATGAGCCCGTTGACTATTCTATCACGATATCTAGCACACGTTACGAAGTTCCTAAACGTGAATGACCATCACTTCTATTAAATATTATTAAGCCTAACAACTTCAAAAGCGAAATCTCTTGGGACGATCTCGACTTACCCACCTTTTCTATCGCGAACGAATATACTTGCTCGTATGTGTTTATAGTAATAGCCGGATAATTCTTGTTTATAAATTTTTAAAACTTGCACACAGAAAGCACATCAAGTTTTTGGCGCCGCTGCCGGGGATTTTAAGTATTTTTGACTTTGTTTCAATTCTGTAAAATTGGTAATATTAAAATTAGATTTCATATTGATAAGTAAACAAAATGGTTTTAGAGAATAACCTAATCGTATGCGCGAGCAACCGAAACGGTTGGTGCTCTCGGAAAATTTTAATTTTTGATTTTTTGTAGTTTTTAGTTTATCTATTGTTTTGTGTTATAGTTTATAGTTTATTTCTTGTCATTTTTGATTTTTATAGATTGTCTTATATATTGTTTCTTCTTGTTTTAGTAATTTTTAGATTTTTAATATTAAGTCATTTTTAGTTTTATTTACTTTTTAATTAATCTCGTCTTTATTGCAGTAATTAACTTAGTTAATTTTCAGTTTTATGAGTTTAGTAGTTTTAATGATTAGTTAAGTTCATTTAGTTAATATAGTTTTTAATTAGCATAATTAATATTTTTAATTAATAAAGATAATGAGTAGACACATTTAATTAGAGTTTAAGTATAATTAATGGTAATTATTAAATTTATAATTAATAGGTTTAATTAATTATATTTCAGTAAATTTTTTTTTTGGAAAATCGTCCCAACCGTTCGGTTGCAACCCGCAACCGGATCGGTTGGAAGTTTTTGGTCTGGAAGCTTACCACCAACCGAATCGGTTGGAGGGCCAACCGAAACGGTTGGAGCTCTCGGTAAATTTTTTTTATAGTTTTTCTATTTTGAGTTTTAGCTTGTGTTTTTAGTCTTAATAAGTGTATTTACTTGTTTTGAATATGTTTATGTAGTTTGTTTTGATTTTTACTAACTCTAATACTAATGATGTGGATGTTTGTCTTTGGTTTTGTTTTGTTTTGTTAGATAGTTGTTATGGATAGTTTAAGCTGAATTTCTGAGTACCTACGTAACTTGGATGAGATGTTTAAGGACACCGGAAACTCGTTGGAGAAGATTGGGAATATTTTGGAAGAAAGTAAGAAGGAGTTGGCTATGGATCCGGAATGTGTGGAAGAAGTGGGAGAGAATAAGGTTCAACTCCCTAAGAAGAGTAGAGTCGTGGTATTCACGCAAGCACCACTAACGGAGTATGATTCACCGCTTATGAGGTTCGGTACACCTTGTAGTGTCGAAGGGGTGAGTGCGTGGGACGCTCAACTAAACATGGCCTATGGTGAAAATTATATTGTGGACAAAGTTCTTGATCAAATTGGCCACGTTCGTTTGGATTATGAGGCCTATGGGAGAAAAATGGTTAAGAATCTTCGGGTTAACATTCATGGTCATATTTTCGAAGCGGATTTTGTTGTCTTGGAAGAAGGAAACGCTGATAAGCCCGACGTATGCTTTGGGCGAGATTTTCTTGTGACAACCAAATGTCAAGTGGATTTTGCTTTAGGGGAGATGAGGATCAACGTTGCCGACTTGGAGGAAGAGAAGGGAGTGAATGAAATGCTTGTGGAGTTATGTGGTAACATGGAGAAGGAGAATGTGGAAGTCGTGAAGATGGGGAAGGCTAATAGAAAGAAAACCTCATCCAATAAATTAACTCCTACCACATCCACCAACAAAAACCTTGATTACACACCTTCACCACCCAATACACCAAACACCTTCAAACCTTTAACCCAAGACCAAAAAGAAGCCAACTTAGAAAACCTTGAACAAAAATTTCTCGAACTCAATGAGAAAAATCCGGTAATTGAGGTACTACAAGATTATGTTCTATACCGCAAGAAACTAGACGCGGTTATGTTAGCAAGAGCAAGGTTGGAGGATAAAGATCTATCAGAAGAGGATAGAGATAAGATCTTGTTTAAGGGTATGACACGTAAGGAGAGTGACCCGGGAAACTTCGTTTTTCCTATTAAATTTAACGGGACCACTCCAGTGTGTGCTTTGGCGGATACAGGTTCAAGCGTCAATGTTATGCCCTATCCATTATTCAAAACGTTGGGCCTAAGTAAACCACAACCAAACCACTCCAACTAACCATGGCGGACAATTCCCAAGCAAAGGCGATGGGGGAGGGAAAAAACGTAAGGGTGCAAATTGGCTATAAACCTTACTTGGCCGATTTTCTAGTCCTAGACATACCGGTTGATAAGAGTCTACCTATTCTACTTGGAAGACCGTTCCTACGCACATGTGGTGAAATCATAGATATGGGGAGGGGTACGATGACAACTGATGATGGGATCTCAAAACAATCCTATTATCCCAAGCCGAGGGGACCAGTGTTGGAATTCATGGAGGATTTAGAATTGAATGATGGGGGAGAAGACTTGACTTGTTTTGAAATTGGACGTGATGTCCATGGAAACCCCATGTATGGACCACTAGCTCCACCATACTTTGATATTGAGGATGAGATGGAACGTGCACTCGCGGTGGAAGCATTCTACAATCCATTCAAAAACATCCTTGTTTACAAGAAACTCACAGATTTCTTAGGTTCTCTACCGGTTCAACTCAAAATTTTGGAATGGGGACCCGAGGGGTCAAGTGTTTACAAAAGAGAGGATGGAGACGGGGAATGGCACGTCAAATTTGATATACTATGCCCGGATGGGAGAAGATTTGTAAGGAAATTCAAAACTCACGAAACACACCATGAATTGACCGGGAAATTTCAAAGTGAGGACATCTTAAGGCATGAGTATTTTGAGGAGTAATAAGGAGAAGCACAATATCATAATAACAAGCAATTGTTTGCTTGGTTTTCATCTTTGTGATGAACTTTTAATTTTATGCATTTAGGATTTTTGTTTTTCATTTGATTTTTATTTCTCTTATTATTTTGATTTGAAGTTATTTAATCAATGCATTTTGAGTTTTAGTTTAAGTTATGATTATAAGTATGATTATTTAGTTTTTGAGATTAGATGTTGTTGAAATTTGCAAATGGTTGGATGAATGTTGTGTGCATCTTTATTTGGATTTTTGAGTAAACGATTGTTGCTTGGAAGGTAAAATGCCCAAGTAAAGTGAAAAAGGAAAAATTCTGCAAAAATGCAAACCTTAACGGTTGTGTCCATGACTGAAACGGTTGCATGCAAGTATATATACCAAAAATTCAATTTTTCCAGAAAAACACACACACACACACACACACACACTAATCCTCCATCTGGGTTTGGCAAAATTTGACCATTAGAAGTTTTTTGAAGATTGTAAAAGTTGTAGAAGATCATCATGGCACCTAAGCAAGTAAGCATCTACAATCAATTAACTTGATTAAGGTTTAATTAGAGTATTTGATTCGAATTGCAAATTAGGTCACTAATTTGGGGGTTTTTGATAGAATTCGAATTAAGTTGTAATCTTTTAGGATTAAGTGGGTAATTGATATTGGAATGCATTGCAAAAAAAAAATTGTAGTGATTGATTCAACATGGAATGAGTATTAGATGATTGAATTTTCAGATTTAATTAGGTTGTGCCATTGAATCAAATTAAGTTGCAATTGATGATTCCTAGTTGGCAGATGATGCGTTTTTAATGAATTTTAGATGTCACATTGTTGATGAGAACAAGTAATTATGAATTGAAGTTGAGATTGATAGTTCTAAGCAAGATGAACATGTGATGATTGGAAGTCTTGAAAGCGAATTAAGTGCAATTTGAGGATGTGGGAATCATTGATGATGTTAGAATGCAGTTTAGTAGTGAATTGGATTTAGAAGAATCTAGTGGGAAATGGATTGGAAGGCCAAAGCCTTCTGCAGGATCTGTAACCGATCCGGTTGCGTATCGCAACCGAACGGTTGGAGTGAGGTCGCGAGTGGAACCGATCTGGTTGCCCCTCAGCCGATCTGGTTCCACGTTCTGTTGTGGGAATTTTTAGATTTTTGAACTAGACCCTAGCGGCTTCTATAAACCTTGTCGTTTGTTCTAACACTCTTATATTGACTTATATTTATGATTTCTACAGAGAAATGTTGTAGGTTGTTCAGGTTCGACACGGGTTCCACTAAAGCCGATTGTTACCAAGTATTGCCAAAGGAACGCAAGGAAGAAGGTTACGTATAGCTTAAAGGCTGAAGGGAATGCAAACTTGAAGTTCAAAGATCTCACCAATGAAGGATTACTCCCCTTTACCCAAAAGATCTCACCAATGAGGAGAAACATGCTTTCAGGGAACGATTATCAAAGTTGCAAAATAGGACAGTTTTGGTTCCAAGGTTGATTGATTGGGATTTGTTTGCCGAATATGAGTGTGAAAATTAGTTGCATCATATGATGCAGATGTCTTATGTCTACCCGTTTGATGGGGATTTGTTTGATGATTTGTCATGGGAAAGAGCATTTAGCATAAATGAAGAGGTTTATCGTGAATGGTGTATGGAGTTCTTTTCGACCATGTACTTTAAAAGAAAGGTCAATGTTCGGAACATCATGGAAGAAGTTTGTGTTTGGTTTAGGCTTTGTGGGCAGGATCACGCCTACACTTTGCCGGATTTTGCTGTTGCTCTTGGCTTGTATGAATCGAATGAAATTAAGCATCGATTGTTTAAAGCTCATTTTTCGAGGCTTAGGAGGTTTGAAAAAGATTACCCTAGTATCCCCGCTTACTGGAATTGCGTGGGAGATCCTTCTTGTACTAGAAGGAATGCTGCAACCATTAGGAATCTGTTGATGAGAGTGCTACACAAGTTGCTAGTAACTGGGCCGTTTCATAGAGTTGGAAGCAGGGACAAATGCCATAAGCCGGACTTGTGGGTTATGATGTTGTTGGAAGAAACTAAGGATGGAAATGCGGCTTGGCTCATAGCCGAGTATTTGTCTAGGAGAGCCCTGGGAATCAAAGGTAATAGCAACATTTGTGGAGGCCATTTTATGAAGAGGTTGGCAAGGAATCTTGGGTATTATAATAGCAAGGAGTTGGCTAAGTGTGAAGAGCCAAAGATTAGTGAGATTTGGAATGAAATTGGTTTTGGTAATGCCTTGAATAGGAGGATGAAAACGTTAGGAGCATGGATTGAACCACAACCACAACAACAACAACCACCACAGAAGCAAGGAAATGTGCCAATGGGCAATGTATCGATGGGAAACGTGCAAACGGGTACGTCTAGTAGTTTTTACTCAGGTTGGGGAGAGTGGAACCAACATTTGAATGAAATTGAGTGTAGGAATGTTTGGAGAGACTCAATGATTTTGAGGAACAATTATATCAATGATTATTCGATGTCGATTTTCAACACTTGGCTCAAGAAGCCAATTACGAGTTGCCACCCTACAACCCACCCAATGTTCCACCATATCCTTTCCCTACACCTCTTATCCTGGACCATATCCATATCCATATCCTGGATATGCACCATTTCCTGACCCAGTGCCTGCATATGGTAGACTACCCGAGGTTGGAGGATCTAGCTATGATATTAGAGGATCCTCATCAGGAGTTGCAAAGGAGAAGAAGAAGAGGAAGGTTTACACAATCTTTGATGAGGAGGAGAACTATGAAACTGAAAGCGATGATGATGATGAAGGTGATGAGATGAGTGAGGATGACGAAT
>OU343223.1:241709963-241899844 GCA_910596185.1 Chrysanthemum makinoi | reverse complement strand
AAAATCCATAATTGATGTCGGCTCACCAAAGATATTTTATCTAGAGTTGGCTAGTCCAGATACAAGCGGCTACATTTAGAATAAATCAAACCGTTAACTTATGATTTGCTCAAAATCATTTGGTTATCATTTTACCAAGGTTCTTACTTGAACTAAAACAATTGGCTACTCCAGGAGTAATGGCTTTTGGTAAAGAGATAAAATCCATTAACTTTTCATAAATCATTGCTAGGGACTAGCAATATCTTAGTGTGGGGGATTGATGAGTGTCTAAATACTCATCATTTTGTACCATCTAGACTGCAAAAACATCTGAAAACACTTTCGAAATGCATCAAAATGATGAAAATATCACAATCAGGTGTTTTATGTGTTTTTAAATGCAAAAATATCAAATCGGATGAAAAAGCATTACCAAGTTTGCATAATTGGCGAGTTTTAGTCCCCCGAGTTCAAAGTTGTCAAATCTAGTCCCTGGTAATTCAAAAACTTTTTTAAAATGTCATTTAAAGGTCCATAGGTTAAAGTTGTCAAAATTAACCCTTTAAAGTTTAAAATTTTCAAAATGACAACTTTAGTCCACGAACTTTGAAAAATATCAAATATAGTCCTTGGTGAATTTTAAAAGTGAAAATAATCAAAAATAAACCTTGTACTATTAATAAATGGAAAAATTGGTCCTTATGATAAACTTTTGGAAAATTTTATATTTGGTCATAAGTTTCATAAATAACACAAAAGGTCCTTGGAAATTTTAAATGGAAAATAAATACATGTATGGTCCTTGGTTTATTATATTTGGCGGAGTTTGATCCTTGAAAATACTTTGGAAACTTGTCAAAGCCAGTACCTACACTTTTAGAAAATTACATGAATGGTCCTTGTGTATTAACAAATAAAACGGATCCTTTATATCACAAACCCAATGAGCAACTAAACCCGGCCAAGCCCAACCCAACTAGGCCTAAAATTTAAAAGCGAGGAATGCAGCACTGCTTGTAGCACCCTCTCCTCACCTCCTACACGAACAGTGGTTTCACCCACCTCCTACCACTTTCCACCTTTCAAACTTATCCCCATTTGTATATCTAATCCCACTAACACCTCCGTATCCTCCCCAATTTGCATTAATTGAAACCCACCCAAAGACTTTTTGGTGCCAAAATGCCATTTGATGGCTAAGATGTATTTGACCCATCCAAAGGCTGATATTATTGATGGGAAAGATCAAGTGGGACCTGAGGACTCGAAGGATCAATATAAAAGAAGAAGAAGGCAGAGAGAGATAGATTGTCAAGTTTTTAGGCCAAATTCGTGATGTAAACTTTAAATTATGTTGTTAACTTTTAAATTCAATGTTATTTTTCAAAAGTTGTATCATGTTTCATGTTTAATAAAGTTATTTCAATAGTTCTCGAGTTTCAGTTCTCATTTGAATTCAATCTTTAGTATTTTCAAGCAAAATTGACACTTTGCTTTAATCTTGTTAAATATTGTTGTTCTTGTTCATATAATCTCATTTCAGTTACTTTTTAAGCTTTTTGAAGCTTTGTTATCACTTAGAGGACTTGTAACTTAGTTTACTTAAAAAAAACATAAAAATCAAAGAAAATAGAAATAAAATAAAAATAAGTGTTCATGATGATGAAGGCTTGGAGCAGGGTTGCTCATGGATTGCCCTGGTTTAGAGCTTTGTGGAAAGCTATAGGTGTAGTCCTTTGATCTCAGTTCTCATCTTTGTGCCTAAACACAAATTGTAAGCAATTCCCTTGAAATTTGAATTTCTTGGTATAAGTATTATTCTCTTGTTAAATTTAGCTTAAATCTGTTTTAATATAGTTAATATCAGATAATTAATAGATTTCTTAGTTTAAAAACTTGTTTTACTGTTTAAAGCTTCAAAACAGTTTAGTATAAAGATGTTTGGATTAGCTTAGTTAATTGTGTTAGAAGCTATCTGTGATATTTCTTGTTGTTGTTTTGTGTCAGTTTAGTTCTTAATAGGCCAGTCAAACAATAAAATCAAGTGCTTGTTTTAGAAAAAGTCAAAATCATCTTTAATCTTCTCTTATTTGATAACTGTTACACATTTAAATTTTATAATCATGCATATTAGTGTATAAGTTGTTTATATAGCTTAAGTAAGTCTTATAGTAGCTTATTACATCATATTCAGTCCTTAAGATCAATCAAAAGTTCAAATTAGTCAAACTGCTTCATAAATTTAAAAGTCAAAATTTCCTAAATGCGGTTTTGAATAAACTTTAGAATTTTATTGTGTACTTAATATTTAGATTTAGCTTAAAACCTTTTGGGATATTAAAATTTATCTGCTTAACTAAATTATAAAAATAGTAGTTCATTCCCACTTAGCTTATAAAGTGCTTATTATTAAGTTTGTTTTGAGTCCTCTGTCAAAACCATGCTCTGTACACGGTTGTGGTATCCTATTTCACAAGCTCTCATAGAGCTTATTAGTGACCCATAGCTTATGCATTTTGGCTTTTGAGAAGCTCACTAGGCATCTCTCAAGGTTCCAAGTTTCAATTTTCCATTTTCGGCTTATTTAATAAGCACACTTAAAGTGCTTTTATTTCTGTCCATTTCTTCGGTATACAGGTTATACTTTCGATATACTGCGAGTTATACTCGATTGTTTTTAGCTTTTTAATAAGCTCACCATCTCGATGAACAAAGCATTGATAATTTTAGCTTTTTGGATAGCTTATTTGGTCAACTTATTAGTTCAAGTGTTTGTTTTAAATTTCTAGCTTATCTTAGTGCTTAAAAATAAGCTTAAAGGTGCATAGTGATTTACAAAGTATCTGTGCAATTAGTTAGCTAAGTGCTTATTTTTGCTTAATAAGTGCTTATTTCCATGTATTTATGCTTTTTAGGTTTCCATTTTAGCTTTTAAATGCGATTGTTTAGCATTTCGGTTAGCTTGTATTTATTTCTTAGCTTATTAGTCATTTTAAGCTTACTACTTGTGCTTATTTCATATTTTATCCAAGCATTTGGAATCATAAGCTCATAACTGAGCTTATTAGTGATTTTTAGAAAAAGTTGTAGTTATAGAAAATGCTTATCTTATAGTGCTTAATAAGTTTTAACAAAGAAAATCAAAAAAATAAATAGTTAGCAAAAAGGAGTTCTTTGGGATTCGAACCACCCGACTCACCACACCACACACACACCATCGCCTAGGATCTTTTTCAGTTTTGTTTTGCACCATTTAATATATAACCCATATTTGTCTAATAAGCTTATACGAGCTTAATTGCTTATTTCTAGCTTATTTAAACTAGCTTTTTCAGTTTTTGTATTTTTTATAAAATTGTATTAGTACAAAGTATTTTATAAAAAAGTTTTAGATTTTTCTAAATAGTTTTAGTATTTTTAAACATTTATTTAGTCTAAAATAGTTTTTAATTCATAATAAAAAATATAAAAAGTCTAAAAAATATATTTTCAGTTTTAAAATAAGTTTTATCATATTTTAGATTTTTCTAAGTTATAATTTTATTTTTCCAGGTTATTTTCATATTTTCTTGTATTTAAGTGTCTTTTAAATAGTTTTTAATTAATAATAAATAAATAAATAGTTGTAAAAATAATTTTCTTTTTCTAATAATTTTATTTTATTATTAGGATTGTAAAAATATCATTTTTATATTTGTAGGCCTTTTATTTCTTAAAACTCACTTTTTATTTTGTACGTCTACGTAATTTTATTTAAACGTATGTTTTAGGTTTTAAACGTTCATCAATTTTTAAATAGTGATAGCGTTTATTTAATATATTTTA
The DNA here is from genome assembly GCA_910596185.1 of Chrysanthemum makinoi. NCBI lineage: Eukaryota > Viridiplantae > Streptophyta > Magnoliopsida > Asterales > Asteraceae > Chrysanthemum > Chrysanthemum makinoi. Next base: position 241,896,037 of record OU343223.1, on the reverse strand, counting down.
TCTTTTATTTCTTTTAAATTTCATTTTAGTCACTGTAATTTATTAATCATTTCTTTAGGTAATTATCCATCCAAATCCTTTCTGATCACTATCCTTAGTGATTATTCGACATCTATCAGTTGTTTAACACCAGTTCATCCTCCGTGGGACTTAACGACCCAGGAATACACTATATTCCTCTGATCTAAATTGCATTTGGTTTTACGAGCTGTTTGAGTTTCTTACGGTCAGCTATTCACAAGTGGCTGGCTTGTGTGAGATAACTTGACGGTTCGGGACCGATCAAGTTGTGAGGATTTACTTTGGAGATTTGCTTGTTAGTAGGATATAAGAGTGTTTGGATCAAGTCTATTAACTGGATTAGAAGTTTACTTTCGGAGGATTAGCTTAGTTAGTGAGTCATTTCTTGGTTAGTCGATTTAATTAGACCATTACTCTGCTTCTTCAAACCTGAAAGTCAATTTTGGGTTTACCTAATCTCATAAGCTCATCAGTTAAGTTAGATGATTGCATATGTATCAATTAGTGTTAGAATCATAGAGGATAGTGTTAATAGGTCTTATTTCATCATATTACATCATCTCTAATCCGTTTTAATCATTCAAAACTCATTTTAGTCAACATTTGCAAATTACGTCAAAAGTCAAAAGTGATAAGTCTTATTTTACCAAACTTTGTAGATTTTTAATAAGCACATTTCTGGTTCATATCTTTTGAAATTTTGGATTTTATAACTTTAGTTGGTGGTCTTTTCAAAGGTATTTTTGGTTTAATTTTAAAAATTTTCTATAATGGTTAAAACTAAGCTTGAAATAGGACTCGATTCCCTGTTCTCACACTCAGTTAATACGAGTGTGTATGACTTTCTTCTGATTTCATAACTTGTTCAAATTAGCTTGTTATTGGTTGAAATTTGGTACAAGTGTTCTCATTTGGTAGTCTTAAGTTCTCAACATCTGGTTTTCAGATTAGCTTATTAGATAAGCTGTTACAATAGCTTATAGTAGGGCCTTAGTAGATGTTTTGCTTAAGTAGTCATTATAGTCAAATCATTGAGATCAGTGCATTAGAGGTTTAGAGTAGCTGAAATTAGTTGCCTTTAAGTACTTTTAGTATAAGTTAGCTTCTGTAGCAGTTTGATATCTTTTACTATTCATTTGTTTTTATTTTCAGTGCTTATTCATAGTGTGTTACACATCAGTTCATTTCCTTACATAAGCTATAGTTTTATATTTTTCATAGATTTAAAATAATATTTTAGATTTTCCCTAATTTTCATAATTTTAGTTACTTGTTACTATTTTTCTTGATTTAAATTAGTTTTTAATCCTTTTTAATTAGCTTTTAATACAATTAAATCAGAAAAGCTTCTAAAAAATAAGTTTTCAATTTTCATAGATTAAGATAAATATAAAAAGCAAAAATATAATTTTTCTAGATTTTTCCTACTTTAATTTGTAATTTTTAGCATTAAAATTAGTTTTAAATAGTTTTTTAATTCATAGAAAATAGAGAAAAGTTCAGAAAAATACAAAAATAGTTTTGAAAAGTCTTTTGAGTTGTTTTAGATTTTTGAAAAATAGGTTCATAATTTTCACTTTTGTTTTCATAATTTTTAGTATTTTAAATTTGTTTTATTAGTTTAAAATTAGTTTTTAATTCAAATAAATTCCAGAAAAATCATAAAAATTAGTTTTAATTCTTAGATAATTTTCTAATATCATTTTTAGTTTAAAAGTATTTTAGATCATATTTAGGATTTAGATTAGACGTAGTTGCATTTTATTTCGTTTAGTTTTAGTTCGCAATTTAGGATTTCCGTAGTGTAATTTCCTTTTATACTTCCTTGCCCGTAGTTTAGAAAACTTCATATTATTCCTTTTTCCCATTCAAATCCGATAATCGCGATGAGTTGGAAATTCCATTCAACCCGTCGTTACGATCTCGGTGCTCAAACCTAACACGTTTGAGTTACCCACATACTACACACTTCTTCTATTATTGATTTTTAAACGAATCAATTTTTGGCGCCGCTGCCGGGGACCTCTAGTGTGTAGTCTATTTTTACGTCGGCTCAGAACAAAACAAAACATCACAACATCATAAAAAGTAAAAAATCCAACAAAACAAACCCGAACGTTAATTGTTACGTCGGCTCACCTCAGAAGTACAACCTATACAGGGGGTATAAGGAAAGTCTTGACATTAAATTGCAGACTGAAGAATGATCCACTCTTCGTTCCCGCTCAGCTGTCGCGTACTTGGAGAGAAACTACCGAACGGTTGGCGTGAAGGTTACAAAAATATTGTGTTTTCAAGGTTTTCTTAATTATAAAAACCTAAAAAGATTTCCCTTTTCAAAATTTGTTTTAAAAAACCCAAAAATATTCTTCTTTTATCCTCTAACCCGATAATTCTTTCTCTTTAACCCTTTATATGTTTAATTCCCATGGAAACAATCAATTATCGTCATTGTTTTTCATTGCAAAGGCGTATGGAAGAAGAGCGGTATTGTTGTTTGAATCCGAATGTGTATGTGGCGATGTGGATACCCGGTTCTAAAAAATATTGCTATTGGTGCGACTTAGCCGACAAACAATCTCTCGATGATTCTAAAAGTTTTTTCGACCATCCACCACAACCCGGGATATGTTCTTATCGTCGTTGCCTTCATTGCCAAAGCCGTATGGACGAAAATCAATATCGATGTTTGAAATGTATTTACAATGCGGGAAATAATTGTCGAGATGGATTTTGTAATGTATGCGAAATTTTATTAATCCAAATCCGGATCTCACCCGTCTTTATGCGTCTAGAACAAAGGGAACTCTTCATAATGATGATGATATAAAAGCATGGTGGAAGAATTTACTTAAAGAACCTTCGATTCCTACTCCCTCTCCGGTGAGGGAAATGGAATATGTTTACGAGCTGAAATGAATCCGTTCAAGAACGAGCCTATCACGGAAATGGTGGAAATCACTAACTCTTATCCGGATAATTCTTCAATTTATTAGCTCTTTGTGCATGGTGCGGAGGTCCCGAATATGGTGGGGTTGTCCGCTTGTAGCAATAGAAAATCTGGAACCGAGTTTCACCACAATCCTAACTATGAGACAACCGATTTTCCTAACCAACCTCTGTACCATGAGCCGAAATCATACTCTTGTGAGTACTATGGTGGTCCTCACCAAGGTTTTCAATGTCAAGCTCAAATTAACAATTCAACCTTTGGTTATGAACCTTACCCTTATTCGTCACAACAATCGTATTGTTGTGAGTATTGTGGAGGTCCGCAGCGTTAATTCGATTGTCGATGCAGAATCCGATTGCTTACGAGCAAGTTCCTTGTAACAATTACGATTATCCTTATAACCCACCTCCACAATACCAAGAGATTCAACCACAACCTTCACCAATGTCTAATCACAATTTAGAAAATAATGAGTGATCTTAAGAATCTTCTTGATAAAATTACCCACGGAAAAGAAGATCCTCCTTAGAAGACCTATCGTGAATTATTAGCTGAAGAAGCCGCGAAAGTGATCCAACATCGTCCAACTACTTATTATTACGATTGATTCGATGGCGATTATACTCCTCCGAGTGGCAATCCCTCCGTTTACGAGCCTTTAATTTCGACCCTTCCCTTTCACTCCCGCCGGTTGAGAGAAGTGACGTCGTTTTGGAAGAGGTCGATGATCATATTTCTCTGAACATTGTTGAACCCGTTGATTCTCTCATAATGGGGGATGAGCATCTTAGTACTATTCAGGAAACGGAAGTGTCTAATGTTGAGGTCCTTATCCCAATCCCAAGAGAGTTTGGGGTTGTTGTTGATATTTGTGATGAGCCTTCTCTTGATATTTCGAATGATCACGATGAGATGTTCTCCGATTCCGATGATGATTCTTATGGAGACATCGATTTTGTTGACGATTTACCTACGAGCCCGTCATTATAGAAGAAAGCGATTTTGGCGGGAAGTTGTAGAGATTGAGCTAGATAATATTGGATCGGGATGAAGCATTACGTGAAACATTATCGAATGTCCATCTTCTCATTTCTAAGATTGAAGCCTTAAGCGATAATGAGTTAATCCTATCTCCGTTAAAGATAGCGACTTCTCTCTCGAGCTTGAGATTTTCCGATTTGATGAAGAGAATAGTGGCAGTCCCACTATTGTCAATGTTTATCCTCCGATTCTTGAGCGATTCTACTTCGAGGATGATATAAGGAAGGTTTTGAACGATACTCCGGTTAACGACCCGATCATTGAGGATGCTATTGATGACTTGATACCACCGGGTATTGAGGATGTTGTTGATCCTGATGAGGATATGGTTGTTCTTGATGGTTTTATTGACTCCCCTTTCTCTGACGAATCCACCATCCTTTATCCCGTTGAGCCAACATGTGAAGACAAAATTTTTAAACCCGGGATATGCATTGATGAACCTTTTGTTAAAATCATTTCGGAGATAAGGTCTCCTGGATGGATGCCTTCATTTGTGAGCCTAAACCTCTTATCTTTTACCATGAGCTCCGTCTTTCTTGGAGTTTTCTCATGTTGATCCGTCATCCTTCGTCCGCGCATGAAACCAGGATGATGGATTCTTCTTACATGATATACCTTATCCACCCATTTTCTTCTCCACCCACCCACCCGGTCAATTCCCGGGAATGAGGACCCGTTTTTGACCACTGTTATCTCTACCATTTTCTTCCCCAAGGACAAATGAATTGAGGACGAGTCGGGCTAGACTTCGGTGACCAAAACGATGGCGCTTCGTGGGAGCCACCCCATGCTTATCCTTCTATCTTCTTTCTATTTTCTAATAAGTGACGTGAAGGGTTAGCCTCTTCGATTTCTCGTGTTTGGTTGTTTGTGATGTTGTGTAGGATTTTCCGATATGAAGACTCGTGCTTTCGAAGTTGTATTTTCTCTACTCGAGTTTCATGATCGATCTTGGTCCGATATCCGAAATCTTATCGACTAACGTTTATCTTTTAGCATACTTAATAAACAACTTTTAGATTTTCGTGATACCCTTACTTTTAAACATCGAGGACAATTTTTCGTTTTAGTCTGGGGTAGGGTAATCTTCGATTTGATTTGACCACACTTGCTTATTTTGTTGTACTCTCCTTGCGTTTTTTCCTTAGAAAAATTGTGCAAAAATGAGCAAAATTTAAAAATTTTAAGCTTTTGTTAAGTCTTTTTGATTGAAAAGTTTGCTAGTCTCTTAGTCAAGAAGCTATAAAATCGATTCTAGCTCACAAGGCCAAGAATTTGCAAGTTTCCCTGAGTGATTTTAAATATGCATGACTTGATTTCATTAGACGAAGCATTTGCTAAGTTAATATATGTTTTGACACCTTGTTGACTTTCATTTGGTGAGAGTAGGAATAGAATTGACTTGACGAGGCGTGTTGAGCCCTAGCTTGTTCCCTTAACCATAGATAATCTAATTATCGGCTAAGCATCCATGGATCTCATTATTTGGGATTTTAAATTTGCGAGATCGAAATGATAGAGTTATCTATGAGTTTAGATGCTAAGCGTGGAGTAGTTGGTTCTCTTTAGAGCCCATCGAAGGTACTTATGGCTTTTTGTTCCCAAAATATTGTTTCACCCCATATTTGCTAATAATAATTAGAGATGTTGAGTTTTTGGCGATAGTTAGTTCTTTGTCTTCTTTAGAGAATCCTTGCCCATGATAGTTGGGTACACATCAGTCTGTCAGGTGTTGTTGTAATAGACAACCGATTCACGATAGTTCTTTGCTATTGTTTCTATTGTTATAAAAGCCGTAGGGTTTGGAGTTTGGCACAAAATTAACATGAAATAAAGCCCAAATGTTTTAAAATTAAAAATCCAAAGCTATAAAAGTTGTCTTAGACTTCTATAAGCGAGGAAAATCCAAAGTCATAATAAGACTTCGATAAGCGGTAATCCGTTGTTGAGTTAGTAGTTTAAAAGACCAAGGGCCTATATTGCAAAATGCAAATGTCTTTGAAATAGTGTTAAGCCAAACTTCGGATCCGGAGATGTCTAAATAAAGCTTCGCCTCTCGACTCAGATGAGTTGTCTGGCCGGCCATAAAAAAGGATATTCTCCCTAAATCGTGTGAAATTAGGACCTTGATGTGGACCTCATTCTTGTGTGCAATGGTTTTCGAGGAAAGGTGGATAACTAATTAGCGACTTAGCTTTATATCTTTATCAGAATAAAAGTTATCGAAACGAGAAACTTGGAGAAATTCATGTTTCACAAAAATAAAAAAATCTAGAGGAAAATAGGAAAATGGGAGCAAAAGGTAATTACACAAGTAACTTCCATGGGTAGTGTTAGCATCTAGAGTCATATTTAACAATGATTTCGATTTTACGCTTAGTTTGGGGACTTGCGAAAAATCAGGGACGATGTATTCTATCCGTATGGTCACTTCACGCTGTGTTGTGTTTTCTACTCCTTGATCCTAACGTGTTGATTGAAAAATGTTGGAGTTATTGATCGACATGAAAGTTCAACAAACCGTCACTCATAATCGAATGTGCTTAATCATAATATCTATATGTGAATTAAAAGGTAAACGGAGCGTTTTTAGAATTAGGGGTCTCTTAATCTCTTTTGAGGAATCTTTGCTACTTCTTCATAGGTTTAGTAGAAAGAGATTGAAATCCTTAGTTTTAGAAGCGTGAGTTGATTGCATTGCGTGGGGACACGACAATTGTCTCGTCTGGGGTATTTTGGTATGTGCTAAATCACATACCTTTTCTTATCAAAATCAGACCCAAAATAACCAAGAAAGAGCCATTAATGCCTAATATTTGCGTGTTTCTTGAGTTTATGCATGTGCAGGTACGGATATGACAAAACCGACAAAAGAAAGCCAAAACCGAAGAAAACTGAGCACGAGAGAAAGAAGAGTGCAAAAAGCCGAGGTTGGGAAAAGAATTTGCAAGTTTGGACAATCAATTCTCAAAATGGCAGTTTTAGTCCCTGAAGATTCAGAATTGTCATGTTTAGTCCTTGGAATTTTCAAAGTTGGCAAATTTGGTCCTTGCTTATTTGAAGAATGACAAGAAAGACCCTTGGAAGACATTTTCAGTTTTACATGTTTGGTCCCTGGATTTTAGCTTGTACACTTTTGATCCCTATGATACACTTTGGGTCCAATACTAGTCCTTAGTCCATATTTTTATCACAAAAGCCCATGTAATCCCAAAGCCCAAACCCAAGTACTGCTAAACCATACCCATTTTACTTATACATGACCCGGTCCACCCATAATAATACCCGGTTTATACAACTCATGACCCGGCCAAACCAAAATAATCGAAATAATATAAACAAAAAACCCACGCGCCAAAATCCATCCCCAAACTAAACCCAGGAAGAACCCTAAATTACCCTTCGGTTAATTAAGCAAAATTATACCAATTAAGGGTAATATAGTACATCCACTAACACAACCTGACACACGGATGCCACGTTGGCAATCCGTGTGTCAGTCCTTCCCTTTCCTAGCTTTTGATTGGACAATGAGACGTGTAAGATTCAATCCTAAGGCTGAGATTGCTTGGATGAGGTGTAAAATGATCCAAGGGTTGCGAATGATCAAGATAAAGCACAGATTGGAACTTCTAGACTCTTCCAAAGGCTCTTGCTCAACTATAAATACCTCCCCCTGATCTCAGTTGTATTCATGTAGTGTAGGAATAGTGTAGAGTAATATTCGAAAGTAGGTTAATCAGTTTTAAAAGTGTTTTTAATTCCAGTTTATGTAATTTCAGTTGTACTCATATTTTATTAATTCAAGCTTTAATTTCAGTATTAAATTCTTCTCAAATAATTGTTTCACTGTTCAGTTCAGCTTATTAAAATTTCAAATGCTTATTTGAGTTTATGTCAAATCTCTTTTAGTTTGCTATACTCAGAATTTACTCTAATTTCTCATTGGTCAACGAAGGTCAAATCTGCAGATTAGTCTCAGTTTTGCTGATATGGAGCTTGGATTGGGTTGAATTTAATTGATTTGGGTTTGATATCAGTTTTAGAATAATGTTTTTGATCTCTTTTAGCATGCCATTGTGGCAGGACTTTAGTTAGTACTTATTTTGTTATAATTTTGCCTCAACTGATTTCATTTGCATATTAGTTATAGTAGTTATTTGATTATCATTACTGTTACATAGGTCATCTTATATCATTAGATTTTAGTTATGGTTTAGTTGTGAGGATTTACTTTGGAGATTTGCTTGTTAGTAGGATATAAGAGTGTTTGGATCAAGTCTATTAACTGGATTAGAAGTTTACTCAGAGGATTAGCTTAGTTCAGTGAGTCATTTCTTGGTTAGTCAGATTTAATTAGACCATTACTCTGCTTCTTCAAACACTGAAAGTCAATTTTGCAGTTTACCTAATCTCATAAGCTCATCAGTTAAGTTAGATGATTGCATATGTATCAATTAGTGTTAGAATCATAGAGGATAGTGTTAATAGGTCTTATTTCATCATATTACATCATCTCTAATCTGTTTTAATCATTCAAAACTCATTTTAGTCAACATTTGCAAATTCTGTCAAAAAGTCAAAAGTGATAAGTCTTATTTTACACAGAACTTTGTAGATTTTTAACAAGCACATTTCTGGTTCATATCTTTTGAAATTTTGGATTTTATAACTTTAGTTGGTGGTCTTTTCAAAGGTATTTTTGGTTTAATTTTAAAAATTTTCTATAATGGTTAAAACTAAGCTTGAAATAGGACCTGATTCCCCTGTTCTCACACTCAGTTAATACTGAGTGTGTAACAGCTTCTTACAGATTTCATAACTTGTTCAAATTAGCTTGTTATTGGTTGAAATTTGGTACAAGTGTTCTCTGACTGGTAGTCTTAAGTTCTCAACATCTGGTTTTCAGATTAGCTTATTAGATAAGCTGTTACAATAGCTTATAGTAGGGCCTTAGTAGATGTTTTGCTTAAGTAGTCATTATAGTCAAATCATTGAGATCAGTGCATTAGAGGTTTAGAGTAGCTGAAATTAGTTGCCTTTAAGTACTTTTAGTATAAGTTAGCTTCTGTAGCAGTTTGATATCTTTTACTATTCATTTGTTTATTTTCAAGTGCTTATTCATAGTGTGTTACACATCAGTTTCATTTCCTTACACATAAGCTATAGTTTTTATATTTTTCATAGATTTAAAATAATATTTTAGATTTTCCCTGAATTTTTCATAATTTTTAGTTACTGTTTACTATTTTTCTTGATTTAAATTAGTTTTTAATCCTTTTTAATTAGCTTTTAATACAATTAAATCAGAAAAGCTTCTAAAAAATAAGTTTTCAATTTTCATAGATTAAGATAAATATAAAAAGCAAAAATATAATTTTTCTAGATTTTTCCTACTTTAATTTGTAATTTTTAGCATTAAAATTATTTTTAAATAGTTTTTTAATTCATAGAAAATAGAGAAAAGTTCAGAAAAATACAAAAATAGTTTTGAAAAGTCTTTTGAGTTATTTTAGATTTTTGAAAAATATTTTCATAATTTTCACTTTTGTTTTCATAATTTTTAGTATTTTAAATTTGTTTTATTAGTTTAAAATTAGTTTTTAATTCAAATAAATTCCAGAAAAATCATAAAAATTAGTTTTAATTCTTAGATAATTTTCTAATATCATTTTTAGTTTAAAAGTATTTTAGATCATATTTAGGATTTAGATTAGACGTAGTTGCATTTTATTTACGTTTCGTTTTAGTTGCGAATTTAGGATTTCCCGTAGTGTAATTTCCCTTTTATACTTCCCTTGCCCGTAGTTTAGAAAACTTCATATTATTCCCTTTTTCCCATTCAAATCCCGATAATCGCGACGTGAGTTGGAAATTCCATTCAACCCTCGTTCGGAACGATCTCGGTGCTCAAACCTAACACGTTTGAGTTACCCACATACTACACACTTCTTCTATTATTGATTTTTAAACGAATCGGTCATGGGTTAGCTCCATGGGTCGTGGATAATACCCATTATGCTTATGCATGATGTCATGCAATGGGTCATGGGTTATGGATCATGCTCCATGGGTATGGGTTATGGACTTTTTGCTTTACCCAACCACATTCAATGTATTCAGTCAATGGGTCAAATACTTAGACTTCTACCCATTATATTACCCAATACCATACATAGTAAGTATGTATATATATACCCATTATGTAAACACTAGTTGTTATACATATGCATTACTATAACATGAAAACACCATTACTCTGTTTAGTGTTTTATATGAAAACGTGAGTGTGTTAGTAAATTATTGGCTCAAACCATTTACGTATTTTATTTGTTTTGTTAAAATGATTTTATGTTTGTTACCGACAAAACATTAGAAGATCATAAAATATAAATCAACATTTTTACGGCTTATTTGTATTAACAATATGTCTACGCCCTTCTTCGGGCTGTGGATCAGGCATGCAGTGGGTAAAGACCCGTCCTTCTTCCACGGTGTTACTTATACTACTTGTAAACTAACTAATATATCATTATGTCTACGAGCTACAATATGCTATACTATTGTTGGGGTGACCGACACTTCAACATGGATTTCTCCAAATCCTAACAATCTCCCCCTAAGGGAGGTCACCCCATGAATTACATTGTAAATCCTAGCATTCTATCTTTAATCTTTTATGCTCGAGCTCGTAGACTTTGAAGCTTATTTAATTTTAACTTTGCACATCAGTAGTGATTCTTTGGCTTGAGTGTTTCTTTGATTAGTGATCACGAGCTTTATTTGAGATCATCTGCAACATTCAATCTCTAGATTATCAGTTGTTGCATTGCCTTTATGTGGTATTTTGACCTTTTGAACCGACATGCTCACATTTTTTGGATTGTGACATCTTTTCATCAGAGTAGCGAAAGCTTCGTTGTATGTCTGTGATAGTCATGATTCACTTTAGTTATCATTATGTGCTTGTGAGCATGTGGTTATGGATTGGCTCCTCAATTTTGATCAGCTGCAATCGTCGGGTGTTCCTGTAAACAACAATTATTAATAAAGCGTACGAAGGTGTCTTTGATCACTTTCGTTGAATGGGGTTGCAAGAACCACGGTTCCCCGTTGATCAGTACAAGTACTGCCTGTGATCAGGTAGAATTCTGAAGAATCTCCTTGACAAGGTTTCGCAACTAATCAAGCGGTTCTCAAACCGGAATGTCTCAAAGAAGACAGCACGGAGTGAGTGAACCAGTGAATTGAGATTCCCTGATTGATGAAAAATGATTTTAAAAACAATCGTGTATTGCTCAATAGAAAGAGTTTTGCATTACAACGAGGGTTTTACGGAAAATATCAATTTTCAATCATAAATACCTTTTTATTTTGAAAGGTTAATACACAGTCCATGTGTTAGATAAAAGAGTTGTTGAGCACAATGACCGATTTTTCAATGGTATCCGTCAATCCATTTCCTGGACCAAGGTTGATTCAAAAGTGAGTCGGCCCATCGTTTCTATCCAGTTGTCACAAGCTTGATATTTTGGAAAGATCTCACATGTCACCCACCAAGAGCTTGTTTGATGTTGGCTCTAGAAGGATTTCCATCTTCATCATGAATACTTAACATATCACTCAGATGTTCTGGCAATACCACAAGGATAATGCGTAGGACTCTTAATATATAAACTTACTTTCCACATTTTTGGAAACAACAAGTCTTCAAGAATAGTGTGTCCTAATGAGATTTATGGATGATCTCTTGGCTCTAAACTCAATAGTGCATTTTGGTTTCCTATGCCGGAGTCTAGGGAGAGGGTCTCCTTCTTCAATATCAACTAACTCTAAGGGAAAGTCGATATATTATGTAGGTTCCCTGTGAGAATGAAACAAGTCCTTTTAATAGAACTTGAGTAGCTCGGGAAGTTTAGTGCAGTGCATCACTGGGTCCATGACGTCTTGTCTTCAATACCAGTGTTATCTTAGTAACCACCAGTAGAAAATGTATTGAACTCGGTTTCTGCCCTAAGGTTGAATTATTGGAGGGCTATTTCTTTTCACCCTTTTCACATTCATTTGTTTTTCATTCTTCAACCCCTTCAGTGCTTACCGAGACTTCATCACCAGAACCTTGTTGGGTTTATTCCAGTTCTAGCTCTATCTTAGTCGGAACTCTTCCCATATTCTCATTTTCTCCTTTTTTCAATATACCTAAGGACTTCTACACTATCTAGTGGATTGTCCCTGGGTAGGTCCCTCCGGCTCTGGCGGGATCGTGGGAACTAATACCTAACCTAACCATCCTTATAACTCCAATTCATAAAGTAAATTAGCTGGTCTTTTGGTATTGTTCTTTCCGCCTTGAAACCAATTGAAAACCATTTGAAAATCAATCAAGGTACTTTTGATATACAATAAAAACATTTTGTACCTTAATTGTTTTTGATCATTTTAGAAATGCTCCCCCTCAACATGTGCATTGAGAATAATTTTTGAAGTACTTTTAGCACATGAAGGGTGGAGTGTTTTGAAGGTTAAGGAAACCATTTAAAAATTCAATCAAAGTACTTATGATAAAACGATGATGCTTTAGTACCTTGATAGTTGTAAGATGATTTTTTAAATGCTCTCCCTCAATATGTACCTCGATATACGAAAATGTTTAGCACATATGTGAGAACTGCCTATCCATTGAGACTTAAAGATCACATTTTATAATATTTCATATTTATATCACATTTTCTCCCCCTATCAAAAATTTCAAATCCTTTGAGATTTTGGATCTCAAGTGATTTAAATATGTAGGAAACTTTTGGAGAAAAATGTGTCATGTTTTATTTAATCTGAAAAGAAACATTACAGTGCTCCCCCTTAAGTTAGAGAGGGAGACTACAAGCCATAATCCTAACACTACTATATACTGCATAGTTATTTTTGTTCATATTACAACCACCACATCACAAATAAGAGTTCAAAAGTAAAAACCACCATAAAAAAGATATCATCATTCGGTTCTCTGTAGTAGCTTGTAATGTCCTTCACGAACTCTTCCTCTCACAAAACTTTCCAGACTTCGGAAGATTTTCCGAGTCTTGAGCCTTCTTCCGATAGTAGCAATGAACTCTTCACTCCTTTTTACGTCATGTATAGACCAGAACCTTGTATTAACTCCTGGTCTCATGTTGAGCTTAAACTCCTTAACCCTGGAATCCAACTCTTCTTCAATAATCCTTAGAGTACCATCACTAAACTTGTACAACTCACACAGCCTCATTAGCATCCTTGATCCATATTTTCCGTGAAGACAACTGCTCTTGGAGTATCAATTACTGAGTAGTCGTGCCTGAATTCAAATTATGTGGCTTCCCATCAAGGCTTGGTGAGATTGACCCGAGTCTAATAGATTTCCATGCCGAGCTGAAAGCCACCCACTCTTTGTCGAATCACTAATCCTCTTATCCATAGGTTGAGAGCTGCGGTAAGAGACTTCTTTTCACGAATGGGTAGGTGATCGAGGTGGCCTTTGAGGTTCAATAGATACAGATCTTCAAAATCATTTGGATATAGATTTTTGAGGTCGTTTGCCTCTATCGTATGGTCTTTCTGATCTGATCTTCTAAGGAAAATCTTCTTCAGATAATCATATCCATACATTGGGAAGATCTCCACATTGACTACACTTAGAATTCGCAGTTTTGAACGAACAGCTCTGCGACTCTTTTCCGCACCATGTCTTTAAATGTAGAATCGTTTCTTTTTTAACCACCAGTGTGAGATGCCATATGAGGCAGCAACGTCGTACTCATATTCCATTTCTATCCAAAGCTGATCTGGGACCATCTGCTCAAGACCCGCATCTGGATAGTTGGCAGCCTTCATCTTCGAGATTGAAAGAGTATGATGGCTTCCCTGAGTCGCAACACGCAAATAGTCCAGATCTCTGTTGAAGAAGAAGTCCACTTGGATAGTAATTTGACCAGGCTCACCACCGAGAGGAAGTGGTTTGTTGACGTTGAATTGGAGCACATTGTCGTCTACTTGATCTGTCAACAGCTTGTAACACTCCTCCATTTGGTATTGTAGGTGAGCCGGATCTGAATGAAAAGCTTTTATAATCTCATATGCTGGACCTTCCAGATCCTTTGGTGCAATCGTTGTAATTCCTTGTTTCTCACAATACCACTTCATAAAGCTTCCCATATCACCTGTAATATGTAGCAGAGATTCCTCAGGAGGTGCTTCATGGTTAGCTGCAATGGTGTTCGCACAGTTTTTTTTTCAGGAATGTTAAGATTAGATGAGGGAATGGTTCATGCAGGTTTTGGAGTTACTTTTGTTTCCTCTATCCACCAGCCTTGAGTTATTTCCTTTGTAGGTGCCAACCAGGATGACTTTGTAATCTTCTCTCCCATATATGCATCCCACCAGTCTTCATCATGAGACACCTTAGGGATGTGTCTGGTGGAAGCATCATCTTCTTCTGAGTCAGACTCTTGAGCAATGGTTGATACTTCATGCATGACTTGTTCCTCTAGAATGGAAGAGAAATTAGGTGTAAACCTAGAGTCAATCGTGGTCCAGGCAGCATAGGTCAAGGTTTTAGATGTCTTTTGTGAACCTTAACCTGCTGTGGAACCAGGTTGACTTGATGACTTTGGAGAAGGGGTTGGTGAATTTGTCTTAGGAGTATCTGTAGCACCTGAAAATCCACCTGCACCAGAGGAACCAGAACCACCAGTTGGAGGAGAAGGTGGTGGTGGTTTGGGAGTTCCTAATTTTGACTCAAGCATCAAGACTATTTGTTTCTTATTTGCTTCTTTTTCACGAATATCTATTAAGTGTTGCATATGGTTATCACGATCTATCGAGTTCTGAAGGGCTTCATAGAGTTCCATATGGACTTTGTGCTCTTTGTGCTCATCAGTTTCATACATCCTTTCATGGAAAATTGATCTCATGTCTGACATAGGTAAGTCTTTAAACCTCTTATGTAAAGGATCTTTCATAGCCCATTCAATTGCATCCTTGACCTCTGCTTCTATTGCATTGATTACTTCAGTGTCAAAGTTGAGTTGCTCCAGCTTCGATAGTCGTCGATCGAGATACTTAACTGATTCTGGCAGGTGTTGCTTTTAGAGGGCCTCAATACGTTTTAAGGCCTCGTCAATTTGTTGTTCAGTTGTTTTTCTAGGAGGTGGTGATGGTGGTGGAGTAACAGGGTCATTAACAGTAATGACTGTTGGGGAGATGGTGGTTGTTGTTGCTTCAAAAATCACGGGTGGTGGAAGTGTTGTTGACAAAGACGATACTGGTGGTGGAAGTGCGACTGCAGAAGGTGTTGCCGATATAGTTGGTGTTGGTGCAGACATGGGGGGAATGGTGGATGTATCCTGCCGAATAGTAACAGAAAACATGGATTCGACCTCCTCCTTTTCATCATTATGTTTATCCGATTCAGCATCAGATGGTCTATCTATGAGGAATTGGTCACCATATGTAATATCTGTTTCAAGGTTCTTCAGCGAGGATAGGGATCCTGTTGAGAAGTTCATTTCATCGAGGCACACTTGTTCTTCAGATCTTTGCTTCAAAGATTCTTAGAGATTCAGATATGTTTCTTGTATAAGTTCATTTCCTCCTAACCCGTTCCTTAAACTCCAGCTTATCCTCTGATTCAGTTACTGTTTGTAACAGTCTCTGTCTGCACCTCTGCCTGTATGTCTGGTTCATTCATATTGACATCTCCACCCTCATATCCTTGACTCTCCGACTGAGTGTCACTAGAGTCGAGAATGTCCTTCAGAGTTGCAGAGTGCTCCCCTTCTGCTCCACTTGGCTCTTGTGCAGATGATGATTTAACATTTCGTCTCTTGAGCTCATATTGAGTAGTAGTCTTTAAAGCTGGAGAGGACATCGTTAACAACATTTGTGCAGCTTGCTCTACTTCTTCAACTGCCTTCCCCTTTCCTTTTCCTTCAGCAACAGGAGTGGTATGATGCGGCACTGATTCAGGCTCATTTATTGTAACACCCTTCCTAGGTTGTCTCTCAGAATCCTCTAGACTCTGCAAACTAGCTTCAATGCCCTGTTGGAGTGCAGCATCATCTTCATCGCTCAGCGTCATCTCAGTCTCGGGTTCCTTGGACCCTTTTCCTCTCCTTGCTTCACCCTTTCTCTTCTTCTTTCTTTGTGAGGGTGAATCTACAAATTTGGATCTTTCTTTTCTTTTCTTTGGAAGGTTGGCATAAGATGACTTAGAGGATATTTTGGTTGACTTAGTTGGTGTGGGATTGGGTGTCTTATCAACAGTGGAGTTTGATGCCTTTTTGAGATAATTTTTGTAGTAGTCGGCTTTGATCATTTTATCAGTGATAAGAGCAGCAGGAATCGCCTTTCCAAAGATCTCTTTATTGGTTCCTTTAGCCACAAACTTCAAATTGCCGAGAAGATGTCCATCGCTGGCTTCATGAAGAGCTTAATCACTTCTTGGATTAAACAGATGCATTGCCTACATATGCTTGATAATGAGCTTTGAAAACCAGATGCTAGGGATCACTCTTTTGGCTATGGTTTTCTTTCCCTTGACATTTTTACAGCATTTTGTTCGTCGGTAATGAAGGTGTCCATTGATAGTGTGAATTCTTCCCAGATACGTTCCGCATAATCAATATTTGCCCGGTTCACCACTCCCCTCAGAATTTGTAGAATCGGGGCCCTTACTCTCACATACCCAGATGTTTTACCCGTTAGGTAAAGATTCAGAATTGTGATGATTGCCCTCCAGGGTTGATAGATCTCGTTGGTGATGATTCCAGATATCTTCGTGATCTCACATGGATATCCCAATTCAATGACAAAGTCTATCAACTCTTCAGCAGATGGTGGAGAGGTGAATGGATTAGCAGGGTATCTTGGTGTGATTTGAAGAGCTTCCCTGAGTGTGTCTGCAGAGATGTCATACCACTTGTCTTCAAGCTGACAAGTGTATACAACAGTGATCTTTTCCCATTTGACTGTGTTCCATAATTGTTGTAGATAGATAGACAGAATTGTGGAACGTAACGTCAGAGCACCAAAGAAATTGGTGTTCTTCAGTATATCAATTGCAATTTTGTAGATAGGATTTGGTTGGTTTTTGTCCACTTCTACAAAGCAGTTTCGTCTTGCAATAGCAACCTAGTATTCTCTAGGAAAAATTTGTTCATCTGTAAGTGTGCTGGGTGGAACTACAGTAGCTTGGTTATTAGGAGCAATGATGTCAGCCATTTTTTCTGTAATACACACATCCACAACAAAAGATATTTGGAAATTTGTTATGTTAGATGAGAAATACAGAATGACCACATAAAGAAGTCAAGGCATTGAGATTCTAAGACATAGTCAAAGCATGGCATGCACACAACTGGAAATGTGATATCCTTGAGACAAAGACACATTGATCATCATCACAACATGCACAAAACACTGCCTTGGCAGTCTGTGATGATCAAGTCAAGTGAGCTAAGTCATAGACAGTGAGTTAGCCACATTCATGACATAGGACACACTATATACTGAATAGATTGGGTGAAATGAATAGGTCACATAACACACAACACACATAGCATATGACAACCTCATAGGGACAAGACTCATAGAAAACAAGTCACACAAGATAGAGCCACATTAGTCAAAACACACAAGGTCAAACCGCATAGGATCAAACCGCACTGGGTCAAACCGCATAGAGTCAAACCGCATAGGGTCAAATCGCATTGTATTAAACCGCATAGGGTCAAACCGCTTTAAGACAAGTCGCATAAGGTCAAATCGCATAGGTCAAAACGCATAGGTCAAAAATCATAGGTCAAACCGCATAGGTCAAGACGCATATGACAAATCGCACTTAATACAACAAATCGCATGATGTCAAACCGCATTGGTCAAGACGCATAGGTCAAACCGCATAGGTTAAGACGCATATGACAAACTGCACTTAATACAATAAAACGCATGATATCAAACCGCATAGGTCAAAACGCAGAGGTCAAACCGCATAGGTCAAGACGCATATGACAAACCACACTTAATCTAACAAGTCACATGATATCAAACCTCATGACATTAAGAAGCATTAAGTTTACATAACTGAGTCAAACCACTTTTAGGCATATAAGACAAACCGCTTTCAAGACTGTTAGTTACAACAACTCGCTTTCAAGCGTTATTTCTTTCATCAAATCACATACAAGCAATTTATTACCAAAACGCACTCAGGCACATATCATCAAATCGCTAATAAGAACCTTCATCATTCACACTCAAACATCATTCACGAACATCATTATGCAACAAAAAACTTAATAACTTACTTACTCAAATAATTCAAGGGTAAAGACTCATTAATCTAACTCAATTAAACAAATCCCAAAACAACAACTACCAACCCTTCAATAAGTCGCGTAAAACCACAGATCAACTGCTTTAAGCACAATATGGGGCACAAGATTCTAGGGATGAGATCTATAAAAGCAAACACGCACATCCTACAATTATAATCTATAAACTCAGCAAGAAGAATGGAAGAAAACCACAACTAGTTGTACGAGTGAGGGGATTACGAGTGAGAAGATCACATAAATGGCTGCAAATAGATATGTGATAATTAATTACAACACATATATTGTAGCAATCAAGGAGGATGATAATTAATTACAACACATACCAAGATCAAATACAAATGGATCAAACCGCAACAAAGAAAGAGAGAGAGTTATGTGAGTGATTTTTGACTAAGAATGATAAAGTTTGACCAGTGATAAATCGCATACCTTTTATACCAAACCTTACAAGTTTCAAGACTTGTCAAACCTAGTCCTTGTGTTTACAAATAGCATACCTTTTACAAATCGCATAAGACATCATTGGTTTTGACAAATCGTATACACAAGTTATTTACTAGACAAAACTCACATTTGAATCACATAACACTCACCATTTGGCAGATTTGACCCCTTAATTGTCATGACTTATCCAATGAATCCTTATACTCTCCTAAATGAATTTTACTCATGATCATTTCATACTATAGCCTTACAAACCATTACAAGAGCATATGGAGTTACATATTTACACAGGAAAGCATGATGACAATAATTACACAAATATCTAGGAAACAATTAGCAGATAGCAATCGATATCCTCCATATAACACATAATCATCACAAGAAACCATGTAGGACAAACTGCAAGATCCTAGAATGAGATACAATTAGATTACACAATTTGATAGATAGTCATAAATTATAAATCATTAATTCTCCCCCTCAATTAATGACACGATATAGAATAAGCATGAGTTGTCATTGATTGAATTTGAACCATTTATGCACCCATAATTTCCATTGCTTTAAAGACCTAAATGTTGAAGAACAGTAGGCATGTTTTAAAACATATTTGAACTTCTGTTCGAACTTCATTTAAAAACCTGTGTCATTATTGAATGACATTTCTGGGACCGTAGATGTTATCGATACCAGAAGACATGCATTTGAAACTATTTTTGGACTTTTCTGACTTTTTTAAAAAAATTTATGGGTTTTTGAAAGATATTGGAATTAATTAGAAATAAAAAAATATTTTGAAGTGAATTAATTATTTTTTTTATTAACTTTTTAACAAAGTGGAAGTCTGTATAGAGTATGCAAAGATTGGAAATACTCTCAAGTGTTAAGGTACGAGTCCTGAGCTGAGGTGATCAGGATTCATAGTACGTGCTTATCAATTCTGACATGCTGGAGCTCTTGAATGAGGAGGCTTCTTTTATTTTGGAATACAGGTCATGAGGTTTTTGATTGAATTGAGCATTGTACCTGCAAATGAATGAGGAGTGATGCAGGTTTTACTAAACAGGTTTTAATATTTATAATGTCTTGTTATACCTATGGTCTACCCTAATGCACTAATGGGCATTGTACCCGGTCGTGTGTAGTGTAGTATTTGGTAAAACTGAGGTCGTCCCAAGAGCTATGTGTGTGGATTTAAACTAAGTCTAGGTGTCACAGATTTTAATAGGCTTTAAGGTTGAAATGATTAATTAACTACTAAAACACGAAAATAAGAAAAGCAAGTAAAGGCAAGGGTTGTGGTCAATAGAGGAGAAGTGTGCTAACCTAGTTAGTCATCCTATCATGTTAAGTTCACGTTTAATTACTTCTAATTGATTCAAGTGGGGGTAAAAGTCGCTAGGACAGCATTTGGTCAGTTCGTCCTAACCTATCAGCAAAGGTTTCCACCGGAGATCACAGGTGACCCGTTAAAAGTCCAGTTGTTTTTAGTCCCCTAAGCCAAAACAATTAAGGAATCATAACTAGGATAGCACCAGAGGTGATTAGCCACTCATATTAACTAAAACAATAGATTCAATGTTTAACATTACGAAATACATGAATTGAAAGTAAAGAAAAGATAAAATGCTAATGCTTATCGTATGGGAGTGATTTCTCCCTTGGAGATAGCTCCGTATGCTCCCTAAGATCTGCCTTCAACCTTCTACTCACGTTCTCTGAATTGGTGTGTGAAGTGGATGATTAGAAATGATGGAATTTGGGCGGTATTTATAGGCCAGACCTTGTTACGGCGTAACTTAAGTTAAGAGTTATGCCGTAACATCCATTTCTTCGTAATTTGCTCTGGAAAAGCTGGTTACGGCGTAACATCAGGATTGAGTTACGTCGTATCTTCTATAAATCGTGATTACGCCATAATTGTGGAATTAGTTACGTCGTAGCTTGCAGCGGCGGGGAACCTCATTTAACCTAATTAGTTACGGCGTAATCTTGGGACGGAGTTACGCCGTAATCTTCCTTTTAGTTGGTTTTCTGAGCCACGCTTCTCTTACGGCGTAATGTGAGAGGGGAGTTACGCCGTAACATCTTCAAAATGAGCATACTATCATATATCTTCAATAAACTCTCCAAATCCGCGTCTCTTTAGCTCCAATGCTCGTAATTTACCTGAAAGTGAAATATAGAGAAAAACAAGCGTAAATCTATATAAATGATATAAAATACGAGCATAATCAAGGGAAATTGACCCTTAATATTCAGGATTATTTGATGTTATCAATTATCCCCCCACTTGAAGTCTACTTGCCCTCAAGTAGACCTTATTAGATAAATTCCTACAAAGATATCTATTATTACCTGAAAAATATAAGTTTACAAATCCCTTATGGTAGAATAAAACAAAGTCGAACACCTCATGAAATGGGAACAAAACACTTAAATCTCTCAACTATTCTAAGTGTCAATTTCGGGGTGATCACTCATCGCACACTCATAGCATGTATTCTATCATAAGCTTGCGATTACACAAATCTCCACCACTAGAGTTAAGGACAAAACAATTCTCGAAGGCAATATGGGTAGACATGACTAAGGTTAAGGGTGATTTTTCATTACTAACATGTCACGGAGAAGTGAACAAAATCAATGATACATGATAAAATGCATGGCCAAGACACCAAAGATTGCTCGCTGCATCACCTAGACATGCTTCATGACTAAGGGGTAGGATAAGACATGGGATAAAATTGGTGTAAAATAAAATCAAGTAAATAGTCTAAATCTATAACCAAGTCATCACCACTTACCGTTCGTCCAAAGTTCAAGATTCGAAGTTAAGAAACCGAATCATGATAATACCAGGTAGATGTGCCATTAGAGAACGTCATGATGGGCACATTTCCAACTCCATTCTTCAAATGTGATCGAGGTGGCCTCCTCGATACTAGTCTATAGTAAGCTCATAACAATAGTGCTTATAACTTCGCACTTTACAATCGAATAAATAACCAAAACTATTTTTTTTAACAAACATAAAAACTAAACATAACATCCCCCCACTTGAGATGAACAATATGAGAAATTGGGGGGTCTTCAATGATCTTTAAGAATATGTCGTCGACGAAAGAGTGATTCCCGAACCTTTCCACTTGAACCTTGAACTTAGGCAAACAATGACTTCCTAATTACAAATAAAGACTACAGGGTAGGCTAAGGTGTAAGGGTGTAACGAAACAATATGTTGGGTGAACAAAATGAAAGGAATGGCTCAGATGGGTGTATCTAGGGATATCTTGCACTAAAGGTGAGTGCAACAAAGGGTTTAACATGGGGGTCGAGAAGTCGAGGTGACTGATCGATAGACACACAATGATGGGCTATTTGGGTGATAATCCTATAATACTGCCTTCTTAAACTGAAAAGTCCAAATGCATCGAGCTAACTCAACATACCTCGTCTATGGTCTCGAAATGATGTAAATGCCAAGTTCTAAAGTTTACAAGCTATCGGCAAACTCATAATTTGGTGGATTTGGGGTAAAAATTTGGAAACGGATAAGGCTAATCTCACCATATAATATCAAGGGTTATAATGTGCTCGGCTAAGGTCTAATCTAGTTAGGTTAAGAAAAACATGTCAAAATTTTAAAAATTGCATAATTTTTCAAAATAAACTAGAAAAACGAGGGCAAAATAAAGTTCAAGAGACAATTCTACTCCTTCCCCCCACTTGAAATGTACAAAGTCCCTTTTTTACTAAGCTTTAAATAAAGGTGAAGAGAAAAGTAGAATTAGAGCGAGAACTTCCCTGAAATTTGCTCCAAAAAGAAAGAAGGCCCACGAAATGAATCGTGCCTTCGCATAAGCATCCACGAGCAAACTTCAATCCCTGAAATCACACTACCGACAAGCATAATTCTAAAAAGAAAAAGAAAAATGAAAAAGAAACCTAAATCACTTTCGTAGGAATCACGGTTGCATTTAGCGTATGCAACAACTCTTTTAAACCACTTGGTGTCCCAAGTGGACGAGTGTAGTCTTGTGAGGGCTTACATGGAACATACCCACAAAGTTCATTTAAAAACTAATACAAGGTTATTGTGTTTAAAAAGAAAGAAGTGATACAGAGGATAGTTACGTCGTAACTCTTATAAGGAGTTACGCCGTAATTAGTGCAAAACCTGGCAGACGCTACAGGAGTGTAGCTACGACGTAACCATTGAATGGGATTACGCCGTAATTGGTAATGCTCTTGAGAAGAACTACTGCAAAAAGTATGTTACGGCGTAACCATAAGAATGAGTTACACTATAACTGTGGACAGATCAGGTCCTCGTTCAGCATCTTTGCAGCAAATTTTCTCCGTTTTCCTGCAAAAATGGCTAAAAACACAAAACCCAACAGAAATGGAAATAAAACAAATGAAAGGGATAATTCGGGTTGTCTCCTGAAAAAGCACTTTTCTTTATTTACGAGTCTTTAAGTTAGACTCAAAGCCTCGGGGCTTTATGGTGGCCTTTGGACTTGGCCAACTTCCTCCGTTACTTGGCGGCAATCATTCATCCATTCGATAAAAACTCCTTTTCTGGTTGTGTTGCCAATGCTACATGTACCAAATTTTTGCGAGAGCCACTCATTAAATGATAAACACGAATTTTCGTAGTCGTCACCTTCTATTATAGTATCAATCGTTGCACTTATGTTTGATCTTTCATCATTGGTCATTTTATCAATAAGGTGATATTCATTGTAATTGCGTTTTAGCTATTTCATTAATCTCGTATTGATGTTCGAGTATCCAAATCTCACTTTGTACCAATCTTCAAAGGATAAATTTCCAAGTTTTATATCGTGTCTCTCAATCTTGTGAGGGCATGTCCATTCATCCACCTCTATATTTCCGTCACAAAATTCACGAAAAGGGTTACACGAGGGCCATGCTTTCATTGATCTGTCATGCTTTGTCATTATAGGAATGTAGTAATGCTTGTTAGGGTCTGGAGCTTCCTTAATACCCTCAATCGGGATAATATTTTCCTGTTCCTGTTCACAACTATCAAAATTCTCTCTACGATTGTTAGTTCTTAGGTTATAACACAAAGGTGGGTTGAGCGACGGAACATTTACAACATCAACTTTATTTGAAATTTCTAATCTGAGATTCAATTGTCCCTTCATGCTGAAAGTGATTCGTTCCCCTTCAGTTCCCAAAGAAATTTGTTTTTCAAAGACCTTTATATGTGCTCGACAAGTGGCCAGAAAAGGTCTTCCAACAATTAAGTTGTAAGTCTCTCGTTTTCCCATGTCAATAACTACAAATCAGTAGGAAAAAGGAATTTGCCAATTTTAAGCAGAACATTGTTAACTACTCCCCTAGGTACAACTTTAGAGGAATCAGCCATTTCAATCATCATTGTTGTTTCTTTTAAATTAGTGAGTTTTATTTTATCAAGCAATGAGGTAGAAATAAGGTTTACCCCAGCCCTCAAATCAGCTAAATCGGGAATTTTAAGATTACTGATAGTGCATGGTAGAAGAAAACTTTCTTGATAGAGTTCCTTATCAGGAAGTTGGCTTGGCAGGTCCTTGTTGTCTTTAGATTTGTCATCTTCTTTTAAGTAGTTAATCCCGCAAAGATCATTAGTGACAGAAGAGGTACACTGTTCTTCCTTCGGTTTATCTTGTGCAAATATGGCTTTGCATGCAATGGCTTTGTCATTACTGGTTTCTAAATTTTCAGCTAATTGCCCAATATGGGTTTCGAGGTTTTTAATTATGGCATCTTGGTTCCGCAAGTTCATTTTGGTGTCTTCTTTTACCTTGACCATCCATTCTTTAAGTCTATCATTCTTCTTTGTAGATTCTTCGATATGTTTATGCATTATTTCTTCGAGGCTTGGTCTAGGAGGATTATTGTTGATTATAGTATAGAACCCTGGGGATTTTTCTCGGTATCTGGCCCCTTACCATTGTATCCGTTGAAGGGACTTCCACTTCCATATTTTACTTCTTCAATCCTTTTAACTTCCTCGTTAGACGAGCCCTCCTTGGTAGGGAGAGTGCCATTGTGTTCATTTCGTCCAACTTGTATGGAATGCAAATTTTCCTTGAGCTTTTTCATGTCCCTTCCAAGACTCTCTAATTTGTTATTTATTGCTGCAAGGCATTCCACATTTCCACTCTTACTTCGATTGCTCCCTCCGTTGTGCCACTTGTGAGAGTGGTCAGCCACCTTTTGAATAGTTTCAAGAGCCATTGTCGGAGTCATTCCAGGTATTGGTCCTTGAGAATCGATCATTTGACTTGAGGAGATGTTTAGACCCTTGTAAAAGACGTTCACCTTTTGCTGGCTGTTGAGGTCGTGAGTGGGGCACTTTTATAACAATTCGTTGTATCTTTCCCAGGCCTGGTACAACGTTTCATCACCCTCCTGCTTGAAGTTATGGATTTCTTCTAATTGCTTTGCAGTCCTAGATGGAGGACAGTACCTTTGAATGAAATATTTTTTTAGGAGTGACCAGGTGTTAACTGTCCCAGCAGGTAATCGATCAACCCATCTTTTAGCAGCTCCAGTGAGAGAAATAGGGAACACATGTAGCATGACAACATCGTTTGAGACTCTTGGAATTTTGAATAGGCTGACAACGTATTCCACGTTGTCCACATGTTCGTGAGCATCATCAGTAATGCTTCCCGAGAAATGGTTTGCACGCAACTCCCTCATAAACTGAGGTTTGATCTCGAATTGAGCATCTTCGGCGATGGCCGGCCTGACAATCCCCGGTCCCTGTTCTTCTCTTGTCAATGCCAGATATTCCTCAAGAGTGAGGTCATTAATGTTAACCGCTTCCATGGTACCTGAAACTTGAAAAGAGATCGTGAGAAATTGCGAAAATTTTAAAACAAAACAGAAGTGAAAGACTTAATGAAAATCCTAATAACTCCCCGGCAGCGGCGCCAAAAACTTGATGCAGGTTTTACTGACCATGTTTTAATATTTATAATGTCTCGTTATACCTATGGTCTACCCTAATGCACTAACGGGCAGTGTACCCGGTCGTGTGTAGTGTAGTATTCGGTAAAACCGAGGTCGTCCCAAGAGCTATGTGTGTGGACTTAAACTAAGTCTAGGTGTCACAGATTTTAATAGGCTTTAAGGTTGAAATGATTAATTAACTACTAAAACAAGAAAATAAGAAAAGCAAGTAAAGGAAAGGGTTGTGATCAATAGAGGAGAAGTGTGCTAACCTAGTTAGTCATCCTATCATGTTAAGTTCACGTTTAATTACTTCCAATTGCTTCAAGTGGGGGTGAAAGCCGCTAGGACAGCATTTGGTCAGTTCGTTCTAACCTATCAGCAAAGGTTTATCGCATGTGACCCGTTGAAAGTCGATTTGTTTTTAATCCCCTAAGCCAAGTTATTAAGTACCACTACATGCAAGATTTGTAACAATGAGTGCCCGGGCGCTAGCATCTTAAACACCCATCACTAACTTCTTAAATTCATCCAAGCGGTAGGTGATCAGTTGGTCAAATCACACAAGCGAAGAAGGGTCATCAGTTGGTCAATTCTTACCCTTCCCACTCAGTCTAACTACTTAGCGTCAGTTGGTCATATCTCCTAAGTAACTAGCCACTACCGCTATTCAAAACTACCGAAACGAGGGTAGCTACCAACAAACTATGCATGCATACACTAGAAACAATTATACGGAAGCAATGTAAACATAAACAAAACAATTAAGGAATCATAACTAGGCTAGCACCAGAGGTGCTTAGCCGCTCATATTAACTAAAAC
Source organism: Chrysanthemum makinoi (assembly GCA_910596185.1). NCBI lineage: Eukaryota > Viridiplantae > Streptophyta > Magnoliopsida > Asterales > Asteraceae > Chrysanthemum > Chrysanthemum makinoi. The sequence goes on along the minus strand of OU343223.1, from coordinate 241,869,408 downwards.
AATCGTTTCAATGTTTAACATTATGAAATATATGAATTGAAAGTAAAGAAAAAATAAAACGCTAATGCTTATCGTAGGGGAGTGATTTCTCCCTTGGAGATGGCTCCGTATGCTCCCTAAGATCTGCCTTCAACCTTATACTCACGTTCTCTAAATTGGTGTGTGAAGTGGATGATTAGAAATGATGGAAATTGGGCGGTATTTATAGGCCAGATCTTGTTAGGGCATAACTTAAGTTAAGAGTTACGCCGTAACATCCATTTCTTCGTAATTTTCTCTGGAAAAGCTGGTTATGGCGTAACATCAGGAACGAGTTACGCCGTATCTTCAATAAATCGTGATTATGCTGTAATTATGAAATTAGTTACGTCGTAGCTTGCAGCGGCGCGGAACCTCATTTAACCTAATTAGTTACGGCGTAATCTTGGAACGGAGTTACGCCGTAATCTTCCGTTTAGTTGGTTTTCTGAGCCACGCTTCTGTTACGGCGTAATGTGAGAGGGGAGTTACGCCGTAACATCTTCAAAATGAGCATACTATCATATATCTTCAATAAACTCTCCAAATCGGCGTCTCTTTAGCTCCAATGCTCGTAATTTACCTGAAAGTGAAATATAGAGAAAAACAAGCGTAAATCCATATAAATGATATAAAATACGAGCATAAACAGGGGAAATTGACCCTTAATATTCAGGATTATTTGATGTTATCAAGAAGTACCTGCATGAAGGTGTGCATTTAAGTGGGTTAGTAGCAGCAGTATCCAGAACTTTGGATAACTCACACTCAGCCTTAGTGTTGCCATTGGTGGTCCGTATTCTGATGGGAATCCATTTGAATCCAATATTCTTAAACATTCTACCAGTCGGTATCCACTTAAGGCAAGAGCTAGGAGTGTTTGATTTCTTAGGCACAGTGGAAGATGTAACCTTTTTCCTATTCCTAATTTTTGATTCTAAGTTGTTAAATTTTTTCTTAAGAGAGGGGTTAACATTTTGAGACTTCTTTAGTGCACTAGAAGATCTTCTTGCATTCCTAGTCTTAAGAGTTTGATCTTTAACCTGAGCATTATCTTTCATTTTATCAGAATTAGGTAGTGAAGTGACTGGATTTGACAAAACTTTGTTCTCATCAACTTGGGAGACAAGCCTTGACTTTAAAGGTTTAGATCTTTCTGATATAAATGCAGTAAGCTGCCTAACTGATACGCGTACAACGCGCGTTCGGGGTCAAAGGAACTTCCTTTTCGTCGAGCAAGTTTTTCAACACCCTAGGCAGTGAACCTAATCGTTGTAGTGTAGTATTAGGGTAAGCATCGGGAATTGATATCGTTCTCTAGGGGAATAGGAATTCTAGTGAGAAATTACTACGCTAAGGTTGGGGTTCAGGAAGATTATTTTTTTATCTTTTTTATATTTTTTAGAAAATTGAAAGGTACGAATCTCGGGGTATTGGATTTCTACCGATTACTCTACTTATCTAATCATCTAATCTAAGGTGAGTGTAGTCTATGTCTATTGTTGTATGCTCGTATGATGATTTAAAGATGTGTTTACCTAGATGCTATTACTCCCTAGTTATCTCCTATTGATGGTTGAATTGTCACGTCCTTATTCTTAACGCGTTGTATCTTCTAAGGTCGTAGGGTATGCGTTTTTCCCTAACTCTTTGAGACTACCTTAAGGTTATTGCCTACGAAATCTCTAGGATTCATAAACTAACTCTAAGGTTACCTTTGGATGTTTAGCCTACAATAACTCTAGGTGATTATAAACTAATGTTCACAAAGATTACTCAAGCATTAAAAACACAACGAATGACCTATCACAATACTAGGTCAATCACAATTAAGATAAGAGACAACCAATCAATATTCAATACCTAGGTTTCATAGATCTAATCAAAAACACAAGTAAATTAGCCAGACATGGAAAACATGCAAGCATAGACACAAACAATTGAAGACATAATTGAATCAATGAAGTAAATTACTTATCTTGTTGTAAAATAGGGTATGGAACCCTAAGATATTGCCCAAGACAGCCAAAGTTCGTTTTAGGTTTTACTCCACAAAACTACCTCTCTAAAATTCTGAAAATTCGAATTCTATATATATAGTTACAACATGCGACGGCGTCACTCTTTATTTGTGACGCCGTCGGATCGCCGCCAATAGGTTTTCGTCTTGGCCACGTCAACTTTGTGACAGCGTCACCTTATGGTTGTGAAGCCGTCGGCTTCATCTTCTGACGCCGTCGGGATCCAAATCTAGGCCGTCTGAGTTGTGACGCCCTACTCTTTAAAACCTGATGCCGTCAAGTGCAAAATAGCAATTTGGCTTCTGAGTCGTCTCAAAACTTGTTGCGACGGCACCGCGTCGCCATTTGGCTGTGACGCCGTCACCTTCAATTCCAGCAGCTTGAGTGTCTTGATTCTTGTCTTTGGCCATTTTCTTCATATATTCGCGCCTTTTCGTCCGAATAAGTGTCATTCCAGCAATTTGCCTTCAAGAGACCTAAAAAGTGAAAATGAACGAAATTAAGTAGTAACGGATATAAAAGTGGTCGATTAAGGGCTTAAATGACCCCTCAAAAGTGTACCTTTTAAATCCTTATCAAATATCCCTACACTTGGTATTTGCTTGTTCTCAAGCAAATGTGCTTTTGGCCAATTAATTTATAAGTTAGGGGTCATGAAGCATTAGTTTAGAACAATTCACAACAAGTATAAGCCCCGCAAAAGTCATAACAAGCACGAAAATTACATACTAGCACCTCACAAGTGGTGTTTGGATACTCTCATCTCTCGGGTGTATATGAAATATATCAAGTTGAAAATGGAAGTTAAACACTCATTAACCGGTCCTAGTATATAGATTACCATAGGCTTGAGACTAGATCAAACCTCCATCACTTTGGTGTAAGAACCTAGGAAAAAACTATCCAAGAGGTCTTTTAAAGGGTTGTAACGTTAGGCTTACGGTAGGGAAACAAAGGGTTTGGTAGGATAGGCGATTTAGTGGTGGCAAGTCAAAAGTCTTTATGTTACAAGCATGAGAAGAATGGTGTTGCTAAGCCAAGACTCGACACTCTAAACTCTAGATAAATTGAAACAAACAAACAAACATAAATTTAAAGATAGATGTAGGATGGTAGCCCGTATGTTTTTTCATTTTTTCATTTTTTCATTTTTTTACACTCTATTTTTTTCTTTTTCTCTTTTTTTCTATTTTTTCGATTTTTTTTTCTTTTCACATACACTTTTACTCTACCATCCTCTACGATAACATCAAAATAATAGGGATTTATAGGCACATCCCTACACTTGAGTTTTTATTACTCTAACACTAATTTGACCCGAATTGAAAAGATCAAAACACTTGGAGTACATTATTACGTAAATAAAGGGAATTTGAATTTAACGTTCCTTCCCGTCACTTCATAAAATTTAACTTTTCCCAATCGTTCCAATCGTCCCAAAACTGTGTACAAAGGATATGACTCGACTTAGCAACTTATGCAAGTAACTAGATAATTGAACTAAGGGTATAGTATGATAACAATAATGCACTAAAAGTGAGTGCATACAAGGTAGGCTAAGGCGATTTGGGTGTACATTTGGGGGTGGATTGTAAACAATGCTCTTCATTGATATTCCGGAAAACCGAAACATCACGAAAACCGCGAAAAGGATAGGCTCTGAGGGGTTAACTAGGGGTATCGTGTACTAAAGATGAGTACAACGCAAGGATATGGGGGAATTACTCAACCGATGTGGAAGAAGTAATTATATACGGGTATCAAACAAGGGTTATCCTAATGTCTCTTATCATTTAGTTATTTCTAACTACAAAAGTGTAGTCTCACTAGCGATCTCGGAATGCATTACAAAACAAGTTCTAGAATCTATTATACTACCGGTACACTCTCGAAGCATTAAAGAGGAATGCTTTAATTCCTACAAATCTAAGGGCGATCCTCACATTTTGGGTGGAATTTAAGTGGTAAAGGGTTTTGTGCTAGTCATATAACTTCCTATCCATGAGATGTTTTATTAAGACTAATGGACCACTCCTACATGTCATGAAAATTTTTAAATTTGGTGCCAAAATTACCCTAACCGATATTTCTCATGGTTTATTACACAAATGAAATTGGACAAGGCAAATAGTCAAGGATAAGCATAGTTTCAAAGTTTCCGTTTTATTTTCCCTCCCTACACTTAAACTGAACATTGTCCCCAATGTTCCCCGAAAGTATCAAAGTTATGATAATGGAAGGTAATTAAAAACGAAAGAAACTAATACTCCCCTGATTAGTTCGGTAGGATCCGTGTGAATTAGTGGTTAAATTCTTCTCCAAAAAGAACGTATGCGTGAAAAGCTCCATCCAATCTTATGTATCTTCTTCTTTATAAATAAAACCTGCACACTTGAAGAAAACAAACGAAACCTTCGCGTAAAATCGGCGGTAACACTATATAAGACTCTACTAAACTAGGATATAATGCTTGTGGAATGGATGTTTACAGATTTTCTGGAAAATTAAGACCTGATAAATTCCAAAAATTTATAAGTAGCACAGAAAACGAGAAAAATTAGTAAGCTGTTTCTACTCCTCCTGACGCCGTCAAGTTGCGACCCTGACGCCGTCAGGTTATCCTTACAGAAACTGGTCTGCGATTTTCTGGAAAATTTATATCTTTAGAATCTGGAAACAATTTCTGCAAAACATCCATTATGACTCGATACAAGCATTTGACTCAAACAAAAACACATGTATATCTTTTTAATAATCGTAATTCTCATGTTCACATTCTTTTTGAAAATGTGTGTAATCCTCTCTACACTTATCCCTTTTGTAAAATACCTTTATATGTAATTAAGACGAGGTTAAAGAAAAAATAAAGCATTTTTACAAATTCAAACATGAGAATAAACAATCAATAAAAGATATACGACACACAAACAAGCAAACAATTAAGCATGGGTTGCCTCCCACGAAGCGTTTTTCTTTATTTATGAGTCTTGTAGCTAGATTCGAAGTCGTGCCTCTACGTGACTTCATTACCGTCACCTCCTTCAGTTACTAAGACTTTATCAAAAGGTTGTAGACGTTGTATGCTTACCGTGGACTCCTTCCCAATGTCGTCTATTATGATAACGGTTTTATTCTTTAGATTAGTTTCTTTCACCGTATAAGGCCCAAACCATCTTGGCTTGTTTCTACCTCTTAATGCTTTTATTCTTGACTTGTACAAAAGCACTGTCTCTCCCTTTAAAAATTCCTTAGGGTTCTTTTGAGTTTGTGGTATTGAGGTAGGATTATTTCCTAACTTTTTATCGCGTTTTCACAATGTTGCATGTAGTCCTTGAACCATGAAATCTCTAAGCCCTTTTTCCCAATCGTTAATTTTCTTCCTAACCATATTGTTAGGGACTTGTGGATTCTCATCAGTAATCTTTTCCATAATCTTTAAAGGATAACTTGGAACAATAGGTATCCTAGCGTATCCCTTCCCACTCTTGAGTATCATGATGCCCTCACCGCATTTGATGGTTGCTTTGGCAGTGACCAGAAAAGGTGTTCCAAGAATGAGTGGCATATTTCTATCTTCCTCAATGTCTATAATCACGAAGTCCACCAGATAGACAATATTGGCCACCTCTATTAAGACATCCTCCGCTATTCCTATGGGGTAGACATATGTGTGATTTGCTAAGGAAAGTCTAAGATTGGTCTTGGCTGGCTTCTCCTTAGTCAACTTATTATAGACTGATAGCGGCATTATGTTTACATCAGATCCTTGATCAGCTAAGGCATTAATATTGTCAATGTCACCTATGCTACATGGTATCATGAAGTTCCCCGTGGTTTCTCCTTTTTTAGTTACTGGTTTTTTTAGAACCAGCTCATACATAGGTCCAATAGGCATGGTGTCATACTCTTTTTCTGTTATTTCTCCTTCTAGGGCTTTCCTAAAAACCTCGTTGTACCTAAAGTTGTTCACTTGGTTAACAATGGTTTTCTTATTAATCTCATGCTTTAGGTAGTACTCAATGGTCTCAGGTTCATCATTGGTTTCAGCCTCCTCCTTCTTCTTACTATCCTTGTTTTTCTCAGTTTCCTTCTCCTCAACTGTTCCATCTTCATCAGGCACAATGGAAATGGCGTTAACAAACGAAGTGGGGGGAGGGTGATCATCGCTTCTTACTAGCACCTTTTCGGAAACTTTTGTCTTATTATACTCTTTTACCAAGTTCATCATCTCCGTCATCTTTGCCTGCATCTCTTCCATTTTGCCTATAGACCTCCTCTTTAAATTTCGCTAATCTTTTCGTATAGGCTGCCATTTATTCTCTTATTTGTTCCTTAAAGCTCGGTGAGAGTGGTATTGGAGAAGTAGAACGGAATCGTCGTTCGGAATTAAGATTTTGCTCCCGGCTTGGTGATTCAGAGAAGGGTGTTGGGTGGGTGGTGGAGTTAGCGGAATTAACCATTTCTCGAGGGGTTCATTCAGGAGCTCTCCTTTGCCTCTCAATCAGATAATCGATCCTTCTCTCAAGAGCACTCATTTGCTCTTCAGTGATGTTGGAAGACTCATGAGGAATCGATATGGCATTAACCACTTTAACGGGGGTTTCATGGGATTCACTCCAATTTCCGTTGCTTTGATCGGCAAGCTCTTCTATAATATCCCATGATTCTCTCCACGGTGTTACTTATACTACTTGTAAACTAACTAATATATCGTTATGTCTACGAGCTACAATATGCTAGACTATTGTTGGGGTGACCGACACTTCAACATGGATTTTCCAAATCCTAACATGATTCATCAACATACGGCAAATATCAATTTGTGGCTAGAGTTATTATAATTAGCCTAGCTAGGTTAAAAGTGGTATACTATAAGGTTTATGATTAAGGAATGTAACTTAAGATTTACAGAATAGTTAAGTGTTGTTAGTCAAATAACTAAACAAACAAGAAACAAGTCATATAGGTTAGTTGACGGACTTAATAAATGACCTATAACTAGATATCATCTACTAGCGTCGAGGTAAAAGGTTTTATGGCATATGTATAGGTTTTAGTGGTCATTACTAGATCTATACTACATTCAATCCACTGATTAAGGAACTAGTTAAATATTGCACGAACAAATGATGTCATTAATTTATTACAAAAATGACTAGGTGAACTCTTATTTACTCTTATTGATTTCCATCCCATTTAAATTACTTGTTATTTATTTTATTGTTTTGTTTAATTACTTTTGTCTCATATCTACAATCATTTGGATCCAAAAAAAACCCGTATTTACTTATATACAAATAATTCTCTCGCTCTTACGAATGTCCTAGTCTTACCAAGTCTATATTACATATGGTCGGATATACTACCTGGAAATGTTGGTATTCTTATAAAACCTAGGAAATGAATTTAAGACTAAAAATCATGCTCCGTAAAAAAAATCATGACACCGTGTAGACTACATGTAAAAAAAATCATGCTCCGTAATCAATTCTTTTTGAAAGGCCATACCCCGTACATCAGTAAAACACCTCTAATGCTTTTGAACGGCTCTTTGTACCATAAATAAGATAAGAACAAAATAAAAGTAAAATGAAGAACATAGAATATAACATATTCCTCAAGCGTTCAAAATTTCATGTCATTTAGATACATTTTTTCACGGGCCTAAATTCGATTCCTTCCACGATAATTTCATGCAAAGGCCCTATTTTGCTATACATGTCCACCTTCAATGAATAATGATGTTCTAAACGGAGTAACTTATTGCACAGCATGACCTCCATCCAGCCGTCCGTCCTTTGTTCCATCCAGCTATGTCCCTCATATTCTATGGAACCTTTTGGAATCTTAACTTCTTTAACTTTTGGTATATTTGACGATCCAGGTGATCCATACTCGTTGTTGTTTGACTTAATTGTTGGTATATTCATCATAGGAGGAGAATTCAAATGTGCTATAAGTACGCCTTGATGAATGTCATCCAATGCGTACCATACTTTCCACAAACGAGCATCACCAAGTTGAATCTGACTATCTGCAAACTTGAACACAAGATAAATTGCATACAAACAAAGAGGTGAAAACATGGGTCGTCGAAGTCTACATGTGAATTTATGCCACTTTCTACTTTCAAGTGTTTTCACCTCTTTGAACCTGTTGATGTTTATCTTAAATTAGTTGGAGAGCAAACACAGAAAGTATATCATAATACAGTTATACAAAGTTTTCATAGAATATATGTGAGGCATATAGAACCTGGATTCAGAATGAGCCAGTGTAGGAGAGTTAAAAAAGTTATTGCGTAAGATATCTATAGCTGACAGCATTGAGCATATCCCCCTGGTGGATTGGCAAAGTGAAAACCACTAAAGACCGAATAAATTAGAGAAGATAGTTAGACAATGAATTAATGCAAGAAGTACATCATAAATTTAAGTTTGCCTTTAAGTGTAGCAAACTTTATCATTTTCCAACAGAATGAAATTACCAGTTTGCCTTTATCACCATGGAAACCGGTACACAGAAGGGAGTAAAGCCTCTTTTTGGTGACGTAGTGCATAGGCTTGTCTGACACCTTAACAAAATGTTGATAGTTCTGTGGCAACTTTTTCTCCCAGTATTCATCATCATTTATATTATCTTCATTTACCGTAGAGGGGTTTCTTAGTGCTTGTATTTCTTCATGCTCCATCTTTATGTTTAAATGCAAAATTATGGTAAGTATGGTTCCAAAATAGAAAAAACTTAAATCATAAACACATGCATTTGGCCTACAAGAGGTTACCCGCCAATGCCGATGGGCTTGTGTCCCCAACCAAATGGTTGCAGGTTCAAGTCCTGCTTAGGATATGTGAGATATTTTGTGATTGTATATTGTGAGATAGTTTTGCCGTTTAAAAAAAAAATTAATAATAAAATAAAAAATAAAAAAGTTTATCCGCCAACCAAAAGAGATTGTGGGTTCAATTACAAAACCAACAAATGTGCGTATACATATTTATTAAGTTAAGAAAAGAAAGTAATTATATGTCATCTATTCAAATAAAGAGATACTTGCCATGTCCGCGGGTTGAAATTGAATTCCTTGAAACATGAAACCATGCTTATGACTGTATGGTTCATGTGGATAGAAAATATCTTCTACCACGATATCAAAATCCTCATTCAGCCTATGATGAATAAAGCTCCACATTTTAATCCTATACCAGTTGTCCGATGTCAGTTCTGCAGTATGCGTAGAGCATACACTCAACTCTCTCGTTTTCCATTTAATTGTGGTCAACTTTGAGGGGTTGAGATCCGCAATATGTTGCTCTTGATATTTGAACACCAAACTAGCTGTATAGATGGTACCATATGATAACATCCTAGCTTTAATTTGGCATTGAATGTAGAGGAAATCTAATGAAGGATACTTAGCAACCGTTTTAAACCTGCGAATGTATGAATGTTGTAAACATTACCATAAATTTCCCACTATATATTAAACGTAACACCAAATTTTTTACGGAAACATTCGCGTTGTCTTTGTTTTTTTGCACAGCTGATTAATTGCATGAATATATGAAGAGGTATGCTAAAAAAAGAATAAAAAGAAAAAAAGAGAATATATATATGGTGCGTTAATGTGAAAATTATTATCACTATCAGTTATTAATGGCTAAAACAAGGAGTTAGCTATCAATACTTATCATAATCTCGATTGTTTTCTACTACTAACAAGCTTTAAGATGGTAAACAGTTAACTTGCTGGTAGGCTCAGACAGGAGTCACATTGCCCTCTTGATATCAAGAAGCAATGTGAAGCTTGAGGGAGGCAGCGATGGGCTGAATATTATGTGTTCATTTTAATTATTTTGATTATCAACAATGTAAATATACATAAACAGTAACGCACAAGCATTTATTGAAGCACTTATTGCTTACGAACATGTAACTAAAGAAGATACCTTGAATCGGGTAGGAACACCCATGTAAGATATTTCTCCTTGGAATTAACACATCTTCTTGCCGATATCATTAAGCATTTTTTTCCATGGTCGGTTATCCAAGTTAACTGCCACATTAAAACAAAGATTACAGCTGAACAAAGTTTAAGAATATAGAATCATATATCAAGACTTCAGTGTTTAATGAGACATTATTCGAGGAAAGTGTCAGTTAGTGACAGAATAGTGACTCGCTAAAAATGTCAGCACACCAAAGTTTTAGTGACACATTAAGGCTACATTATGGGCTTTACCGACTCCCTTTTTGAGAAAATTGTGTCAGAAAAAGGTCAAAATCTGTTCCACACTCTTTTTATGAACTAGATCCAAGTCTTACCCACGGTACCTTTTTTTAACTTTACTGCCATTTTGTTATTTTTAGTTACACTTTGATGTTTCTAATTACTTGATTAAAAGTATATACTACTTGATAAAATACTTGATGTTATATAATACTTTGATGTTTCTAATTACCCACGTCCTTTGACATGGTGTAGATATGTGAGTGTAAATATGTAAGCATGAGTCTCCCATTCCTTTGATGCAATTAGACAAATTGATGTATACACAAGCAAAATAGTGTCCTAAACTTGAAAGTAACTTCAAATATTTGAAAACTTTAGCCTTGTAGATGTGGTACCATGTTGTCCATATAATGCAATTATAAGACCTTACCTTGTTGCTTTCATCAAAAATAATTCCCTTGTGAAGAAGAGCGAAGAGTTCTCCATGAGGCATCGTCCCTATTTCCTTCTCAAACTCATTTTCCACCTATTAAAAGCCGTAACAGTAAATCTGATGTTTGATATATTCTTATGACTAACAAATTAAACGAAAGCAAAATGAAATCCAATTTTAAGATTATCTAAACCTTCTAGATATGAAGTCGAAATATGTAACTTTCTCTAATAATAGATTGTGAAGAAAACCAAATTATTGTTTAAAACTTATATCTGATACATGTGAAGTCCGTAAATCAGATGTGCCATAGCCCATATTAGTAGAAGCAAAATTTATTTGTAAAACCAAATTATTGTTTAAAACTTATATCTGATATATGTGAAGTCCGTAAATCAGTGGATAGAAGCAAAACTTATATGTAGAGGAAGAAAAAGGAAGTCTAGTATATGCTTCCCTTGCTGATAAGCATGATAGTAACACTGCTAAGACAGAGATGCCAAGTGATTGAGGTCAAGGTGGCCAAAGTAATAGAAACCGTAATATGCTATCACTCATTTTCAAAGGATCGCTTGATTCAAGAACCAAAGTAATCAGGGACAGACCCAGGATTTTTGAGAGCGTTTTGCACACAAAAATTTGTGCACATAACAACTGTTGAGTTAGCCCATAAAAAACGGAAGTAGCAAAAAAAATTGTCGGGGGTTGCACACACAACTAAACAGTAGTTTTCGAAAAAAAATTGCACTTCGTAACCAAAAATTGGGTGTGGCCCATGATACACCCGACACTAATGTAGGTCCGTCCTGAAAGTAATGATACATTAGGTCCCAATTGGAGAAAAGGAAACAGAAAAAACTTTAGTAGAAGAGCAAATTACTAAGGAACTTTAGACGTACTTAATCCGATATTTTTCTCTTACAGAAATGTATATCTAAAGATAGTTACCTGGATATTCAACAGCTCTTCAATCTCTTTTCTCACAAGGTACATGGGAGGCCGTTCTTCTCGCTTATCATGCAAGCATCTATATGCAATTTCCGAAAATTTGTTCATAGAGGAGGCACTCATTTGTTCCAGTAAACTAGGATCAACAATCTCATCCAATTTGTTATTTTCATAGTGGTCTTTGACGAATTTGGCTGATAACAACAACCCATCATCATCTCTAACGGTGCACAGTCTCCCACACAAGACCTCAAATAGTACCATACCGAAAGAATATACATCAGATTCTTTCTTCACTACACCAGTAATAATGTATTCTGGTTCACAATAGCCTGGTGTACCACAGGCGTGTGAAATAACAGCGCTTCTACCCAAACCAGCTATACTTAACTTGGACAATCCAAGATCCGAGACTTTAGCAACCCAATTCTCATCTATCAAAATGTTTGCGCTTTTTACATCTCGATGGATTATGGTTTGATGCTTTCCAACATGGCTATGGAGGTGTTCCAATCCACGAGCTGCATCGACACATATTTTGAGTCTTTCCAACCACATTAGAGTATATTTGGTATCGCTACGACTTAAGTATCGATCTAAACTTCCTCTCTCCGCATACTCATAAACAATGATCTTCTCCTTCTCCTCATCACAATAACCAAGAAGAGAGATCAGATTTGGATGTGTTTGATCAGAGAGCAAATGAATCTCTGTCAAAAACTCTTTTGACCCTTGTCCGAGATTCTCGTTCAGCCTCTTTATAGCAACCATGGTATGTTTTCCAGAGACAGAGAGCTCTCCTTTGTACACCTGACCATATCCACCTTTTCCAATACATGTTTCAAAGTTTTTGGTTGCTACTTCAATCTCTGTGAATTTTATTTTAAGGTGTTGTGATCCTTTCAAACGTGACATAGTGTTGAAGGCCGGCCTTGAAAGCTAAAAGAACTGTTTGATGTTTTCTTGTGTACAGTGATTAATTACATACACATGACCTCTACATATAGTCTTTGGAAATTCAGGAAATTTACATGTAATTGCTTTGTTTTTTACTTAGGCATTACAATTAGAGTAAATTGCAAAAATCGTACTTGTGGTTTGGCCAAATTGTATGTTTTGTCTGTATGGTTCAAAAAGTCCAAGCGACCTCCCTGTGGGGAAGTCTTGAGTCTAATTTCGTCCATGGTCAAACTGAAATGAAAAAAATACCCTTATTTTTTTTTTTTTTTTTATACATTAATTTTTTCAGAACGTCAATTTTAACTATCTCACAACATTTACACCACAAATCTATCTCACATATCCTAAGTAGGATTTGAACACACAATTATTTAGTTGGGGAGCTTCTCACATAACATGAGGATGAAATGACTAAAATAAACTTGTCTTCAACCTCCCTTATTTTACACCTTGAATTTTATTTCTTTTTATCATTAAAATTCATTGTATTCTTCTATCCTAATTTTTTGTTTATTTATTTTAATTTTATTTTTGAACGGCAACTAACTATCTCACAATTTATACACCACAACCATCTCACATGTCCTAAGTAAGATTTGAACCCACATCCATTTGATTGGAGAGCTTCTCACAAAACAAATGATACTATTAGGAAATAAGCCCTTCTCACACTTATCTTCTACGACAAGATTATTAAAAACATAAACAACAATTTTTGAAAACACAAAAATCATCATCTTCTTTCTCAACCTAACCCTAAACCGGAAAATATATATATATATATTTATATATATATATATATATATATATATATATATATATATATATATATATATATATATATATATATATATATATATATATATATATATATATATATATATATATATATGTATGTTCAACAGAGAAAAGTTATTTTACTTACTTTTATTTTAGTTCTTACTGAAAGACAAATCATCACCATCCATTTAGTTTGATCTAATGGTGAGGATTAAACCTAAGATTTAAATATGCTTAACCTTAATTCTCTCAACTATAAAAACTATTTTAATTTTTTTTCCTTTCATTCGCTTCATTTTCTTTTCACACAGTTCCCGTGTTTCCTCCCAACATGCTCTCATCCCTTCCCTCCAAAAAGTAGTTATTCTGATCGGCTATTACCGTTCCGATCATCATCACCGTTTCGATCACCATTACCATCACCATTCCGATCACCATCATCATTCCGATCATCATCTCATCATCACCTCCCAATCATTATCATCCTTTATTATGGCTTCTTTTGATTTGAATGAATCGTTTGTTTCAGAAGTAGATTTGATTTATATTGTCGCGGTTGATAATTATGTGGATCAAGGTGTTAACATTTCTTCTTATCAAGTTGTACATCAAGTGTTTGATGAAATGTGTGAGTGAAAAATGTTTGATAATCTTGTTAACTGCTCCTGTAATTTTGCTTATTAATTAAGTTGTTAGTTAAATTTTTGTTTTTAACTCCATTGGAATGTTGTTTTTATGTTTAATTATTGTTTTGAATCTGCTATGTATTATATGTATAGTATCACCAGTGATATTTGAAGTTGATGATATTATAATCAATGTACTATATATCTGCACATCTGGTTCACCTGTGATATTGTCTAATATCACTTGTGATATTTCATAAACATAGTTAATGTCTAATATCACTTGTGATATTTAACAAACAAGCAAGTATACTTTTTAACCTTTAATATCATCTGTGATATTTTATTGATTTGTATATATGTGTATATATATATATATATATATATATATATATATATATATATATATATATATATATATATACACATATATGTTTTATGATTCATGGGCTAAGGTTCCCGAAACGGCCAAGGCCCACATCCATGAGCATCTACACATAAGTTTTTTTAACCTTTATTTTTTTAATTATTGTGTTTATTTATTTAAATTTGTATATTTATTTAAACTTGTTTGTTTATTTAAATTTGTATATTTTTTTTATTTATATTTTATTGCAGCACTACTTTGATCTCGACAGACACCTTGCTGGCCCGAATGGAGAGCAGATTGTTGACAGTATCGAGTATTATCTCCAAAAACGATACGACGACAACAAATATAGATACAAAAAATATAACTTTACGGCAGCAGGTGAGGTGGAGAAAATTGAGGAGATCAAAAGAAATCGTCCAGAGAACAAGACGCAAGAGGATTGGGATGCGTTGGTAAATTTCTGGATCGACACTTTATAATAATAATAATAATAATAATAATAATAATAATAATAATAATAATAATAATAATAATTCATTTATATAATAGTTTTTATAATTTAAAATACGCAGGTTAAGCTTTGGACGAACCCCAAGAAGCAGAAGATCTCAGAGGTGAACCGACAAAACCGAATGGACAACACGAATTCTAGCCTTCACGGATTTCAGTCGTATGCTGCTATTCGCCATAACTTTGTAAGAAACTATTTAATCATTTTATTTATATATATGCATGGTGTTGTGTGTGTCGTTATTGATTTTATTTCTAAACAGTTGAGCAGCGAGACTGAGGCAGCGATTGGAGAAGACTTGATAGAGCTTTACCGTCGAAACCATATGAGGGGCGATGTCTTTGAGTCCCCGGTATCTGAGGCTAGATATGTAAGTATAATGTATTTTCAAAGTTACCCATTTTTGATGAAATATAACGCATCACGACTTATATATTACTTTTCTTGTTTTTTTGTAACTAAACAGAACGAGATGATGCGGATGCGGGAAGAGAGCACCTCCGATGGGACTCGCATGACTGACCGTGAGATTCTTCTGCGTGATTGGTGGTAAGCGCGCGGTCATATTCTGGTGTAGGTCAGTCTTACCCAGCGGTGGAGTGAAGAAGACCTTTAGTGTCTCCCGACCTCGTGATGCAGCGGATGTGTCCTCACTGCGGGAACAGTCTGAAAACAGACCGAGGAGCTTGCTACACAGAGGAGTCAGATGGACCAGGTCATGGAGTTTGTGAGGTCATTGCCGGGTTGGCAGGAGCGAACAGTACAAATCACCCGGGATCAAGTGCTACTCCACCAGGTGGGTCGGGATCTGGAGAGGGTGGGTCGGGATCCGGTGCTACTCCATCCGGTGAGTCTAGAGATACCGGGGACGGTAATGGGGGTAGTGGGGTTTGAGATGCCGTTTATGTTACTTTAACACATTTTGGATATGTTTGTAGAGAATAACATGGATTATTATGTCGTTTATGTGCATTATGTGCTAGGATTCCCGTAAATGGATTATACGTATAGTTTTGGACCATTTGCGGATAGGTAGTTTTGGATAGTTTTGTAAATGATCATGCGTTAACGGTTTAGGAACCGTTTTGGCGATTTTGGAAAAGGATAACTATGTTAGCGATTGATGGGTATATATGATATTATATTTAGCGAATTTGTGTTATGATTGGCATATTAAAACAGGTTGTGACATTGGTAAAACAGGTTGTGGCATATTAAAACAGGTTGTAGATTTTTTCCAGAAAATTTCTGGAAAAAATCTGGAAATTACCCATTTTGCAGCAATATTCTGCATAATGGGTCAGCTAGTTTTGCTGGGGACATGTCCCCGGCAAAGGTTCAAAAGCATATTTCAATTTACAACTTTCCCCGGGGACAAGTCCACGGCAAACGAAAACACAACAGTACCCTCACGCTTTGCAGGGACAGTCCCCTGCGAAAGAGTTTAACTCAACAGTGGTTACACACTTCCCCGGGGACATGTCTCCGGCAAAACGTGTGCCACGTCGGACTAATAACGTAATTAGGGTACTTAAATTAAAGTCCAAAAATAGTTTCCCCGGAGACGTGTCCCCGGCAAAAATAGATGCCACGTCGGACATGTTTGACCGGCGACAATTGGCTGCGGGACCCACATGTCCCCGGTAAAAGGGGTAAACAGTCCCCGGAAAAAATATTCCCGAGAAGGTATTGCCGGGGCACTTTCACCGGGGACTTGTCCCCGGGGAAAGGTTTCGCAGGGGACATGTCCCCTACGAAAGCCCTGAAATTTCTCCTGCGAAAGCGGCGATTGTTGTATTGAAAGTGGTGATGAGGTTTACTAACATACACGTAAGAAAAATGTATAACAGTTTAGGGAAAAAGGTTACAGTAGATTTTATAACTTGTTTCATAGGTCACGTAAAGATTATGATTTGCTTGAAGGTAACTTTCACTTTCTTAGTTATATACAAGTAGGGTATAATGGTAATTTAATAAATACAACTTAATTTTTAACTAGATTTAAAATGAAATGGGTAAATATGACAAGTTTAGATTGGGTATATATGTCATTATGGTTATGGTTTTTTGTCGGGTAAATATAACATCTAGTGGTTTAATTTGGGTATATATAAAATTAACCCCAATAAAAATAGTGTAAATATGGTGTAAGTATCACTGCCTATAAAAAAAGCATAGGTGCCTTGTCATCGTCCTTATCTTGGTTGATTTAAGAAACATATGATAACCGAGAATCTCAAATTTTGTATTAATATATTACAATGACTATTTTAATCATGACGTTAACAACGAGAAACTTTCCCTTAAAGACCAATAATAATCCGCATGTTAAAATAATAAATTTAATCCATTCATGTTTGCAAAGTGAAAATAAAGAGATTAAGGACCAATAATTGATTTGTGTTTAACAACAATGAGAAACTTTCACTTAAGGACCAATAAATGATTTGTTTTTAACTAAAACACATTTTTTTTTTTTTTTTTAAATGGCATATCTTAAATACAATTAATCGTTAAACGAAATTGATATGAGGTTAAGCTTTTAACCTCTAAGCACTGTATCGATTTAGTAAAGTATATGCATGTACTTAAAGGAAGCTCTTTTTATAGGGGAATAACTAAGAGATGGTAAAGGCACATTCTTAAGAGCAATTAGAATAGTAACCCAAGTTATAAAATAACACCGTTCACGTCAGCGCCATATCAGCTTTAACATTTCACCTTAACATTTTCAAAAAACACCCACAACAATAACATTCCCAAGTTAAACTTTAACACTCCAACAATTTACAAAAACAACTCCTCATTTAGGGGCATAAATGAAAAAAGAAAAGAAAAATAAAACAAACAAAAGCAAATAACGGGCGTTATGCCACTAACGTGCAGGGACTAACGGCGCAATAACGCGCATGCTCCAAGGGAATAACGCCAATAACGACGTTATTTCGCCCTCTAACGGCGTTATGCCGTTACCATTGTCAATGCTCTAATGCAGACCATGTGGGGATATTTTTTGTATTATTAAATTTTATGGAAGCAATTAAAGGTATCACCGTATTACTTAACGAATGAAAATAAAAAATGTAATAAAATAAGCTGACATGACAAAAACAAGAGGATATGGTAACTACATATGGGTTGAGCAACCGAACAGAACTTATTCGTATCTAAGGCAAAAACCTGCGGGAACTTTTCTTTTAAGATGCTCCCCCCACACCTGCGATCGTTCCAAAAATTGATGGATTGCTCATAGCCAACGGAACGAGAACATAAAGCAAATAGATCAATACCTTTGGCTTGAAGTTTAGAGATAGAATTCAGAATACAATACCAGGGACTATAAGCAGACTTAAAGCCGCTCCTGCTGCTTCCTATACCGCCCTCTGTCACACCCCCCAAATTACCTGTTTTGCAGCGGAATGGAATTCCTGTGGGTTGACTGTCATAGCATCACAGTTACAGTTATATTGAACGACCTAAATTGTCGTTTGGAAAACACATCGTTTGATTTAATAAAACATTCAGAGTTTACAAAATATAGGTCCCAAATGAAAATCATCATGTGCGGAAATAAGTTTGATACAAGCCAAACGATGTTTTTAAAGTGCATAAATTCCCATGTGAGACGCGTCGTCACCACGACTCTATGATAAGTCCACATGCATGCCATGAAGTGTATGCCTTAGATACCTGAGATAAAACATGCTAAAAGTGTCAACACAAATGTTGAGTGAGTTCATAGAGTTTGTGTTGTCATGAAAAAAAAAATTAAAGAATGTTCATGTAGCAAAGGCATTGCAAATCCACTCAGTTCCAAGTTTCGCCCATACAAAACTTGCAACTTGTGTGTTTATAACCCACTGCCAAAATATGTATAGTTTCAAATAGTTCCAAGACCATTAGTTCATGATTGTACCAAGACCGCGAGTTCAACATTATACCAAGACCGCTAGCTCAATGATTATACCAAGACCGCTAGTCAATGATTATACCAAGACCGCTAGTTCAATGATTATACCAAGACCGCTAGTTCAATGATTATACCAAGACCGCTAGTCAATGATTATACCAAGACCGCTAGTTCAGTGATTATACCAAGACCGTTAGTTCAATGATTTATGATATAGAAACTCTAATCATGGCAATACTGTTACTTTGTATGACTAAACATTCAGTTCAGATAAACACATAGTTTGCAAATAGACATGAATATCATAAACGTTGTTGAGCATGTATCTCCCCCAAAAGTAGTATAAAAACAATTGAAAATGGGGCTATGGAACTCACCTGATGCAATGATTATGATGACAAAAGTGGATACACCGAAATGAGGTGCAAACTCTATCTGCAACCTAATATGAATGATATGTTCTAATGTAAGTCATGAAACAATGTTGTGCATGCAAACTCATATGATATCCATACCACTTGTTCATTTTTGGAAATGAAGTTTATCGTCGAAATATATGTTTTTGACATCTCGTCATGTTATAAAATAATTTACAAGTATTTATGTTGAAACAACATCCTACGATAGTCGTTTAGTGATTTATCAAGAAATTATAGCTTTGATAAAACAATATAATTTAATAATTCATGAAAGTGACTAAATGGCCTCGAAAAGCTAGTCGTAAAATAGTGAATATCGAGTGTTAGAAAACAAACTCAACGGTTTTGGAAAGCTTGTAACATTATCTCAAAGTCTTAGCTTTTAAATTTTTATCATAGAGGTCTCGATCATGGAGAAAAACATAGGTGAAGTAGGGTACTTGTACCAAAAATATTGTTTAAGGGTAGTTTCGGCAAAGTTTGAGTGACCGTATTTTATTCGTTACAACTCCGTTTGACGAACGGTTGGACATTTTGGAAAATAGGCTACGTGAACTTACTTTTACGACATCGTTTTCTAAAAATTATTCTATCGATGTTAAAAACGACTCTCAACATGGTCACTACCGACATCAAGTTTTTGCTAATAGGAAATATATATGTGTTATACTTGTGAAAATAGTTACGTCAATCTTATTTAATCACGTGAAAATAGTTTTCTACGTTGTATATGTCCTTAGCTTCGTGTTAAAGTATACTAATATATTTTTTGATAAATCGACTCATTTAGATAACGTTTAAGACTCATTTTTTACCCTAAAATACTGACAACATCTTTGATTTTTGGAAAAATATAGTTTTCGTCGTTAAACTTGAAAATAGCATAACTTCTTCGTTATAACTCCGTTTTAACCCGTTCAAGCGACCACTTTTTCGTTTTAAAGTATATTTTCTGAATATCTAGCCCAAAATATTTTGTAAACTGTCGAAATTTCCAGACATAGCAAAAATGATCAGACCTTATTTTATAGTTGTCGAAATTGATTTTTCTCGCGTAATACTTATTCTAACCACTTCAAATCAACACCCAAGCTATTATAAACCTACCATACACCTTCTTAGGGTGTCATGGGTTCCTAAACATCATCAAAAATGATATGTTTCAAGGGATTAATTATAGGATGACATATACTCATTATAAGTACTAAAAACAATAAAAGTGGTATAGATTCACATGTAACTTGCATGTTTTCTTGCAAAAATGATGAAATAACATAAAGATGAATATGAAAGAGTTATGAAGATCATGAAATGCATACTTGAATGATTTAAGAGTTTTTGAGCTAGAAACTTAATTAATCTATAGGTTTTTATTTCAAAACCTTAACATAGATCACTAATAGAACTTGATGAACACTAGATCTTGATAAATTTATGGTTTCCTCTTGGTGTTCTTGAGTTGGCTGAAAATGGTGAGGATAAAGGAGAGGATTTTTTCAATTTTCACCTTCAATGTGTGTAGTGTATGTTTTTTTAGGAAAATAATATCTAGTATAATAGAGTATGTGTACATTAAGTAGCAAAAGTCATTTTGATAACATATGGTGACTAGGGGGGGTTATGTGGCCGGCCATGTGGTATTATATGGGAGGGTTTGTGTATTTTGTAGTTAAATGTGTATAATGTTGAGTATAATGTGTACTTTGGAAAGTAAAATTAATTATTTAATGTAAATTTGGCTAGAAATCGATTTTTACGGAACAAAATAAAATATATCGAACTCGCAAAAATTATAAAAATACATTTCTTACAAGAATTGAGTGAATAAATAGTTATCGAGTTGAATTTACGAAAACCGTCGTAAATATATATATATATATATATATATATATATATATATATATATATATATATATATATATATATATATATATATATAACAATTTATATACAAAATAAATTGAAAACATTGGGTAAACTAATATTATAATTTTTATAGTATTAAAATGAGTATAAAAATATATCAGGATAATTTTTGGAAGTATCGGATCAAATGTTCAAAATAAATGATTACGCGATAGCGTTTATTTAATAGGAAATTATACGTTTAATGAAAAATGCAAATCCATGCATGAACTAATATGATGATGATGTTACTAATGATATGTGGACTAAATCTAGCGTATATGAAATGTCCTCAATGATTTTCATGAATTCGCAGCTAAACCCTTACGGTTACGCGAATTTGATACTCGTAAACCTAGTTTACGAAAAATGATGAATAGTGAATCATGAATAGTGATTTTTCTCCGGGAATGAATAGTGTTTCGTGAATAGTAAAATTTTGAAATACGTTCTCAGAATATCATATCGACTTCAAAAACGATGAATAGTAACCAATGAATAGTAAATTCCCGATATGAATAGTGAAATTTTCAAAGTTTGTAAAATGACCTGAAATTACGGGTTGTCACACCCTCTCTCCCATGAATCTGTTTAACAACATTGACCAATAAAACATTCGCACACGTACGAAATCTCCACACCCATTTGAAAAGAAGAGCAGTGTTTAAAGCAAAAATGCTTCCAATGCCTAGACCACCTGTAGCTTTACTAGCTAAACAAGAATTCCACTTGATCCATGTGATCTTTTTTTCATTTAAATCACCGCCTAGGAAGAATCTGTTGCGCATAGACTCTAAGTGCTTATGCACCATTTTAGGCATCCAATATAGCGACATATAATAGGTTGGAAGGTTACCTAGGACCGCCTTAATAAGGGATAAGCGCCCTCCTACAGATAAAATTTTAGCCTTCCACATAGATAGCTTGGATTCAAATTTCTGGATAACACTCTTCCAATTGTCACATCTACCCATGTTACACCCAACCGGAACTCCTAAATACGTCATTGGGAGCTTGGAAACCTCACACCCGAGCGAGGGCCATATCATTAACTTCGACTTCAGGAACATTAACACCAAGAATCTTACTTTTATGGATGTTAATCCTCAAGCGCACGCCAAGTAAAAACACCGAAGGAGACATATAAGATTATGAGCATTAGAATACGACCACTCACCTACAAAAATAACATCATCAGCGTATAGTAAATGAGAAACTTTTATGCAACCTTGACCAATAGAAGCGCTATTGAAAAGTCCCGAGTATTCAGCCTTCTTAACCAAAGCATGTAAACCCTCCATGGCAAGAATGAAAAGAAACGGAGACATTGGATCTCCTTGACGAAGACCTTTTAATAATTCAAATTCTTAAGTAGGAGAGCCATTAACCAAGATAGATGCCCTTGAGTTATTTAAACAACCAGCTATCCACAAACGCCATTTACTACAAAAACCGAGTTGTTCCATGATAACATCAAGATAATCCCATCTCAAGGAGTCTGTGGAAAACTAGAAGGGGGGCTGAATAGTTTTACCAATTTAAAACTTCATTTTAAATATTTAGATCGACTTATGTCAATCTATTTGGTTGTTTATGTTGGACGTTGATAGATAGATATATAAACGTGTAATGAAAGATAAAGAGTAAGAAGCACATCACCACGACACAAGTATTTATAGTGGTTCGGCTACAAGGACACCTTCCTTGCCC
Organism: Chrysanthemum makinoi; assembly: GCA_910596185.1. Taxonomy (NCBI): domain Eukaryota; kingdom Viridiplantae; phylum Streptophyta; class Magnoliopsida; order Asterales; family Asteraceae; genus Chrysanthemum; species Chrysanthemum makinoi. Next base: position 241,846,561 of record OU343223.1, on the reverse strand, counting down.
TACTCCACTCCCCGAGTCACCTACTCCAGAGTTCGTAAACACTACACCAACTCCTTATGGCGGAGAAGCCTTCACAACGTCGCTTAACCTTTTTCCGGTACAAAGCTAAGTACCGAGTTCCTTCACACCAAGGCGAACCACACCTAACACAACGTCGCCTACCCTTTATACGGTGCTAGGCTAACCACCGAGTTCTTTCACAACAAGGAGAACTAATCCTATCACAACGTCGCCTACCCTTTATTAGGTACTAGGCTAAGCACCTAGTTCCATTACTATGGAGGAACTACTACCCTTCACAACACAACACCTATTATCAAGGAGATCCACTCCTTTTTACAACATCATCAAGGATATCACCATCCTTGGAAATAAACAAATACTTATATGTATAACGATGCACCTCATCGATTATACGACCTAGGCATTCTTCCCAAATGCGACTTGATTTGATTCTTCGGCATCTTTCACTAATGCCTTTGACACAACGCTTGGCACCCTTCACTAATGCCTTCGGCTTGACACCTTTAGCATTCTTCACTTATGCTTTGACACGGAAGATGAGCACCTTTCACTAATGCTTTCATCTTGACACTTTCGGCATTCTTCACTAATGCCTTCAATCCAACATCTATGGAGAAAGGAAGAACTATCAACAAGAGAACCTTAGTTGTCTTGATGATGACGAAGCATGGCAACACATGGACTTGAGCTCGCACGTCTTCAAGAAGTGGTGATCTCTCCTTTAAGAGGAACCTAGAAGATCACACAAAAACAAAAGACAAACTACATAGATCTCTTGGATCTGAGGTTAGAGATATCTAAAAACTTGGAGAGAGTATATGTGAAGTGGTGAGTAGAAAGGAAGAAATGGCTCTCTATTTATAGAGAAAATTCTCTACTGTTCCCCAGATCCCACGGATCCCTTCCACTTGGGATCCGGCTAGCACAAAGCCAGGGATCCGTGGAACGCTCCTCTTTGCCCATGGGTATTTTTGGTTATGGGTCATGGGTCATGGGTTGATCCATGGGTCTTTAGCTAGATACAATGTATCTCTTGAGTGCTCACCAAGGGTTCAATGTATCTAGACATTGGGTATGGGTCAATACCATGGGTTATGGATATTATCCATATATGATATAAGCATGATGTCATGCAATGGGTTATGGGTCAAGCTCTATGGGTTATGGGCTTTGGGTTGTATCCAACTACATTCAATGTATTTGCCCAATGGGTTATGATACTTAAGTTTCTAACCATTTATATTACCCAATATACTACATACTAGTTATGTGTATATTTTGCCCAAATATGTAAACACTAGTTGTTGTACATATGTAATATTAAATCATAAAATCACTTATACTTGTTTTAGTGTTTTATGTGAAAATGTGAATATGTTAGAAACTATTAGTTCAAACCATTTACGTATTTTATTTGTTTCGTTAAAATGATTTTACGTTTGTTATCGATAAAACATTAGAAGATCGTAAAATATAAATAAACGTTTTTACGGCTTATTTGTATTAACAATCTCCCCCTTTTTGTTGATGACAAAACATAAAATTATTTTAAGGAAAAGCTAAAATTGTAAAAGTTTGAATTTGTAGTTTTACTTTTTCTCCCTTTTGTCGAAAACAAAAGAGCCTTGAAAGGAAGCAACACATTGTTTTTAAGAAAAACATGTGAAAGAAATAAAAAGAGGTAGAGAGCAAGTAACGGGAAAGGATCTCGTCTTTACTCCCTCTTGACGAGTCCATCCCTAGGTAAGGGCATCAAGAAAGTAATACTAATCTAGTTTGTTTGCAACTAAGTTTGCAAAAGATTTCGTCTAAGTGACGAATGTGCTCCCCCTTGATGATTGCAATTTTGCAAAGGGATGTCGAGAAATGTAATCCTAATATTGCAAGTAATTTGCAATGTATTGTTTTGACACAAAGCTCCCCTAGCTTTAGGGTGTCAAAAGGCTTCAAGTGTAGATTGAATAACTACAAAACAAAGGTTAGAAAACAAGTATAATGCACAATTTCCTGCATATGTGATCCAAGTTAGTAGAAGAATAGTTTTCTGTCTCACGGATCCCACAGTTCCCTCCTAGTAGGGATCCGTCTAGGCAATTTTGAGGGATCCGTATAGCTGATGATTAAATTCACAAGAATGGTGATGTAACAAAATAATGTTAACATCAAAATGAGATATGTATTCAACCAACAAACATATACTCAATGCAATATGGCAAGTAAACTATCATTCAATAAAACATATAAGATGATCAACAAATCTCTAAAAACTAAGAGAATGATTTAGCCATATTCTACTAATACTAATAAGTGACCAAAGCTTGAGAAGCAACAATGTGCTTGAGTCTAGGGATGAGTAGACTTGTTGATTTGGTCCAATCTTTCAAGAAGATAATTAAACATGAAATGCAACTCATTTCATACTTCTTGAACAAGTCCTTGGGTGATTAGACAATTAGAGCAATCATTGTCTTGATTAGGAGCAGGATGTTTTAAGGAGGTTCTACAAATGATCGTGGAGGTACATTGAGTAATTTAGGATGAGGTTCTACTAGGAATGAGAGTGGTGGTAATGGAAATTCCTCCATATGATCAAGTCCTTGGTGGTTCCTTGTTTCCAACGATGGACTAGTTGGTGATGTAGGTGGTTCCTATTTTAACGAGAAGGTTGGCGAATGGGAAGTTCTCGGTGGTGAATGCTCTAATGAATAGAGAGAGGCTCGGTAAAGGAGTGTAGTCCATGCTCTAGGAATGAAGGTTTAGACGTTTTGCTAGAACTAGGTACGTTTGGTTTAGAGCTCGATGATCCCTTTTCTAACCTAAGAGGTTTAATGCTAATTATTGCGGTTCTCTTGGCAATTGTTGATTGGGTTTGTTGAGGTGAGATTCTAGCACTATTATCTCTTACGGATGATCATTCGGTGGATGGGAAGTCCTACCATTTGTGGGTTTAACCGGAGATGATTCGGTTGAGGAAATTTCGTGTACAACACGAGCAAGTTTCTTGGGTGGTTCTTGGTTGGATGAGTTAGCACTAGGAGCTTTCCTCATGATGAAATGACTAAGGAAAAGGTTTCTAAATGCTGAGAATTATGTTGTGTTTGATGACTAAGGGATTCTAGCAAGATGACTTATAAAGGGAAGGATTTAGCAAGTGCATTCAAGACTTAAGTCTCTAATATCCTTTGGAATGTGATGATCAGCATGCACAAGAGTCAACTTCAGAGATTTAATTAGGATGAGGTGGAGTGTTCAAGTTAGCAAGATGAGCTTGAAATGATTGTTCGAGCAAGAGTTGACATAAATATGTCACTCGGATCCTACGGTTCCCACCAATGGGGGATCCGTCTAGGCTAATCCTAGGGATCCGGCTCTCAGCCTAGAAAGGATAGAAGTGATGTTTGAAAGGTCTAAAGCCTATACCTTTTGAATGTTTCAGTTCTCCTAAGTGTCTTTAAATGGAAGGGTACTTAAATGTTCAAGGGCAATGAGTGATGTAGCTAATGATTGCATTATATGAAAGAAATTGGAACTTTCGTGAGTACCAATGAATGAACAAAGATGACTCTAAAATCTTGAGAGTGTCAAATGGAGCTAGATGATCCTAGTGATCAGATAGTGACTTAGGATAATGTCTTGGAGAAGATCCTAAAGATTTTAAGGTGGAAGAACTAGAATTTGATCCATTTCGATCAATTTTGAGGTAAGGATGATTATGATCAATTTTGCCATAATCGAAAGATTTCTAGGTCTAGATGTGAGGGATCATGTGAGAAATAATTAGTGATCTAGAGAGCGGAAGACTAATGAGTTTAGGTGAAATGATAGATCGAAAAGCACTTTGAGTGTGATCCTTAATGAGCTATGAGTGAGTGTGAAGCTTACTAAGCTTGAGAAGGACTTAAGAGATCCTAAAGTATTAAGTTCAGCTAGTGTGAAGTAGTCTAAGAACATGGTTTGAGGTGTAAAGGATTGAAATTCCACTTCTATTCGCCCGGATCCCACGGATCCTTCACTTGAGGGATCCGGATAGTTACAAACTAGGATCCGGCATCGGGACAGTTTTACTTAACAGTGAGCCTTTGTTCTAAGTATCAAACTTAGAAGCTAATGATCTCTACAGAAGTAAGTACATGTATACAAGTAAAACATACTAAGAGCATGTAAAAATAGCACATAAGCAATTAAATGAGATCTAGCTCACAAGTAACACATAGGTTTATCAAACTTAACAACCGTTATTCAAGAAGCTCAAAATAGATTTACGATCTAGATTAGTAAATCGTTTGTATTAACAATGGCGTGCAAGAGTAGATGATGGTGTTGAAGAAAATAGGGTTGTTTTGGCCAACGGAAGCAATGAACTATGTATAGTCATTACGGATGGTGATTAGCATACAATGAACTTCGTCCATGAAGTCATGTAGCTCTTCTCGATCAAAGCAAGATAATAGCTTGATGAGGCAAGTGGTTGTGATTAACTAAAAGAAAATTTTATTTTACAACTTGTTTGATTAGTAATCCTAAGAGAATGCGAAGTATTTCCATTGTAAACTTACTTTAGGAAAACATAGGAGTATAAATTTCCCATGTGAGAGAATGAATATGAGATCATGTTACTAGCGGTGCTCAATTACGGCTAAACACGACCACTTTTACGGGCGATTCCACATACCCAACTTCTCTCATGGAAGCAATTCAACCGTTAGGTCAAATTGAGTTTCTAGTGCAATAAGTTCTCCAATATTCATTCTCAAGTTAGGAAAATTTATATTCCTACAATGGCCTATCGAAGAGTAACAATGATGATACTTTGCTTCGTTTAATATTATACTTGAGACAACTAAGGTGACGAAGGCGTCATGTTAAAAATAAGTTTAAAAGTTGTCTATATGGTAAACAACAAAAAATGGTTGGGTGAGCTAGTTCAACATATGTTGTTGGAAAGCTTTGAGTTTGGACTTTCGGATATGAACAATTATATTTGTGTTGCAAAATAATTTACTTGAGTATATCGGATGAAATAATCAAGTTTTCAATCCTACTATGAAGCTTGGAGAGTGATCATGAAAAGGAAAATGGGAGAGTACATCATCAACACAAGTGTAGGTTATGATCCGATGTACATTCTTGTTGTTTTTAGAAAATGATACAAGAACAAAGGAAATCATATAAGCACATATGACAAACTCAATCAAAAATCCATTTAGTGTGTTATATGTTTTAAACAATTTTCAACCCATATGACTTATCTAAATATCTAAACTAACATTTTCGACACAACTAGATGTTATCCCAAACACTCCTTCAAATAGCACATTGATTAGTAGAATATTACTAAATCGACAAACAAGAGAATGAATAGCAAGGTAAGGAAACCACATATGCTATTCAATCAAACAAGCACAAAAGCTATTCGAGATAAGCAAATAATCAAGTAATGCAAAGAAGACAAATTATCATTTAGCATAGCATACGAAAGTTCTTTTCATCGCTTTGTGTTAAATATAAACATGTGTACCAAGCTTGATTAGTTTCTTTTATATTTATAAATATGATCAAAACCTTAATTTCAATAGAGGACACATTGTTATTCAAAAGCGAAAACATCCGTCTCCAATTAGATCAAAAGTTTGTGCAAAAGTTATGACCGAAAAATGACTTTCTATTATAAATCAATGATTCTGTAAATTATTGTTTTGAATCAGTTTATGAAATCATTTTAAATGAAAGTAGACTCAAATACCTTTAAAACGATAGGTGGCACGACTTCTAACGACTTACGTTTAAAAAGTTATGAATTTTGAAATTGAGACAAAACTGCTTCTGTACCACGGATCCCATGGATCCCTTGCTTGAGGGATCCGTCCCTGTAACCTGAGGGATCCGCGGATCCGACTACGAATTACAAAATGTACGTTTGACCCGACAAAAAAGTTTAGTCTTTGTAGACTTTTTAATGAAGTTATATTACCCATTTTTACCTTTATTCAAGCTTGATTAACAAGATATCTAACAACAAAACTTCAAAGAAAAAAATCACTAAAACACTTTTCATATTATGCTTATTATAAGATAGAAGCATATATCACCATTTTGTCCACAAGCAATTTAGCACGTTTTTGAAAAAACAATGTAACTAAGAAAACATACCTTTGCTATATTCCCTTTTTATGGTTTTAGAAACCATAGACGCGAAATACTTCATGATCTTATAAGATACCCCAATCCTTTGCTATATTCCCTTTTTATGGTTTTAGAAACCATAGACGCGAAATACTTCATGATCTTCTAAGATACCCAAATCCTAGTACGAAGACTTCTCAAAGGAAAATGTTAGAATGATCTATCACTATCCAACATATGATGATTTCTAAAACATGACTTTTTGTTTTAAGAAATTCCCTTCTTTGTAGTTTTCAAACATACACGATCGTATCAAGTTTTCAAAGTACAATATACAAAAAAACTTGGTAACTCTCATACCAATTGTGGAAAACTGGAAGGGGGTTGAATAGTTTTACCAATTTAAAACTTCCTTTTAAATATTTAGATCGACTTATGTCAATCTATTTGGTTGTTTATGTTGGACGTTGATAGATAGATATATAAACGTGTAATGAAAGATAAAGAGTAAGAAGCACATCACCACGACACAAGTATTTATAGTGGTTCGGCTACAATAACACCTTCCTTGCCCTACTCCACTCCCCGAGTCACCTACTCGAGAGTTCAGTAACACTACACCAACTCCTTATGGCGGAGAAGCCTTCACAACGCCGCTTAACCCTTTTCGGTACAAAGCTAAATACCGAGTTCCTTCACACCTAGGCGAACCACACCTAACACAACGTCGCCTACCCTTTATACGGTGCTAGGCTAACCACCGAGTTCTTTCACACCAAGGAGAACTAATCCTATCACAACGTCGCCAACCCTTTATTAGGTACTAGGCTAAGCACCTAGTTCCATTACTATGGAGGAACTACTACCCTTCACAACACAACACCTATTATCAAGGAGATCCACTCCTTGTTACAACATCATCAAGGATATCACCATCCTTGGAAATAAACAAATACTTATATGTATAACGATGCACCTCATCGATTATACGACCTAGGCATTCTTCCCAAATGCGACTTGATTTGATTCTTCGGCATCTTTCACTAATGCCTTTGACACAACGCTTGGCACCCTTCACTAATGCCTTTATCTTGACACCTTTAGCATTCTTCACTTATGCTTTGACTAGGAAGATGAGCACCTTTCACTAATGCTTTCATCTTGACACTTTCGGCATTCTTCACTAATGCCTTCAATCCAACATCTATGGAGAAAGGAAGAACTATCAACAAGAGAACCTTAGTTGTCTTGATGATGACGAAGCATGGCAACTCATAGACTTGAGCTTGCACGTCTTCAAGAAGTGGTGATCTCTCCTTTAAGAGGAACCTAGAAGATCACACAAAAACAAAAGACAAACTACATAGATCTCTTGGATCTGAGGTTAGAGAGATCTAAAAACTTGGAGAGAGTATATGTGAAGTGGTGAAATGGCTCTCTATTTATTGAGAAAATTCTCTACTGTTCCCCGGATCCCACGGATCCCTTCCACTTGGGATCCGGCTAGCACAAAGCCAGGGATCCGTGGAACGCTCCTCTTTGCCCATGGGTATTTTTGGTTATGGGTCATGGGTCATGGGTTGATCCATGGGTCTTTAGCTAGATACAATGTATCTCTTGAGTGCTCACCAAGGGTTCAATGTATCTAGACATTCTCTTGAGTGCTCACCAAGGGTTCAATGTATCTAGACATTGGGTATGGGTCAATACCATGGGTTATGAATATTATCTATATATGATATAAGCATGATGTCATGCAATGGGTTATGGGTCAAGCTCCATGGGTTATGGGCTTTGGGTTGTACCCAACTACATTCAATGTATTTGCCCAATGGGTTATGATACTTAAGTTTCTACCCATTTATATTACCCAATATACTACATACTAGTTATGTGTATATTTTACCCAAATATGTAAACACTAGTTGTTGTACATATGTAATATTAAATCATAAAATCACTTATACTTGTTTTAGTGTTTTATGTGAAAATGTGAATATGTTAGAAACTATTAGTTCAAACCATTTACATATTTTATTTGTTTCGTTAAAATGATTTTACGTTTGTTATCGACAAAACATTAGAAGATCGTAAAATATAAATAAACGTTTTTACGGCTTATTTGTATTAACAGAGTCAAAAGCCTTCTCAAAATCTACTTTAAAAACCATAAGAGCTTTTTTCCGCTTACGATACCACGCCATGCATTCATTCAAGACAAGGGGGCCATCAAGAAAGTTCCTACCTTTAATGATGGCCGATTGTTCAGGGCTCACACAACTCCCAATAACCAAACTGAGCCTATTCGCTAAAAGTTTGCCAATTATTTTGTATTGGCATCCAATTAGACTAATAGGCCTAAAATACGACACAAATTTAGCATCAACAACTTTGGGAATTAGAGCGATAAAAGAGGAGTTACAACCTTTGGGAAAACCTGCCGACTGAAAAAGCTCACGAACAAATCTCACCACGTCGTTTTGAATGACGTCCCAAAAAGTTTTGAAGAATTTAATAGTAAAACCTTCCGGGCCCGGAGCTTTATCGCCTCCACAGTCCCAAACAACCTTCTTTACTTCGTCATTGGACACATCCCTTTCCAAAAACTCACGCTGCTCCAAAGAAATTTTATTAAAGGATACATCATCAACGAACGGGCAGTAATCACAAGAGCTCGATATTGGTGAATATTGAAATATGGAAGAATTCACTCAGTATTGATGAATATTGAATCATACGATGTATTTAACTCTGGCAATACACCGTATTGAGAAGCTCTGAATTCAAAACCCAAGTCAACCGTTGAAGGTATACGGCGTATGTAACTCAAGCCTTACGCCGTATTAAAGATATTATTCCCAATCCAAGTATATTGAAGATTTGAGGGTATACGGCATATGAAACTATGGCCATACGTTGTATTTAAAAGATACGCATTATATTCTTTGAATATGCTTTCTTCGTCAACAATTATGACATCCAAAATACGTTGTATTCACTCTTGAATACGACGTATTCCTGCCCTAACAAAAGACTATAAATACAAACCCTATACGGGAGTATTTCATATCATACACTCACCACTCTCAACCACAACCGAATTTCACCATTCCAAGGCCCCAAGATCAACCACAAGAGTTAGGAAGTTAAGAAGAGAAGGTCTTGTATCGTCACATTAGGTTTAATCATTCGATTTGCATATCAATTTTACTATGATTTCTATTTTTTCTTCGTTTGAATTATCCTCTAGTGTTCTTACGTACATTATAGGCTAACACCCTTTACGTACATGTAATTTGATGCCACTTTTTACTTTCAAGTGTTTTCACCTCTTTGAACCTGTTGATGTTTATATTAGATTAGTTGGAGAGAAAAAAACAGAAAGTACATCATAATACAAAGTTTTCATAGAATTTATATGAGGCTTAAAGAACTTGGATTCACAATGAGCCAGTGTAGGAGAGTTTAAAATGTTCTTGCGTAATATATGTACAACTGACATCATTGAGCATATCCTCCCGGTGGATTAGCTAAGTTTAAAATTCTCTTGTTTCCCTTGTAATCGTGTTTTTCCTTACCCTTATACCTAACGTTACAATCCTTATAAAAACCACTTTGATAGCTTATCCTAGATGCTTACACCAAAGTTGTGAAGGTTTGATCCTTTATCAAGCATGTGGTACCTTTGCATTATGTCTTGGTAGTGAGTGAATTTATTTCCGTTTCCATTTCCATATCTATTTACCAACAAATACATCGAGAGATTGAGCATATCCAAATAATTTTATGTGCTTGTTAAACTATTTTTAAATGGGTTGTGCCATGAACAATTTTTTTAGTAAAGTAAATGCTTCCGATTTGTATTACGTATTAGGTACGCAAGGACATTTTCTTGAGGATAAGCAAATCCCATGTGTAGGGATATTTGATGAGGCGTAATTTCATACGCTTTTAAGGGGTAATTTAGCCTCTAAATTCACATATATTGGATCATTTATTTCCCTAAATCGTTTCTATTTTAGTTTTAGGTAATCAGGATGCAAATGCTGGAAAAAGACATGTTTCGAGCTCGATTGGATGGAAAAACTGTAACACCCCCAAATTTCGTGATACGCAACGGAATTCAAGATGGGTGTTACTTCGTGGCTCAACAGTTACAATAACAAAAAACGAACTCTAATTGTGTCATTTTAAAAGATTTATCATTCGATTTATATAAATATCATAGTTTACAAAATGAGGTCCCAGTGGTTTTACAGTTTATTAAATAAATTTTCGAATGATAATATAGCCTTCTTGAGTATCCGTGCCCTTCCGTGCCATCCTCGTAAATTATGAACCTGAGATAAACATACTAAAAAGTGTCAACACAAAGGTTGGTGAGTTCATAGAGTTTATAGATAAAACAATTGAGTTCAATAGTTTCGAGTTTGAGGATTATTGTAATAAATACAAATATCGATGAAATAAGTTACGTTGTTATACACCCATAGTTCGTTTGTTTAGTAATCAGTTGAACACAAGTTTCAAGGTTGGGTCATGTTGTTGCACCCATAAATTCAGTAGTTGCAGCATTTGTATCATTGCAACACAATATATATTGCCTTAAGTCTCATGAACGCAAACCTAAACACGAACACGTCAGAATAATGACGTAAGCTACAAACATCATAATAATGATGTAAGCAACAATGCCCTCTGGTAGGAGTTTGCCATTCTCCTAGTATTGTCAAATAAAGTGCATTTGGTTACCTATCCGGCTAACACAAATGGGGCGTCAACTGCCAATAGATCTATTCACTATATTCGCGTTCACTCGCAAGTGATTAATAGTTCATGATATGAGGGACTTTCAGTGGCAGGTGTAAGTAACTTAAGCAATAGCAATCAGATGTAGGTGTAGCATAGAAAAATACTTGTGTTCGAATTTGTAGCATGTATCTCCCCACGAGTTTGAAAAACAAGTAAAAAGTGGGACTATGAACTCACAGTAATATGTAAAAGTATAGAGTACTTGTGAAAGTAAATGAAAATAGTTGAGCAAGTATCTCCCCCAAAAATAGTATAAAACAATTGAAAATGGGGCTATGAAACTCACAGTAATACGTAAAAGTTTTAGAGTATTTGCGATAGTAAAAGAAAGTAGTTGAGCATGTATCTCCCCCAAAAGAGTTTACAAAACTGATAAATGATAGAAAATGGGGCTACGAACTCACAGTAATTCGTAAGAGTTTAAAATAAATGTAAAAAAATATCAAGCAATATTTGAGCATGTATCTCCCCCAAAACGTTCAAAATAAGGAAAAGATGGGCTATGACTCACCTCAGAGTGTAGTGGCATAAGTATCGCAAAATAGAATCAAGTAGCACGGTTATGCACGACCTAGAAGATAATAATTTATCTTATAAATATGTCACGTGAAATTAAAGTAATGCATATGAGTTTTCAAAAGATGTTATATCATTGTTTGTAAAAAAAATTTGTATCATCGTTTCAAGTGGTGGTTTGAATGTCAAGAATCGCAAACACATACTAAAGTATAAAACATATAGTACAAATATGAACGGAAATAAAACACGTAATGTTCAAATAGCAAATAAGTAAAAGATAGGTAGATTGGTTAAGTTATGACGCGTTTATGTATATAACTTCAAAGTTGTGTAGACTTGATTTAAAATGTGTGATCTCAATACGTTTTCAATTATTATAGCTTTTGTTTCGACAGTTTTAGTCCATTTCAAATATGATCCGGGTACCAATAATAATGATAAGTTTGGATATGAGCTCATAAGCTCGAACCTACAACCCTTTGGTTTTTCTTATTATACATTGGTAACAAACACCCTCAACCCGCACCCTTATCTGGGATGCGGTGTGGCTAACTAAACCAAACCCAACACCTTGCGGTGTGGGCTGGAAACAAGCAAACTAAACGCACCTATTGGTGCAGAAAAATCAGCAACATAATACACTTGTTTATGTAGAAAAATCAGCAGCCTAACTATACTTTTTATGCGGAAAAATCAGCATTTAAATACACTTATTTATGCAGAAAATCAGCATTCAATTACACTTGTTTATCCAGAAAATTCAGCAGCCAATTACACTCGTTTATGCATAAAAATCAGCATCCAAATACACTAATATATGCATAAAAATCAGCATTAAACGTGCCCCTTTATGTGCCGAAAATTCAGCAGCAAACGTGCCCTTTTTGGGTCTGTATTGCGCAGAAAAACACCCTGTTAGGGCCGTGTTACAGCAGATAAACACCCCTTTGGGTGGTGTAATGTAGGGAGCAAGCAGCATAAACGCCCACTGTTAGGGTTGAAAATATGCGAACCAAATGCCCATGAACCAAACGCACCTTGTGCAGAAAATAATCGCACAAGCCAGCACCCCATGTTGGGGCGGTTTTCAGCCAACAAACCCCCGCTGTTTGTGCAGGAAATTCAGCAACAAAAATCGCCCTTTAGGGGCTGTTTTGTACCGAAATCAAAAAGAAAAGAATTGAGCTCGTGAGAGCTTATGAAATAAGCAATTAGCACCAAAATAAGCTTAAACCAACATAAGCACAAGCATGATAAGTAGTTTCAAATAATCATATAAGTCGAACAACATAAGCTTTGAACCAACACACCTGGACTGATTTCTTCCTAAGCCGAGAATAAACAAGTCCCAAATAAGCTTTTCAAATACCAACTTTAATAAGAACTTAATCTATAACTCAAATATGAGTCACAAAACATAAGTCGAGACACCAGCTCGATAACAACAAACACCTTCTTGGTCTTCTGTCCCGTTTTGTAATGAGACCAAGTAAAACTAAATAAGCTATATGAGTCTATCAAAATTATAAATAAGCTATAAGCTTATAAATAAGCTAAAAAAATAAGCACATTGAGTGCTTGTAAATAAGCACTTCAGGTAAAAAAAAATACAAATCAAACCACAAAACGATATTTAACGATGATACTGATTATTACAAAAACCATTGTTAATCCATCCTAATCAATTAATCTTTATACCAATTTTACTCTCGTATTCGAATACAAAAGAAAATAAACAAGCTTGGTGGGTTTTCAACATACCCACAAGATGAAGAACGAGGTTGTGATGGTGGTGACGATGGGAGTGAAACCCGACTTCGGTATACAAGTCGAACCCGATCGATTCTTGATCTCCTTCGATGTACCTCGTCTTTCTCGACCCCGCAGCAGATGGAGATGGTTGTGGTGGTGCTGTCGTGACTGTGGTGGTGGTGTGGCTTTAGTGAAGTGGTGGTGTCGACATGGTGGTATGGAGGAGGGAAGAGAGTAAGAGTTTTTTTTCTTCTTGTTACGTGTTTTTGTATAAAATGGAAGAAGCAAGCAAGGCTTTATAGAAAGCTTAGCATGATAATACACGTTTCTTATTTTTACATTCATGATTCAAATTGAAACACGTATGGTATCTTGAAATTGTTATGTTGTATGATTATGAGACATATATTTTGTAGTTTTAACATGTAGTTGACGTGGCATTAGGAAATGGATAGAAGTTTTTGGTGACAATCTTTAGATTTATTATTAGTTTAAGGTTTAAAGGGTATAGTTTGATCCCGATAATTACAAACGTAATATTTTTAAGATGTGAAACATAAAACCAGGTAACGATAAAATCCAATGCTTATAAAAATGTTAAAACTTATTAGTATAACCTATTTTAATATATTAGATTAGTCATGAGTCTATTGGAGTATTTATATGTCATTAAGACTGAAAGACGAGAGTAAAACGTAAGATTTAAAAGTACAAGATTTTAGTAAAAATGACAAAATAATAAGAGTACATATAAATATGACTATAAGGAAGTAAAATGTATAAAACACTTGTACACCGGCTTTGCTTAGTAGTGAATAATATTTAAAATATCACGGTATAATTTAGTTTGAGGTTTAGTCATTAAAAATAAACTTTTAATCGTTAATTATATGATCTGTATAACTAAGCATAACTTAATTTGGAAATGTGCATTGGTGACTTGTACTCTATGTATGAAAATTTTGTACTTTAGTATTTATGATTTAGTTTCGTAAAATTATAGTCATAATAAATTAGGGTTTCATGTAAATTCTAATAAATAACAAACATTTAGTTTGTACGTTTAAAAATCGTATGTTAACGAATAGCGTAAAGTGGTAAATAAAAGTTGAAAATTTTTATAGTTTAACATATAAAGATGTTTATGTTTATTAAAGATGTGAGTTTCATCACATTGGCTAGTTGTTGTGATCAAATAAATGGATATCGTTTGTTAAAAAAAATGGACGTAGAAAATGGATAAGTATTCTTTCGTTAGAATATTATATTAGTTTAATACGAGTGAAATTTACCGGTGGTTACAAAAACAAATAAAATGACAACATTAGGAAAACCGTCACGAGAAGGCCTCGTGACGGCGTCACAACCACATTGTGACGCCGTCACCTAGGGGGTGCTGACGATACAGGCTCGAAAGATAGCCTCGAGCTGACGGTGTCAAGACCAAAATTTTAGAGGTTGACGACGTCACAACCTCAACATGATGTCGTCACTACTATATCAGGTCAATATCGAAACCCTAAAAGACAGTGAGCTAACGGCGCCACAATATCAACGTGATGTCGTCAAAGATGTAAAACTATAGACATTTTCGCAATGTTCTGTGGAGTGTGCAACTTTGGAGGATAAACCCTAGAAGAATTTTCTTAGCTTTTGTAGGCCTTCTGTCCGTTGATGTTTTCATGTTTCTGAAAAATAAGTTATTTATTTAATCGGTCAATTATGTCTTTGTGTTAACGTTTGATTTATTTATTTGCTTCTCTTTTCATTAGCATGCTAGGCTAGATCACTTAGTATTTGCTTAAAATTGCATGAAACCTTAGTTATTGATTTTTATGTTGTCGTCTCTTGTTTAATGGTGTGTACGTTAGGAGTTGGAAAACTGGTTAGGGAAAACTATACTAGCTTGAACGCCTACTAAAACGTAACTAGTTAATAACTTATGTCTCAGGTTAATTAAATTAAGGCGATTATTTATTGCGTAGTTATTTATTGTGTGAGCTTGACAAATCAAATGGATTTCCTTCACTTAGGCTAATCTATAGATGTGGGACTGACCAAACCACAATCGGTAATTAGGGATACTCAATATTTCATTAGACAAGGATGTGACAATTCGACAACATAATAGGATTTAACTAGGGAATAATGAGATTCTAAGTAAATATGCTTTTCATCTTATAAGAAGTTTACCAATTTACTTTTCTTATCATTAGTTTAAATTAGTTTAGTTTTCAGTTAAATAGTAGTTTAAAAACCAACCTCTTCCTATACCCAAGATGTTACTTGCTTTTAAATAAATATAAAATACCAAAAATAATCTTCCCTCAACCCTTAGACTTATTTCTTCATACATTTCAAATCTACCTCACTATTCCCCTAGAGAACGATTAATCCCTCGTGTTTTTCCTATACTACACTAAAATGGTTAAGCACTCTGTGTATGAGGATTGTAAAACTTAATGGTTTTTCAAAATTCCACATTACTAGGCCAGGTGGTCAAGGTTACCTAGCCCTATGCATATTCGCTCTTAACTCGGTGGTCACAATGTTAATAAGCATCAAGCACGCATAAAGTCCTTCAACTATTAATATAACCTATCTTAGTAGTCAACTAGGAATGAGACTACTTAAACTCTCACGAATGATCATCTATAAGAGTTCACACGCTAACTTCCTTGCCTTAATCATATATTGACTAGCCTAGGGATATGTTCGGCCACTAGTCCTATTGGTAACGTTTCGTGGTCTATTTATCCAATGTTACTAACATCTTCCACAATAATACGGATCACAAATCACATAAATTCATCTATAACCTATGATCTAGAAAATAGCCAACATACTTCAAGAATTTAAACAAACTAATCAAGTACGATAGACATATATAATATCCAACGAAAATGCATATAATCAAAGTAAACGAACTAAGATAACAAGATAGTCAAAAAATTGGCTAACACCAAAGGGTGTTAGCCATAATCTCGGCAGCAAAATACAACGTAATAATCAAAGCTACACAAATAGAATTCATAGTGAAAAAGGTACGCTAATCGAATGATTAAACAAAGAAAATGATACTCGAGAAGCCTTACTGGTGAACTGTGGTGATTACTTGAGTGTGCTCTGATACCAATTGTAGGACCTTGTTTTTCTCAACCTTATCACGATACCAAAGCTTAACACAAGATGAACATGTAAAACACTATGTGTAAATATGAAGTAGTAAAGATTAAGAGAGGTGGTGACTTGATATATGTAACTCATATGTGGAGAGAAAAAGATGAAACAAGAAACTTGTATTACTTCAAAGAAAACACACACACATACACACTCAAGCACACCCCTCAAATGACCATTTGAGGGGTATTTATACTTCCATACATATCACCCTTATGGGCTTGGGCTTGGATTGGACTTGGATTGGATAATAAATTACATGGCTAGCTTAACATAACTATTAGCCATTTAGCTTAGCCCAATCCACGAGCTTGTTGACTATTCTAATACGATATCTAACACACGTTACAAAGTTCCTAAAAGTGAATGACCATCACTTCTATTAAATATTATTAAGGCTAACAATCTCCCCCTAAGGGGTGGTCATTCAAAAGATGCTCCACTTGATTAGGTCTTTACTTTCCTTGAGCTTGAACTTTGTGTGTTGATATAGAATAGTCTTAATTCTTTGTTCCTTCATGCTTTGTGATCAGTTAATGTGGTATTCTGCCATACATCAACTTCTTTGGTTAGGTGTCTCCACGTCATTCTCCACCATGCTCACATTTCTTTTTGACTTTGAGTTTCCAATGATGAAGTTCTCGAGTCTTTAAACTTTGAAGATTCTTTGACATTGACGAATAATCATCTTTAACTTTGTGTTGCCTTTGAATTTGATGAGAACTTCATTTGTGATGTTGTTGGTATGAGCATGTGGAGAATCACACGATCTCTTTCTCCGTGAGCATCCATCGCCAGCAGCTCTTCCAGTATAGTCACGAACACCAATTGATCATTGTAATCTTTTCATTAAGAATTGATTACTACAATTGTTCTACATGAAATGTCTTGATTCCATTCACCTTGGTCGGGCGAATCAGCCGTCCTAATCCCATGAGGGACAGTTGGCATTACATTGAATAAATTCAAGTAACGACCCACATCTTCGTGATTCGATTCGTGAAAAGAATCTCCTTAGCGGGATTTCCAGCACTTACAGGTTCGAATGTCGAGGGTGTTAACGATAGTGTGAAAACACATCTCTAATTTACAAAGGTGTTCTAACTGGAGGCCCTCAAGAAGGCTAACACGATATACCGAAGTACATCTACAGTTCAGGTGAGTCGTTGAAGTACACCAAAGCATCACTTCACGACTATAGACCGTTTGAGACACACTATTGCGTAACCCATAAAGAATTACCGAAGTGACTCACTGCCGGGGATGCTTGATGTTGACCTGGCAGAGTTTCCATTCAATCAATCGAGGATCACAATTGTAAATCCTCTCATAAATGTTCTGGCAGATTGCTAAGATCTGCGTAGGACTCTAGAATGTATCACTTATGTCCTTATTGATGAACAACAAGCGATGAAATGTTAAGTGTTCCTAAGAGATCTTTTAATGAATCTCGTGGCTCTAGACTCAATTAGTGCATTTTGGTTTTCTTGAGCGGAGACTAGGGAGAGTGTTAATACAAATAAGCCGTAAAAACGTTTATTTATATTTTACGATCTTCTAATGTTTTGTCGATAACAAACGTAAAATCATGTTAACGAAACAAATAAAATACGTAAATGGTTTGAACTAATAGTTTCTAACATATTCACATTTTCACATAAAACACTAAAACAAGTATAAGTGATTTTATGATTTAGTAAATACATATGTACAACAACTAGTGTTTACATATTTGGGTATAATATACATATAACTAGTATGTAGTATATTGGGTAATATAAATGGGTAGGAACTTAAGTATCAAAACCCATTAGGCAAATACATTGAATGTAGTTGGGTACAACCCAAAGCCCATGACCCATGGAGCTTGACCCATAACCCATTGCATGACATCATGCTTATATCATACATGGATAATATCCATAACCCATGGATCAACCCATACCCAAGTGACCAAGCGCATTGCACTCAAAGATACATTGTATCTAGCTAAAGATCCATGGTTCAACCCATGACCCATGACCCATAACCAAAATACCCATGGGTAAAAGGGAGCGTCCCACGGATCCCTAGCTTAACGCTAAACGGATCCCTTGTGGAAGGGATCCGTGGGATCCGGGGAACAGTAGGATTTTTCCTCTATAAATACTGAGCCATTTCTTCATTATTTCTAACCCCTTTCTAACACACTTTCTCCCTGAGTTTAAAATTCACTAACCTCAGATCCAAGAGATCTATGTTTGTAGTTTTGTTTTTGTGTGATCTTTTAGGTTCCTCTTATAGGCAAGATCACCACCATTGAAGTCGAGCAAGCTCAAGTCCATGAGTTGCCATGCTTCCTCATCATCAAGGCTACTGAAGTCTTCTTGTTGATGATTCATTTCTTTCTTCAAAGAAGTGTAGTGTTGAAAGCATTAGTGAAAGATGTCTCAAGTGTCAAGACGAAGATATTAGTGAATGGTATCTATCGTCTATAGCATAAGCACTTGTGGTAGGTGCTTAGAAGTCAAGACAAGAAGCATTAGTGAAAGGTGCTTAGAAGTCAAGACTAGAAGCATTAGTGAAAGGTGCTTAGAAGTGAAGACACAAGACATTAGTGAAAGGTGTCTTGTAGATCTAGTCAAAGGCATTATTGAAAGGTGCCTTAGATGTACATTCGATATGGTGTGTTTCAATGTACAAGATAGACTAGTAGTAGATCCAAGGATATTGATATCCTTGATGATGTTGTAAAGGAGTAGATCTCCTTTGGGATTAGTCGTTGGTGTAGTGTGGTAGTAGTTCCTCCATTGCAATGGAACTAGGTGCTTAGCCTAGTACCTAATAAAGGGTAGGCGACGTTGTGAAGGTGTAGTTCACCTTGGAGTGAAAGAACTAGGTACTTAGCCTAGTACCTTATAAAGGGCAGGCGATGTTGTGTAGGTGTGGTTCACCTTGGAGTGAAAGAACCCGGTGGTTAGGCTAGCACTGGAAAAAGGGTAGGCGACGTTGTGAAGGCTTCTTCGCCATAAGGAGATTGGTGTAGTGATTACGAACTCTCGAGTAGGTGACTCGGGGAGTGGAGTAGGGCAAGGAAGGTGTCCTTGTAGCCGAACCACTATAAATACCCGTGTTGTGGTTTTGTGCTTCTTACTCTTATCTTTACATTACTTACCTTTATATGCTTGTTTATCAACATCCAACACACACATCCAAATAAATTGACATAAGTCAATCTAAATAGATTAAAAGGAAGTTTTAATTGGCAAAACTATTCACCCCCCCCCCCCCTTCTAGTTACCAAGTTTCTTGAAGTATATTGTACTTTAAAAACTTGATACGATCCATGGTTAATTGAAAACTACAAAAAAGGTTTTTCATAAAAACAAACACCATGTCTTTTAAAACTATATGTTTGGATGTTGATTTGATAACAACATTTTTTTTATTTACTTGTTTCATTTAATTACACTAATCTTCTATGTCATGTTGATTAGTCAAAGCTCATACCCACCAAGCTATAGGAATCGCTTGGTAAAAGAATACCTTCCTTAAGAAGGTATCTTAATCAAAAGGAGCGGAATCATCTAAGTGACATCTGTTGGGTCATTTGTAAAGACATTCCTAAATGCGCTAGAGGTATGATTTTCTTTTTATTTTTGCTTGATAATTAAGTATGCCTATTTAGGTATTTATATGATTATCTTTTGTGCTTATACATGTTTTACATGAAGCTTCATTAGAAAGTCTTTTTCTCACATACGTGTTAATCTTATCGTCTAAAGTCGTGGTATATAAAACTTATGTTTTATTTCTTTTAATCCAATAATAAAACAAAACACGAATTTCAAAAATTCCTCCTTCCCCATAAATACTTCCACCATCAATCACTCTATCCTTACTTTTTCAAATCCTCCAATTTCAAAAATTTCTCTCATTCAAAACTTCATCTTCCTCTCCATTTTCGTCTCAACCGAAACCAAGAAGGATCATCTTCAACATGGTTTACATCACCCTCGTGCTCATCGCCTTAACACTCATCGCACTTGTGTTCCCTATGATGAAGTTCACATACTGAGACATTTACTTTGTGTTGTTAATCTACATTGGGGTTATATACCTAATCCTTTGTATCATTCTTAGTATTGAAATGAAATATTACTAATAGTCTAGTTATCTAGGTTATTATGTGTTTTATCATTTTTGTGTTATGTCTTTCTTTCATGATACATTAAAAGTCATGTATGCTTGTTAAAAGAAAATGTAGGTTAAAACACATATCTTGGTATAAAAACTATGAGATCTAAAAACCTATGTTTTTCATAAAATATGTTTCTGTGATTACAGATCTACGGATCCCGGAAGTTATACTAGCCTGATCCCTTTGGTAAAGGAACCGTGGGATCCGTCCTACTGGAAAACAGTTTTTCATGAAAATTAAAAATCACTTTTCTTCTAAAAAGGTAATACTCCACTAGAAATATCAAAACCATAAATTAGTTAAATGTCATGGTTGTTAAAAACCATTGTTAATAAAAATCTAGTAAAAACATTAGATAATCATAGTTTGATCACAAACATATCTTTCTATTAACTCATGTTTTCTATAGGTTCAACTATGACGCATGAATATGAGTTTGATTTTTCACTCACTAGCGTCTACACTCCAAACATCTCCCTTGAACCCAACACACCGGCAACCATGTCCCGGGTTCAATAATCTCGAAAACCGTCACTTCCACGAAGGACGTATTGTAGACACCTCTACAATTCGAAGAAGGTATCAATACCTCCTTCCGAGCCATAGGACTAGAATGTCTTCTTGAAATCAAAGAGAAGATATGTCCAAGGTTCATAATGGAATTCTTCCGTCAAGTTGAACTCGTCCGTAACGAGGATCGCTCTCTATCTCTTTGGTTTTATATCAAAAACCAAAAGTTTACTTTAACCCTTGGGCATTTTGCTCACATCCTCCGGATTCCAAATCATGGACAATGTGCCTTCACCGAAGATTGGTCTCTTGATTCTCTCTTCAACTTTCGTGAAGAAAATAGTCCATATTGTTCACACATACCCTCCCCGGAAGATTTAAATCGCATAATATGCAAACATCGACCATATTACTCCGATCCAAACATTATCTTCACACGGGACATCCGAGAAGAGTACAAGCCTCTTGCACTCATCATACGTGAAAATGTTTGGAGTCTTAGGGGAAATCGAGAAATCCTTCCCGCTTGTTGTGCTCACATGTTGTACTGTTTGCTAACACAACAACCATACAATCTCGCATACTTCTTTGCAAGGCGAATTGCAAATCTTCAAGGCTCCAAGAATAAACTCATCCCTAATGGAATGTTCTTGACGCGCCTC
The DNA here is from genome assembly GCA_910596185.1 of Chrysanthemum makinoi. Lineage (NCBI taxonomy): Eukaryota > Viridiplantae > Streptophyta > Magnoliopsida > Asterales > Asteraceae > Chrysanthemum > Chrysanthemum makinoi. The sequence continues at coordinate 241,824,799 of OU343223.1, read as the reverse complement.
TATCACAATGTTATGCACTTCCATCCTCAATTTCAAAGTACGTTGTACGTACTTGTGAACAAGATGATGGAATCACTAAACATATCTCTAATGAAGACTTTCTTCATTCTTGATTCCACCAACACTCATCAATCATGTAATGATCCTCCTAGTGAAAACACTCAAGGAACGTAGTAGTATCTCAAATAGGATATATCCTCTTGTACTCGTGCTTTATCAATGTAATCCTATTTCCTTCATGAAATAAAACAGCTTACATTTGATATCTTAGTGTTAGAACCCCTTTAAACTAATCTTGGAATATAATGCATTGTCAAGATCATTGCATACCTTTAGTAAAGGTTCTGCTGAGCAGATGGACGGATCCCAATGATTGTGCTAGACGGATCCCTACACTTAGGGAACCGTGGGATCCGGGAAACTAAAAATGCAATTGCAAGCATTGTATTTCAAACATGTCCTTAGAATACCTCACACTAAGCTAAACATAGTGTCTTGAAGGCAAATTAAGTCCTTATCAAAGATAGGTAGACTCTTCCTACTCACACACAACTCACCAAGATCACACTCTAAGACGCTTGTAGATCTATCATTTCATCTTTTATCCATTACTCTTCCGCTCTTAAACTCACACTTCATTTTTCACTTGATCCCTCACATCTAGTCTTAGAAATCTTTTTATGGCAAAATTGATCATAAATCATCCTCACCTCAAAATTGATCAAAGTTGATCAAATTCTAGTTTTCCCATCTCAAAGCTCCTAGGATATTTTTCCAAAACACTATCCTAAGTCACAAACCTGATATCTAGGATCATTTAGCTTCAATTGACACTCTCATCTTTAGTGTCATCCTTGCTCATCCATTAGTACTCATGAAAGTTCCAAATCCTTCCATAAAAGACAATCATTAGCTACATCACTCATTACTTTCAAGTATTTAAGCACCCCTTCATTTAAGACACTTAGGAGGACTGAAACACTCAAGATGATATAGATCTTAGATCTTAGAAACATCATTTCCACTCCTTCATAGCTGTTGAAAGCCGGATCCCTAGGATTAGCCTAGACAGATCCCTCTGATGTGGGAACCGTGGGATTCGGATGACAGTTTATGTCAAATCCTGCTAAAACAATCATTTCAGCTCATCTTCCTAACTCAAACACTCCATCTCATCTTAAATGAGTTCCTAGATCAGAGCAAACTCTGAAGTTGACTCTTGTACATGTTAATCATCACATTCCAATGAATCCTAGTGGCTTAAGGCTTAAATGCACTTGCCAATTCTCTTAGTTTATAAACCACTTTGTTAGGACCTCCATAGTCATCACCTTCATCCTAACTTTCAGTTCTTTAGAAACCCTTGCAAACCTCTTGAAATCATCTCATCATGAGGAAAACCCCAAGTAGTAACTTATCCACCAAAGAACCACCCATGAAAAAGGCTCGTGTTATATACGAAATCTCTTCAACCGAATCATCTCCGGTCAAGCCAACAAATGATAGGATCCTTTCTCATCCAATCAAACCAATTCCTAAAAGGATAGTACCCACAAAACTACCAATGCCAAACACCACCATTCCTCATTGGCCAAACAATATCATCTCCACTAAACCATCACCATTGGTTCCTAAAGCTATTTCATTTACATCCCCACTATCATCACCACACCTCTACAATTTAGAGGATTTTCCTCCTAGGCCGTCTCATCCGCCTCCGCCGACAACATTCTCCTCATTAGGAGGAATAATGATACAAAATCAAGGTGTTGAGTCAACACTTGCTCCGGCTTCCTTTTCGCCATTTGCATCATATAATCCCATTTGGATTATGAGAAATCATCAAAGTCAACCACCCGACCATATGGAAGTTGACACTTCTCTACCACCACCATCGTCCTTGGTCGAGCTATTCTCAAATGCGCCTCCACTAATCCCTCCATCGTTTGAAGCTCCACAAGCCGCTTCACTTGATCCTTCGCATCAAGCCATTTCATTTCTTCCACCACCACTACCTAGCCATGACAAAGATTGCTATCATTGTCAACATGTTGAAAGTTTGATACATGAAGTACGAGAAGATCAACGTTTCATGTTCTATCATCTCCTCAAACGTTTCGAAGAGATTAAACCTAAACAAAACTTGAGCTAGAAGATTTTAGTGGTGTCTTAGCATCAAGCGATAGTTGGTCTAAAATTCCTAGTCATGTAATTTCTTATTTTCTTAGTTTTTAAGAGTCATGTATATCATAACTCTAGTTTTATTAAATGAAATTACATGCTACTTGTTATATTTCTGAGCATATGATTACATTGTATTCATATCTCATTTTGTGATAACATTACTTGTTATATCACCATTGCTGAAATTGATCATCAGTTGTACGGATCCCTCAGAAATGCCTAGACGGATCCTTACTAGGAGGGAACCGTGAGACAGAAAGCTATTTTCTACTAACTTGGACCATATTTGCAGGAAATTGTGAATTATACTAACCTTTGTTTTGTAGTTATTCAATTTACACATGAAGACTTTGACATCCTAAAGCTATGGGGAGCTTTATGTCAAAGCAATACATTGCAAACTACTTGCAATATTAGGTTTACATTTCGTGACATTCCCTTGCAATATTGCAATCATCAAGGGGGAGCACATCCGTCACTTAGACAAAATCTTTCGCAAACTTACTTGCAAACAAACTGGATTAGTATCACTTTCTTGACATCCTTACATAGGGATGGACTCGTCAAGGGGGAGTAAAGACGAGATCCTTTCCCGTTACGTGCTCTTTATTTTCTTTTTATTTCTTTCACATATTTTTCTTAAAACAAGTGTGTTGCATTCTTTCAAAGCTCTTTTTGTTTTGACAAAAAGGGGGAGAAGAAAGTAAAACTACAAATTCAAACTTTTACGAATTTTAGATTTTCCTTAAAATAATTTTATGTTTTGTCATCAACAAAAGGGGAGATTGTTAATACAAATAAGCCGTAAAAGCGTTTATTTATATTTTACGATCTTCTAATGTTTTGTCGATAACAAACGTAAAATCATGTTAACGAAACAAATAAAATACGTAAATTGTTTGAACTAATAGTTTCTAACATATTCACATTTTCACATAAAACACTAAAACAAGTATAAGTGATTTTATGATTTAGTAAATACATATGTACAACAACTAGTGTTTACATATTTGGGTATAATATACACATAACTAGTATGTAGTATATTGGGTAATATAAATGGGTAGGAACTTAAGTATCACAACCCATTGGGCAAATACATTGAATGTAGTTGGGTACAACCCAAAGCCCATGACCCATGATGCTTGACCCATAACCCATTGCATGACATCATGCTTATATCATACATGGATAATATCCATAACCCATGGATCAACCCATACCCAAGTGTCCAAGTGCATTGCACTCAAAGATACATTGTATCTAGCTAAAGATCCATGGTTCAACCCATGACCCATGACCCAAAACCATAATACCCATGGGTAAAAGGGAGCGTCCCACGGATCCCTAGCTTAACGCTAGACGGATCCCTTGTGGAAGGGATCCGTGGGATCTGGGGAACAGTAGGATTTTTCCTCTATAAATAGTGAGCCATTTCTTTATTATTTCTAACCCCTTTCTAACACACTTTCTCCCTGAGTTTAAAACTCACTAACCTCAGATCCAAGAGATCTATGTTTGTAGTTTTGTTTTTGTATGATCTTTTAGGTTCCTCTTAAAGGCAAGATCACCACCATTGAAGTCGAGCAAGCTCAAGTCCATGAGTTGCTATGCTTCCTCATTATCAAGGCTACTGAAGTCTTCTTGTTGATGATTCCTTTCTTTCTTTAAAGAAGTGTAGTGTTGAAAACATTAGTGAAAGATGTCTCAAGTGTCAAGACAAAGATATTAGTGAAGGGTATCTATCGTCTATAGCATAAGCACTTGTGGTAGGTGCTTAGAAGTCAAGACAAGAAGCATTAGTGAAAGGTGCTTAGAAGTCAAGACTAGAAGCATTAGTGAAAGGTGCTTAGAAGTGAAGACACAAGACATTAGTGAAAGGTGTCGTGTAGATCTAGTCAAAGGCATTATTAAAAGGTGCCTTAGATGTACATTCAATATGGTGTGTTTCGATGTACAAGATAGACTAGTAGTAGATCCAAGGATATTGATATCCTTGATGATGTTGTAAAGGAGTAGATCTCCTTTGGGATTAGTCGTTGGTGTAGTGTGGTAGTAGTTCCTCCATTGCAATGGAACTAGGTGCTTAGCCTAGTACCTAATAAAGAGTAGGCGACGTTGTGAAGGTGTAGTTCACCTTGGAGTGAAAGAACTAGGTACTTAGGCTAGTACCTTATAAAGGGTAGGCGACATTGTGTAGGTGTGGTTCACCTTGGAGTGAAAGAACCCGGTGGTTAGCCTAGCACCGGAAAAAGGGTAGGCGACGTTGTGAAGGCTTCTCCGCCATAAGGAGATTGGTGTAGTGAGTACGAACTCTCGAGTAGGTGACTCGGGGGAGTGGAGTAGGGCAAGGAAGGTGTCCTTGTAGCCGAACCACTATAAATACTCGTATTGTGGTTTTGTGCTTCTTACTCTTATCTTTACATTACTTACCTTTATATGCTTGTTTATCAACATCCAACACACAAATCCAAATAGATTGACATAAGTCAATCTAAATAGATTAAAAGGAAGTTTTAATTGGCAAAAATATTCAACCCCCTTCTAGTTTTCCATAGAGAGGGTCTCTTTCTTCAATACCAACGATCTCTAAGAGAAAGTCGATAGATTATGTATGGTTCCCAGTGAGAATGAAAAAATCCTTTTGAGAGGAATTGAGTAGCTAGAAGGTTAGGTGCAGTGCGTCACTAGGTCCATGATGTCTTGTCTTCAATACCAGTGTCATCTTAGTGACAACCATGAGATGAATTGAACCGGTTTACCCCTAAGGTTGATTATGGAGGGCTATTTCTTTTCACTCTTTTTCTTTACTTTTCTTTTTAATTATTCAACCCCTTCTTTCTCCTTTCTCACATTACTTCCTTTTTTCAATCATACCTAAGGACTTCTAATACTAACAATGGGTATTGTCCTTGGGTAGATCCCTTCGGCTCTGGCGGATCATAGGACGTATTTCATTTCCTTAGTCACCTTATAACTCCATGACTATCCTATGTTGCCATAAAACCATTTTTCTTGAAAATCTCTCAAAATGTTTATGATTGAAAACATGTTTGAAACACTCCGAGAGTTTTATATTTTCAGAAACACTCCCCCTTCACATGTGCTTATAAGTTTTGACAAAATCACAGTTGAGGGTAGAGTTCGCACCTTTTGAATTGATCGGCTCATGATAGACAATTCTCCACGAGACACGGTTACGTTGCATAGTTAAAGAGTTCCATTGTCTGTTTTTAGGTGACAACTAGCTCTAGTAACCAACTTGAAGTTGTAAACACTCCTTGAAAAGAAGGTTAGACCCATGTAAGTTCATGTCTATCACAAGTTTCTCGAAATGGTACATTCACAGACATTGATTCCTCGTCACTTCAATGGTTTCAACTGAGTCGAGCTCTTTTAAGATTCAAACAAGATCATTAAACTTTTTGATCACATTTTAATCCGTCTTCTCCCCTCAAAAATAGCATATTCGATATTTTTATATCAACAGATTAAACAACATTTAGAATCTTTTGGGAAGACAAACGGATTTGATTTAAGCATGAATTTGGAACATTTTTGTTTTATACTCCCCCTTTAATAAAGCATAATCAATTAAAGGGTTTTAGAGGGAGTTATCTTGAGCACAAAATATTTTAAAAGATTTTAAAAATCTTTTTGAACAATCTTGAAAAAGGTGCTCAAGATGATGATGATTTCTCACCAGTTTTAAATGTAGTGCAAGGCGTACACTAGATTTTTATTTAAAAACACGAGTTTTGATTTGAAATAATCAAAAGTCATCATTTTTGTCCAGGTTTCGTCTTGAAGTATCACGAAAGCCATTTTATGAAGAAATTTTGAGAAACGACATGTTTTAGAAAACATTTAAAGAACTCTCGCTCAAGCATTTGTACATGTCCGTATCATTGTTGAATGACATTTCTAGAAACGTCTGAGAATATCGATTATACGAGAGACATGTCGTGAGAGGAATATTTTTGGATTTTTGATTTTATATTGTTTTTGTATTTTTTGAAAGTTTTATATTTTTATGTTTTGGTTTTGTTGGTTTTTCAAATTTTGTATTTTGTTTTTCAAAAATATTTACGACGAAGCTTTTAATTTTTTTTTTGGAAAATCATTTTCAAGAAGATTCGAGAAGACGTTCTAACTCCTTAGGGATTAAGCTTCGCATTCCAATTCGTCGAACTAAATTATCAAACTGTTCTTTTGAAAGGGCTTTAGTAAATAGATCGGCGAGTTGGTAATCTGTCTTCACGAAAAATAATTCAACAGTACCTTCTTCCACATGTTCTTTTATGAAGTGATAGTGGACACGAATGTGCTTAGTCTTTGAGTGATGAACAGGATTGTATGATATGGCTATGGCACTTTTCGAGTCACAATACATAGGTATTTTATTGAAAGTAAAGCCATAATATGTGAGTTGTGTTCTCATCCATAGAACTTGAGCACAACGCGCAGATAGAGACACATACTTTCAAACGGTTGAAAGTGCAGTGCAATCTTGTTTCTTTGAAGACCGGTGACTAACTTTTCACCCAAAAATTGTGCTCCTCCTCGATGTACTTTTTGCTATAACTTGATCACCGTGTTGCTCGCATCGAAAAGACAATTAGATCAAATCCGGATTCCTTCGGATACCAAAGTCCCATGTGAATGGATGTCTTCAAGTACCGAAAGATCCGTTTAACCTCTTAGAGGTGCGATTCGGTAGGCTTTGCTCGAAACGTGCTAATAAGCAAACAAACAAAATGAATATCAGTCGACTAGCGGTGAGGTACATGAGAGAACCAATCATGCTCCGATATTTCTTCGGATCGATAGGTTTCCCAAATAAATCGGCTCCAATTTTTGGTGAAGTTACCATTGGTGTACCGACCGAGTCACAATTATCCATGCCATGATTTTTCAAAATCTCAATTGTATATTTAGCTTGATTAATAAAAATTCCATGAGGGGATTGATGTATTTGTAAACCTAGAAAAAACTTTAGTTCCCCCATCATGGACATTTCAAATTTGCTTTTCATGAGGTTTTCAAAATGTTTTGAAAGATTCGGATTAGTGGACCCAAAGATGATGTCGTCCACCTAAATCTGAACAATCAAAATGTCATTTTTGCATTTTTGTGTAAACAAGGTAGGATCAACAGTTGCTTTGGTGAAATTGTTTAGGATAAGGAAAGAAGAGTTCATCATACCACGCTCTCGGAGCTTGTTTCAAACCATAGATTGCCTTTTTGAGTTTGTAGACGTAGTCGGGATGTTCCATGTCTATGAAGCCTTACTCGGGTGACTCACGTACACTTCTTCTTTCAGAGTTCCATTCAAGAACGCGGTCTTAATGTCCATATGATAAACCATGATGTTTTTGTGAGCTGCATAGGCTAAGAATATCCTGACTGCTTCAAGTCTAGCTACCGGTGCGTATGACTCTTCAAAGTCTATCCCTTCTTCTGCGTATCCTTTGGCCACAAGACGAGCTTTGTTGCGAATCACAATCATTTCTTCATCCCTTTTGTTCTTCCATAACCATTTGAGATCAATGACGAGAATGTCAATTGGTCTTGGAACCATATCCCAAGAGTCATGTAGACGGTATTGCGAAGTTCCTCCCGTGCATTGCTTCTATCCATGCGGGTTACGCCATTGATCGCGAATTTTCTTTGGCTCTATATTGCTAATTGAGCAAAGGTAAATGCATAAGTCGCAATCGGTGGCAAGTTGGCGTCTCGTCTGAATTGGCCGTGAAGGTTCACCAATAACTTGTTCAATTGGATGGTCTTTTGTCCACTTCAGAGTAGAAGGATACCGTTGGTTAAACGTATGCGAGTTAGATGGTTCTCGTAAGCTTGAAGATGATTCAGCTGATTCAGTAGCAAACAAGTTTTCAAATAAGTCTTCATCTAACGTTGCATCGTTCGGGTTATGTGTAGGTTCTTCTTGAAATGATATGTTTTGGTTTTGCTCATCAACTGCTGGTAAGACTGTTTCAGGAATAGGATTTGCAGAAGTCGATGTAGATGATGTTGATGGAGTTTGTGCATTGGTTTCGACCGTGGTAGGCGCATCTTCTGTTGGTGGTGGTGGATGATTTTGAGCGGGTGCAGTGGAATGATGGTTTGATGCATTTGTCGAAGTTCCACCATAGTATTCATTGAACATTAACTCGAAGAAATTCTCCCATTCTTGTTCATGAGGTGTGTCAGCAAAAGTTGATGGAGCTCTTTGTTGTATGAGTCCTGAACTGATGTATCCAGAAGTCTGCGGGTTTGGTGCGGTATCTAATATGTTTTGATTAGAAGCCATCGGATTTAGCGCGGGTTCTAGAGCAAGTCTCTCAGAAGCCATATGTGAAAGTTCGTTAAAATTCACATTCATCATCTCCATGATCCTCTTAGTTCTCTTGTTATACACCCTGAATGCCCTCGAGTTATCTGAATATCCAATGAAGATTCCAATATCACCTTTAGCATTCAGTTTTCCTAGATCTTCTCTGTCGTTTGTCGGATAGCACAAAGCGCCAAACACGTGAAGGTAAGAGATATCGGTTTTTCGTTGTTCACTAGTTCATATGGGGTTTTATTGAATCTTGGATGAATTTGGGATCGGTTCGAAAGTGAAACAAGCGTGTGGCAACAAAGATCGACCCATAGAAATAACGGTGCACTAGAATAAATTAGCATTGTGCGAGCGGCTTCCACAAGAGTTCTATTTCTTCTTTCAACTACCCCATTCAACTGTGGAGTTCTAACAACTGATGTCTGATGTGTGATTCCAACATCTTCAAAATAAGTTCTTAACTCCTGATTTGTAAATTATGTGCCATTGTCGGTTCTTACTACCCTTACTGGAGCTTGAAGAAGTACTTGAATACGCTTCAAAAAGGTGATGATGATGCCTGGTGCTTCGTCTTTTGATCTCAGAAACTTAACCCATGTATATCTTGAATAGTCATCAACGATAACAAGAATATACTTTTTCCCATTAATGCTTTCAACTCTCATTGGGCCACATAAGTCCATGTGCAACATATGCAACCTTGTTTCCGAACTAGGTACGGGTTTAGGTTTATATGATGCTCTTTTGCTTTTTCCTTGTTCGCATGATAGACATAAGTTATCCTTGGTGTATTTGAACTTTGGAAGTCCGTTGACGATGTTGTCTTTGGTAAGTTTGTTGATGGTGTCGAAATTGAGATGGGATAATCTTCTATGCCACAACCAGGACTTTGTTCCAGATGCTCGTGTCATAATACATATTGGTGATGAAGAGGCCATTTGGTTAATGTCGATAGCATACAAGTTTGTATCACGATTCCCAGTTAAGAGATTAGTGTCATCCAAGTTTCTAACGAAGCAAGCATTTTTCCTAAAAGCAACCTCTAAATGCATCAGAAGCCTAACTGAAAACAAATTGTGTCCCAACCCTTCAACATAGTAAACCCAAGTGATCAAATAATTTCCAAAAGGTAGATCTCCATAACCCATGATAGTTGCTACATGATCATTTCCAAAACGAACGATTCCCATGAATTTCCAAACGAAATTGATCACAGCTTGATTCCCGGTCATGTGCTTGGAGCAACCCGAGTGACGATCCAAAGATATATTTCGATAACCGCCAAATCTGAAAGAAGATGTTTTGGAAACCGTTTTGATTTTGGTTCCTTTGGGTTAGAGGTAAAATCCTGATCACACTCATAGAAGTTTTCTAATGGGAAAACTGGTTTATCACTCATTCTACCATTCTGGAGTGTGAAAGTTCTACCCGTTGGTTTCCAAATATCATCCCTAAAGTAAAGAGTATGCTTCCTATCAGTAGTGTAAGACCTAAATCTTGCAACTAGTCTTCCTATTGGTTTAGCATAAGTTCTTTTAGGAACGTTCTTCTGAACAGGCTTAACATTCTCATTCTTAGAAACACCATCATCATGAATATTAGTTAAAGATTTCTTGAAAGTTAAACAAACAGATTCAACACATTCATTAAAACTTAGCAGATTTCATAGGTTCATTACATTCAGATAAAATGTCTTTCTTATTACAAAGCGGTAAATTCCTAGGGTGTTCTTCTACTTTCTTCTCTTTATTCAAGCTACTACTCTTAGAGGCATGCGAGACTCTATTGTTCCTTGTATTGCTCTTAGGCTTTAGTCTGCTGCTTCTAGAGGTGCTCTCTAGTCCTGTAGAAGGTAAGGCACACGCATTAGGATTCACATTATTATCTAGAGAAGTGGATTAAGCTTTCCTAGTCTCTTTAGAGTGCTTGTCTAAACTTATGTCGTTTGTTCCATATGGTTTAGATGTGGAGGCAGACCCATTAGTGGTACTCATCTTAAAAAGGCCAGGTGCTAAAACTTTTTGTTTCTCGATAACCGCTTTTTCATTTTCAACAATCGTGTCTTTTTGCTTAGGCAAGGCAGGTGGAGTGACTGGTTTTGACAAATCTTTTTTCTCATTGACTTTTGGAGGAGGCTGAGAAATAGACATTTTTGGTTTAAAAATCGGTTTTGGAACATTTGCCTTCTCCTCATTCAATGGTTTTTCAATCTTAGTATCCGCAGCCTTTTCTTTTTGACAATCTAGCTGAGCCCTCAAAAGATCATTTTTCACTTTCATGTCATTGTAGGCACGCTCATACGACAGTTTGTCATACTTACATTCCTCAGTTTCTCGATCAAGTTGTTTAAAATATGAGACATTTTCTTTTTCAAGTTTTTCAAGAGCTTTTTCATATTTTGAAACAATTGCGGAGGTCTCAGACTGGAGTGTTTCATGGTCTTCAACAGAATATGTTTGTAAGATAATGGACATAATATCAGTAGTCAGAACATCTTCGACGAGAGAATCATTCAACTTTTCCAAAACATTGATGTGTTCAAAACAATCATTAACTTGCTTTAACAGGGATTTATGGTCCTTAACAAAGTCAACTGTTTCTTTCAAAAATGCTTGTTCAAAATGAATTACCCTGGCACTGATGTTATTTAGTGGAATGGCAATTTGAGTTTCAAAAATCTTTTTTATTTCATCATCAAAACTAGAAAACCAGATGTTAGTTTGAATATTGGTTTTAGATTTAACAATTCCTTGAAGAGTCCCAATTCTAGTTTTAACATCCTCTAAAATGCTTCTAGCATCACTTGTGTTAAAAGGATTGTTTGAAGACATTTGTTCCATGTTTGACAATGATTTTGAGACAACTACAGGTTTTGAAACTGGTTTTGAAACTTGTTTTGAAACAGGTGTTGACTCTTTGTTTGAAACACTGGGTGTGATGGAAAACTTTGACTTTTCTTTTTGTGGAACAAAAGTAATTTCAGAAATTTTGTTCCATTTGTTGTAGTAGATTGGTTTTATTGCTGGATTTGTTTGTTTCATTTTTGATCTACTCTCGTCGGTGAGTTCTAACGTTTCATGAGTATCACGAACTTCTACGGGTTCATGTTTATCTAACAAAGCTTTTCCATTATACAAAACATTCTGTTCTTTCTGAGCTTTCTTGAGTGCATAAGGAGATTTGTTACCAAGAGCCATTTTTTGAGTTGTATGAAAATACGGATTTGTTTTATTTGTTAACATATTGACAGTTTGAGCAGAATGACCCGTTGTAACAAGCAAATTTTCCAATTTGTTGATTTTTTTCATTTTTCTCAAGAATTTCATCAAGAAGAGAAACTTCTCGTTTTTAAAAATCAGTTATCAACTTTTTCTTCTCTTTTTCAAGATCAGAATACGTTGCTTTTTGTTTAGAAAGTTGGACTTTTAGATCAGAAATTTCCTTGTTTAAAGATTTTATTTTCAAGTTCAAATTCACATCAAGTGTGTCATACTTGATTTGCAACTGTTTTTCTCTTAAAACGGAATTTCGATAACCAATTTCTAATTCGGACTCTTTTTTTTTGTGAAATTCAAAAGCTTTTGCATTCTCCTTGTACCTCTCAAGCTGAGCGGTCAATTTATCATTCGCGGCTTTAACATCATGATTGACCTTTTTAACTTTCTCAATTTCAATGCCACAATTATTAATTAATGTTTCAAATAATGCACGTGTTTCCTCATCAGTCTCAGTATTTTATGCCACAAAGCCTCCACTAGGATCCACATATGGAGTTTCAGAGTTAGTATTGCTACAACTCGGATTGTACAGGTATATATCATAAGTAGGTGATGGCGTCACAGAATCTTGTTCATCATGAGTAAACACATCAAATATGACATTGTTATAGCATGGATCAATGATTGGTACCTCAGATATTGCATTGGCGTTATAAACAGGAGGTGCGTCAGAGTCAGTGTCGTACTTAGCCTCTTGAAGATTTGCCATGAAGATGCAGTTTGCATTGATGTCCTCACGGTCTTCCATGTCATCCATAAGAGCAAAAAAGTCATGTTCTTCAGCACTCAACTGCATCCCTGCTTCCGACTTCTGTGCCAACAACATTGCTTTCTAAAGATACGCAGAATCCTTCTTTTTCGGCTTAGTAGGATAATTCCTTGCCATGTGACCCACTCCTTGACAATTGTAACACGTAACCCGATTAGCCTGATTCACATTTCCATAATTCCCAATGACTGGAGCTGCAACATTCCCATTCTGATTACCCACTGCTCTATTCCCAACATTCTGACCCATCTGATTTCCAATATTCTGACCCAACCGATTACCCTGATACGGAACCGCCTGATTACCCATGTGAAATTCAAAAGCATATCCCTGTGTATTTCCAATAACTCCAACCATTTGTCCTTGTTGACCCATATTCACACCCGGTTGTGCAATTTGCCTGTTGCGTGTGTTAGATGAAATCCTTTGGTTGTTGTTAGTTGGTGTGGAATAGCGTCCTTTGAATACTTTAGAAAAATAAGCAAATGCATTTGACAAAGCCTCTGTTTGTTCAGTTTCAAGGTCGGTGATTCCTTGTTCCTGGTATTGTGGATACTGTTGTTGTTGAATGACTTGTTGTTCTGGTGGAAAGAATTGTTGTTGAGGAATAACAGCTTATGGTTGTGGAATGTATTGTTGCAAGTTGTTGTTAATGTAAGATGATGAAGGTTGTTGTTGTGTGTTTACTGGAGTTGGAGTCTTTGCAATTAGTGCCAAGGGATAATGATTCTTTTCCAATATTTCTTTCCTAACTTCATTGACTTCAGCTTGGTTTTGTTTCAGAAAATCGTAGAGTTGGTCAAAGTTCACCTGATGTAAGTCCTTTGTTTGGTTGACAATAGTGACATATCGTCCCCATTCTTACGGAAGATTGTTGAGAAATTTGATGTTACTCACGATAGTTCTGGGTGCCAACTTGTTTCTGATAAGCTCATTCATCAAAGGGCAAAACCTTTCATAGTAGGATTCAATGGATTCTCCAGGTTGATGTAAACTTCGCCATTCAGGTTAGCGACTTGTTCTCCATGTCTTGTTGACCAATTTATGTTCCATAACATAGCCGTCTAACACGTTCCCACATATCGTAAGCAGTTTCACAGCTGTCTATAGCAGCAAAGATGTCTCTTGGTAACCCCCAGTTGGACAATGTGTATTGCCATGTCATCTGCTTCAACCTGCTTGTTATCTTCTTCAGTGTATTCTGATTCATATTGAACACGAAAAGATGGTGGGACGGGAAGTATTGCATCAGGATTTCTAGGGTCTTGGACTTGTCGAGGCTTGAAGGGTCCATTCGTAATGGATTGAATCATGAGTTTTCCATTAGGTTTGGTCTTGATGTAGCGGAGCATATGACTTTGTGGAAAACTAGAAGGGGGGGTTGAATAGTTTTACCAATTTAAAACTTCCTTTTAAATATTTAGATCAACTTATGTCAATCTATTTGGTTGTTTATGTTGGACGTTGATAGATAGATATATAAACATGTAATGAAAGATAAAGAGTAAGAAGCACATCACCACGACACAAGTATTTATAGTGGTTCGGCTACAAGGACACCTTCCTTGCCCTACTCCACTCCCCGAGTCACCTACTCGAGAGTTCGTAAACACTACACCAATCTCCTTATGGCGGAGAAGCCTTCACAACGTCGCTTACACCTTTTTCCGGTAGAAAGCTAAATACCGAGTTCTTTCACAACAAGGCGAACCACACCTAACACAGCGTCGCCTACCCTTTATACGGTGCTAGGCTAACCGCTGAGTTCTTTCACACCAAGGAGAACTAACCCTATCACAACGTCGCCTACCCTTTATTAGGTACTAAGCTAAGCACCTAGTTCCATTACTTTGGAGGAACTACTACCCATCACAACACAACACCTAATATTAAGGAGATCCGCTCCTTGTTACAACACCATCAAGGATATTACGATCCTTGAAATAAATAAATACTTATATGTATAACGATGCACCTCATCGATTATACAACCTAGGCATTCTTCCCTAATACCACTTGATTAGATTCTTAGGCATCCTTCACTAATGCCTTTGACACAACGCTTGGCACCTTTCACTAATGCCTTCGTCTTGACACCTTTAGTGTTCTTCACTAATGCTTTGACACGAACGATAAGCACCTTTCACTAATGCTTTCATCTTGACACTTTCGGCATCCTTCACTAATGCCTTCAACACAACATCTAAGGAGGAAGAAAGAACTATCAACAAGAGAACCTCAGTTGTCATTGATGATGACGAAGCATGGCAACTCATGGACTTGAGCTTGCTCGACTTCAAGAAGTGGTGATCTCGCCTTTAAGAGGAACCTAGAGAATCACATAAAAACAAAAGACGAACTACATAGATCTCTTGGATCTGAGGTTAGAGAGATATAATATTTGGGGAAGTATGTGTGTGAAACTGGTAAGTAGAAAGGAAGAAATGGCTATCTATTTATAGAAGAAATTTTCCACTTGTCCCCGGATCCCGCGAATCCCTCCCACAAGGGATCCGTCTAGCACAAAGCTAGGGATCCGTGGGACGCTCCTCTTTGCCCATGGGTATTTTTGGTTATGGGTCATGGGTTATGGGTTGATCCATAGGTTTCTTTCTAGATACAATGTATCTCAAGTATACAATGAACTTGGTTAAGTGGTTTATATAAAACCATGGGTTATGGGTCAATACCATTTGCTAGTTTTTACCCATTTTAGTATATACTTGTTTTTATCCATTTTAGTATAAACTTGTTTTTACCCATTTTAGTATATACTTAGTTAAGTATATGTTAGCCCAATATGTAAACACTAGTTGTTGTACATATGTATCTAAATCATAAAATCACTTATACTTGTTTTAGTGTTTTATGTGAAAACGTTAGTGTGTTCGAAAACTATTGTATCAAACTATTTACGTATTTTATTTGTTTCGTTAAAATAATTTTACGTTTGTTATCGACAAAACATTAGAAGATCGTAAAATATAAATAAACGTTTTACGACTTATTTGTATTAATAATCTCCCCCTTTTTGTTGATGACAAAACATAAAATTATTTTAAGGAAAAACTAAAATTCGTAGCAAATTTGAATTAGTAGTTTTTACTTTCTTCTCCCCCTTTTTGTCGAAACAAAAAGTGTTAAAAGAAAATAACACACTTTTTGTAAGAAAAATATGTAAAAGAAAATGTAAATAGAGCAAGTGACGGGAATGATACTCGTCTTAACTCCCCCTTGATGAGTCCATCCCTTTGAGAGGGCGTCAAGTACATAACGTAAATAAACTAATGTATTTGCAAATATGTTTACAAATGGTTCATCTAAGTGACAAAAACGTGCTCCCCTTGAAGATTGAAAGGTTGCAATGGGGTGTCATGAAGTGTAATCCAAAAGCGTATTAATGTTGCAAATGATTTTGCAATATCCTTTGACACAAAGCTCCCCCTAGCTTTATGGTGTCAAAATCTTCATGTGTATTTTGAAAATCTACAAAGTAAATGTTAGAAAACAAGAGTATAGTGCATAATTTCCTATAAATAAACCTCAAGTTAGTAGTAATTTGTGTATCTGTAACACGGATCCCACGGTTCCCTTCTTGGAGGGATCCGTCTAAGCATCTTGGAGGGATCCGGCTATCTGTTGACAGTTTCTTCAGCAATGAGAATGTCTCAATGAATGCTAATGAGAAAGTGAGATATGTGTACAATGTAACAAGCACAACATACAAAATAATCATGGCATATAAATATTCATTCAATAAAACAAGAGATAATCAACCAAATCTCTAAAACTAAGAGAATGAACTTAGCCATACAAGTACTACTAATGCCAATGAGTTACCCAAACTCAAGATTCAACTAAGAGCTTAGTAATGATCAAGGATGAGAAAAGTTTCCTAAATGTTCTAAGTTTGAGCTTGTGACTAAGATGCTCATTGTAGTTTAGGCTTGTTGACCTCTTCGAAACGTTCGAGGAGGTGATAAAACATGAAATGTTGCTCTTCACGTAGTTCATGTATCAACCTTTCAACATGTTTACAATGATAACAATCCTTGTCATAATTTTGTGCTTCTTGAAGCGGAGGTTCAAGTGAAGTGGGTTGAGGATCTTCAATTGAAGGAGGAATTGGTGGAGGCTCATTAAGTGATGGCTCTACAATGTTTGAGGGTGGAGGTAAAGAAGCATCAACTTCCATGTGGTCGGGTGGTTGACTTTGATGTCTTCTCATAATCCAAAATGGACTATTAGGGGTAATAAGAGAAGTTGATATTGGAGCAAGTGTTGATTCAACACTTTGATTTAGTTGCCCAACCTTTTCAAGTGAATTTATTGGTAGTGGTGGAAGGTGAGATGGCCAAGGAGGTAAGTCTTCTAAATTGTGAGAATGTGAAGATGATTGTGAGGTGGCTCTAGGCACCAATGATGTTGGTTGAGTTGTGGAGGGTATGTTTGGTTTAGTAGAGTTTGGTGATGATATCCTTGTGGGAACAATCCTCTTTAGTTTGATTGGTTTCTTTGGTGTAGGGGAAATCCTAGCATTTGTGGACTTAATCGGAGATGATTCGGTTGAGGAAACTTCGTGTATGATCCTAGCAAGTTTCTTGGGTGGTTCTTGGGTGGATGAGTTAGCACTAGGAGCCTTTTTCATGATGAAATGACTAAGGAGGATGGTTGTAATTGCTGATAATTGTGTTTGTGTTTGATGACTAAAGTGTTCTAGCAGTATGGCTTATAAAGGGAAGAATTTGGCAAGTGTATTTAAGACTTAAGCCACTAAGATTCTTAGAGATGTGATGATTAACATGCACAAGGTTGAAGTTCAGAGTTTCACTGATCTAGGAACTCATTTAAGATGAGATGGAGTGTTTGAGTGAGCAAGATGAGCTTGAGATGATTGTTTTGGCTAGATTTGACATAATCTGTTACCCGGATCCCGCGGTTCCCTCCCTTGAGGGATCCGGCTAGTCTAATCCTAGGGATCCGGCTCTTCAGCAGTTATGACAGGTTAGAAATCAAGTTTCTAAAAGCTAAATCCTATATTTATTATGAGTGTTTCACTCTTCCTAAGTTCCTAAGATGAGGGTACACTTGAATGATCAAGAGTAATGAGTGTTATAGCAAATGATTGTTTTTATGAAAGGAAAATGGGACTAGATGACTACCAATGGATTTTCAAGGATAACACTAAGAGTTTTGGTGGTGTCAAGTCATAATAAATGATCCTAGAGATCAGATTTTAGCTTGAGGTGAAATTAGAAAAAACCTTTAAAAATCACAAGAATTGGAAAACTAATTTTTTTTTACCCACTTTGAGATAAAGATGACTAGAAACAATTTCCTAAAATTGTTCAATAAGTCTACTTAAGATGAAAGATAATTTGTGAGTATTGAAGCAGAAATATGGTGAGTTTTGATTTGTTGATAAATCAAGAGACATTTTGACTAAGATCTTTGTGTAAGCTATAAGTGAGTCTAACCCTTTCTCATCCTTGAAATAGACTTAGTTAATTTCTAACATCTTATGTTTAGCTAATGTGATGTATTCTAGTAAGATATCTTGATGCAAGGAATGCTGTATTGCTGATCTGATGTCACGGATCCCACGGTTCCCTCAAGGGAGGGATCCGGCTAGGCTAATCCTAGGGATCCGGCATCTGCAGATCAGAATCCCCACAGAATGATGTGTAGATTTTGCACACTCATAAACCATTAAACTAAACAACAAGTACAAGCATGTTTTCACGAAGCAACACTCATTAATAATGATAAAAGTAACAATAACCAAATTTACCACAAACCAAAGTGCTAAAGCATAAACATCCACACATAAGTTAAGTTAAACAATAAGCATTTTCCTATTGTCTCTTTCGTCAATTCTTTCTTTTCCTTTTTGACGACTTTGTGAGGTTGTAAGAAAGATTTTGAATCATGCCCCTCAATTGTTTGAATTCCTCGGTTTCGTTTGGAATGGTTGGAAGTTGTTCGTAGTAATCGAAGGGTTCCAATTCAATGTTGGCTATGGGGTCGACATCTTCTTCTTCCTTATTTTATTCTTCTTCTCCTTCCGAGGAGTCCGAGAGAGTTTTATGTTTCTTCCCATTGACCATGAAGCGTTTAGAGGGTATTTTGGTAAGAGGTACCATTACGTGATTGGCAAAGAAATGATCATTGTTGATAGGAGATGGTTGCAATGCACTAACATACTTACAAAGTCGTGTTAGGAGCATACCATACGGAAATACCATGTTGGGAGCTTTGAATACCCCAGCCATTCTCCTTACCATGTAATAGGCGAGGTTAAATGGCTTTTGGTGGGTAAGACAATAGATCATTTGCACAAGGCATGCATTTTGATGATCTTTGTTACCAACTAAGCTAATGACGTTTTCCCTAAGGATCTCTTCCCATTTTCTAAACATGGGATGGATTTCGAAAAGTTCCATTTGAAAAGGATTGCGGTGAATGAGCTTCTTGTTTCGATTGAAACAGGATTGGTCGGCTCTTATTTTGAAAATGGTGTCTTGGATGATTTTTGATTCATCAAGAGGAGTATGGTACATTGGTTTAGAATCAAGTGCAAGGTTTTGGGTGTTAATAGCCCAGTCTTGAGAGTACATACAAATTCCTTCACAAGGAATGCGAAGAATTTGAGCAAAGGTGTTGAGGGTGAAAGTGAAGTTTCGTTTATTGATGATGAAAGCGATTGAAATGCTATCATCGGCGTTTCGAATGATCCTAATGCTTTTATAAAACTCAAAGATGAAAACCGGACAAATTTGTTCATCAATGTCAAGAAGACAATCAAAATTGATTGTCGAGAAGACTTGACGAATGTCGGTATCCTCAAGGAAACATTCCTTGATTACACGACCTTCGTGGATAAGTTGTTTTCCGATCTTTTTGAAGACCTTGTGGTCGGTTTTTGAGAGTTCCTCATTTCGATAGTAATGAGTAAGGTAATGGACGGTATCATGATGATCTTGTTGAGTGGCTTTAGGTATGGTTGGTCCTAGAAACACAAATTTTCCAATTTGGTAAAATTTGTTGAGATGGGTTTATGGTTTTGATTTGTATTAACAATGTTGTGAACACGATGTGATCTTAATTATGTTAAAAGCTCCTTTTCATGATTAATTTTGAAAACCCTAATTAAAGTAATTTGATTAGAAATTTGTGAAACCATAAACCCTAGGATGAAGATGATGAAGATTAGAAAAAGTTAGTGTAATTACTTACAATGATGTTCTAGAGAGGAATACTTGAGAGTATGGAATCCAATGAAGATGGAATCAGTGGTTTAGTCGTTTTTTTGTTATGTGAGTAGAAGGAAAAATATTAGTGGTGTTTTTTGAAAGCGTATAGGCGAGTTACATTCCACGGTTCCCCGGATCCCTTGTATTTGGGATCCGCTAGTACAACTAGGGGATCCGGCTCGTGGACGAAAAAAGGGTTGTTTGGCAATAATTTTGTAGTAGGCTTATAAACTAGCTTACTAAAAAATAGTTTGGAGGTATCAGATGAAGATTGTTTTGGGACGACGGGTTTTGATGAATCACATATCGAGGGTTCATATGTGACGACGATGTTAGTTTGATGAATCAAAAGGAATACTATTCCCGATGATGAATAAGACGGAAAAATGACGAAAGAGACTTTTAAAGATGCTTAACAATTATTAAACAAAGAGAACTATGAAATAAATAAACTCATGTAACCTATCTAATGAAAAGTAAAACATACCTCTATGCTTCTTGGTTTTGTATAGTACCAAAAATACTTCATGAGTTTTTTAAAGTAATCCTTTGTACTTGGTGTACGTAAGTTGTGATTACTTTTAGACCCTTCCTTGACTTCATTATTCTTTGAATAGAAATGAAGGTTTTGGAGAGATTCTAGCATGAAGATTTCATGAAACAAAAATTGTTAGAATGATCTATCAATGTCCAACAAAATGATTTAAAAGAAAATATGACTTTAAAATATCCTTCTTTGTAGTTTTCAGACATACACGGATCGTATCAAGTCTTTAAAGTACAACATACTTTAAGAAACTTGGTAACGAAGCTCTGATACCAATTGTGGAAAACTAGAAGGGGGGTTGAATAGTTTTACCAATTTAAAACTTCCTTTTAAATATTTAGATCAACTTATGTCAATCTATTTAATTGTTTATGTTGGACGTTGATAGATAGATATATAAACGTGTAATGAAAGATAAAGAGTAACAAGCACATCACCACGACACAAGTATTTATAGTGGTTCAGCTACAAGGACACCTTCCTTATGGCGGAGAAAACTTCACAACGTCGCTTACACCTTTTTCCGGTACAAAGCTAAATACCGAGTTCTTTCACACTAAGGCGAACCACACCTAACACAACATAGCCTACCCTTTATACGGTGCTAGGCTAACCACCGAGTTCTTTCACACCAAGGAGAACTAATCCAATCACAACGTCGCCTACCCTTTATTAGGTACTAGGCTAAGCACCTAGTTCCATTACTTTGGAGGAACTACTACCCATCACAACACAACACCTAATATCAAGGAGATCCACTCCTTGTTACAACGCCATCAAGGATATTACCAACCTTGAAATAAATAAATACTTATATGTATAACGATGCACCTCATCGATTATACAACCTAGGAATTCTTCCCTAATGCCACTTGATTAGATTCTTAGGCATCCTTCACTAATGCCTTTGACACAACGCTTGGCACCTTTCACTAATGCCTTCGTCTTGACACCTTTAGCATTCTTCACTAATGCTTTGACATGAACGATAAGCACCTTTCACTAATGCTTTCGTCTTGACACTTTCGGCATCCTTCACTAATACCTTCAACACAACATCTAAGGAGGAAGAAAGAACTATCAACAAGTGAACCTCAGTTGTCTTGATGATGACGAAGCATGGCAACTCATGGACTTGAGCTTGCTCGACTTCAAGAAGTGGTGATCTCGCCTTTAAGAGGAACCTAGAGAATCACACAAAAATAAAAGACAAACTACATAGATCTCTTGGATCTGAGGTTAGAGAGATATAATATTTGGGGGAAGTATGTGTGTGAAAGTGGTAAGTAGAAAGGAAGAAATGGCTCTCTATTTATAGAGGAAATTTTCTACTGTTCCCCGGATCCCGCGGATCCCTCCCACAAGGGATCCGTCTAGCACAAAGCTAGGGATCCGTGGGACGCTCCTCTTTGCCCATGGGTATTTTTGGTTATGGGTCATGGGTTATGGGTTGATCCATGGGTTTCTTTCTAGATAGAATGTATCTCAAGGATACAATGAACTTGGTTAAGTGGTTTATATAAAACCATGGGTTATGGGTCAATACCATTTGCTAGTTTTTACCAATTTTAGTATATACTTGTTTTTACCCATTTTAGTATATACTTAGTTAAGTATATGTTAGCCCAATATGTAAACACTAGTTGTTGTACATATGTATCTAAATCATAAAATCACTTATACTTGTTTTAGTGTTTTATGTGAAAACGTTAGTGTGTTCGAAAACTATTGAATCAAACTATTTAAGTATTTTATTTGTTTTGTTAAAATTATTTTACGTTTGTTATCGACAAAACATTAGAAGATCGTAAAATATAAATAAACGTTTTTACGGCTTATTTGTATTAAGAGACTTGTCCATTGAAGATATCCACCTTTTTCCAGCATAGGAGGACGGTTTTCGGCACCGGCTGCATGAATGTCTTGTTGAGTAGCTATTGATGAAGGTATTTGATGATAAAGTTGATGTAGGATCGATTCAACGATAAAGGAGTTGTGTTTTGATGAAGATTAAGCTCGGTTGTTGTAGTGAAAATTTGCTCTAAAAACTTAAAAACCTCAATAACTTCTGTTCGGAGCGTTTTTAGGGCTCGAAGGTTGACCTGAATAACTTCTGTTCGAATAAACTTTAGTTTATTCGGCCTGTCATTCTCCTCGTTCTCACGGTCGTTTTGAAGTTACGGTTCAAAAGTTATGGCCGTTTGAAGTTTTGCTTAAGATCTTACTCGTCAACTTGAGCTTAGGCGTAGGATTTGCTTAGGCGTAGACTTCCTTAGGCGTAGGATTCCTTAGGCGTAGGATGCTTATGCATAGACTGCTTATGCGTAGGATTCCTTATGCGTAAACACTATCTTACGCGTAACCTTTAGGCTTAAGATTTGCTTAAGGAGTTACGGTTCATAAGCTTTAGTTTAGAACGCTGAAAACGGAGTTACGGTTCAAAAGTTATGGCCGTTTGAAGTTTTGCTTAAGATCTTACTCGTAAACTTGAGCTTAGGCGTAGGATTTGCTTAGGCGTAGACTTCCTTAGGCGTAGGATGCTTATGCGTAGACTGCTTATGCGTAGGATTCCTTATGCGTAAACACTATCTTACGCGTAACCTTTAGGCTTAAGCATAAGCTTATGCGTAAACTTAAATGCTTAGAAGTAAGAAACCTTACGCGTAAGTGTTAACTTAGGCGTAGAGTGTTACTCGTAAGCGTTTATGCTTATGCTTAAACTTAGGGTTTTACCCAAAATCCTTTACACTCGTCCAAGTGTAAAAGATATCCACAAGTCGAAGTGTTCCACAAACTTATCCAAGTGAGGGAAGCACTGAGTAACCGTTGTTGCACGAAGATTGTTCACCAAAAGCTTAAGCGTAGGTTTCACTTCTTACGCGTAGAAATCCTTACGAGTAAAACTAGGGTTTTGACTTTTCTTATGCGTAAGAATAGGGTTTTGACTTTCTTGTACTTGGTTTCCTTACGCGTAAAATGCCCAGTTTGATGCAAAAACACGATTTTTTCACCCAAAAACACGTTTCCAAATGATTTCTTTTGCACAAACTTCTTCCAAAACACTTAAATAACAATAAAAACTACAACTTTAACCTTAACAACACGTAAAAATCAAAACTTTATGAGAAAAGCATACGGTTTTAGAGAAAAAACGCAACACAACACTCCTAAACCATTGTTTGGCGATTGATACCAATTGTAGGACCGTAAAAACATGATTTATATGGTTTTGGGTGGTCTAGGTTGGTGGAAGAAGATGAAGATCATCATCCTTTTAGTGAGAGAAAGTAGAGAGATGGAGGAGAAACAAAGGATAACTTGAATAAAATGAAAACAATACAATACACCTAATGATTCACCTCACCCCTCATGGAGAGTCATGAGGGGTATTTATAGGCTCAACAAACCAATACTTTGCCACTTAAACAATACTAGTCCCTATGGGCAAAGTATTCTACGCATCTAGTCCAATTCACGTAAGTGACGTTATCTTTATAAAAAAGCGAGGCTAACATGGGACTCGACTGAGAATGGTGTGGTATGTGATAGATTATTCTGAAAGTCTTGAATGAGCCCTCTGTTTATACTTTTCTGAAACTCGGCCTATACGCCGTATTCAACTCCTTGATACGGCGTATTGGTGATTCTTCGTGGGCTCCACTTTTAAAATATTATAAAATAATAGGTAGCCGCCATTGGATATTGCGTATTAGCGAGAATGGATATGCCATATTAGGTACTTTCCCGTCATGAGGTCTTCTCTTAGCTAAGCTTTTCTATGGAGTATCTTCATGAATGGATACGCCGTATTCTTTAGTTGACTTCAACTCTTCAATGTTGACAAGGTTTCATATATGGCGTATACCCATATATGGATACGCCATATTCTTCAAAGTCAGAAAAGGCCTCGAAAATCTTTTAAATGAAAGGATACATCATATCTAACTGGCATTGATACGCCGTATTGGGAGTCTGATCAACATACTTCTTTATTTAATCCTTTTTAGTTCCAAATATTGTTGTTTTTTTTTTTTTTTTGCTTCTTTTCCATTTTTGCTCCAAATAAACTAAGAATAATACAATTAAACGATTAAGCCACGATTCTTATGTAAAATCATACTAAATGAGCAAAATATACGGGATAGATGATGCATAAATATAATACTTATTTGATGAAATCAAATAACATTTAAATTAAATCATAATTATGCTCTTGTATTTATTGGCTTCTCTGGAAGATAATTACCATATTTAAATTTAAGATAATCACCAAAAATAAAGAGATAATTACTAAGTTTAAAAATATTTTTTATTTCTTTATCTTTTTAAACAAGTCAAAGAACCAAGCCCGACCCGACACAGACTTAGGGTGGCCGACCGTATAGTGGGCCCCACAAGGGCTTCGTCCCTTATGTTTTGGTTCAAGCCCGTTTCTATTTAATTTAGTACAATCAATTTAGATAAATGTGTTTTCGTATAATTATATCATTTATATATTTACAATAAATAAATAAAGCTGCAATTTTGAGCTATTGTGTGTAACCCCATGGAATCACATATTAATGGCAATATTTAATTTCGTTCTACAGAATGGTAATAATATTCAAGTCAAGTATCCACGTTGACTTGAGTGGTCATATTATCATGGGAAAGTACTCATGTTGACTCATTTGGTCATTGTATCATGTTTCAAGATGGTCGTAAAGTCATATTTCATGCTATATGCTTAATTGGCATCCATGTTTATGTTATGACCCATATTCGTAAGGAAGTAATGCTAGTTATGTTATGTTTTTAGTTTATTACATATTAACTCACTAAGTTTAAAGCTTATCATTGCTTCGTTTCTAGTTTTATAGGCGTGCAAAGTGAGACTAAGCTTAGGGCAAGGATCTAGGGGGTTAGTTATTGGTGGGCCTTTGATGATATGAGCATTTCCCTAACCCTCTCTTGATACGACTAGAAAGCCTTTGTGTATTTCTAAGTCATGTCTCAGAAAATGTAAAAATGAAGTTTGTAGTTTAAAACATACTCCCTCCGTCTTAAAATTATAGTCCCTTATTGACTTTTTCGGTCTTTCTTTTACAACTTTGACCTTAAATATTTTTGTTTGTGTTATATAATATTTGATGCAAATTATATGAATGAATTGTGTTTTAAATGTATTTTTCATTAGTATATTTTTCATCAACTATTGTGTAACAAAAATAAAAATATTTATGGTCAAAGTTAGAAAAGAAAGACCAAAAAAGTCCATAGGGGACTATAATTTTGGGACGGAGGTAGTAGTTAAAGTGGTGTTTGGCATAGTGCCATTTTACCTGTTTTCGAATGCTATGGGTTGAAAAATGTATGAAACTCTTATATACAGTGCCTAATATGTTATAAATGGTATTGTACATGTTTTGTCAAGTTTGAGTTTGCAGAAATTGGTTTTAAGCAGGACAGTACGATGTGCAGACCTATACGACATATACGCCTTGGGCTGTATACAGTTTTTAGGCCTGATCAGGTGTATACGACGTATAGACCCAAGGCTTATATGGCTTCTACATTGGTACAGGGTATATACGACATATAGGCTCAAAGGCCAATACGGCGTATGGTCTTTAAAGTTTAAAAAAAAAAAAAAAAAAAAAAAAAGAAGCTACAGGTGTTTTAATATTTGGTACCGGTTTATTTAAAATTTGCATTTTAGGATTAACATGGGCCAATGGAACAAAAAGACACAGAAACAGATAAGATTGAACCCATAACGAAGAAGTAATGTCATAAACCATGTATGGCGTGGAGAGGTCAACACCTCTATGGCCTTGCCACAAGATGTCAGATATCATAAATGTTATTTGTAGCTGTTACGTCGTAGAGAGAAATTATTGCACGTGGAATATTACTTAATGAAGATTGCTATGACATAGAAAAAAATTTCTCTACGTCGAAAATCTATAAATACAGACCCTAAACTCGACTTTAGGTTACACTTTTACAACCCTAGTCGATTTCCTAAACCCCCATATGATATTCCACCTCCATTGAAGCACATATCATCAGGAGTACAAGGCTTAATCATCATAAACATTAGAATCATTTAGTTTGATTGTTGTTTTCATTATGAATACATTGAATATATCAAATTTGTTTTCTATAGTTATTATGACTTATTGAAGGCTAAACACCTTAGTGTTTGCATAGTTATGAACCCTTTTAATATAATTACATGTTTTGTTTTGTTTAACCTAGTTCTTTGATCGAATAGTTTATATGCTTGTTGCCAAATCCTTACGTCTTTGTGTCTATGATGATTAATTTGCTGATAGTAATTAACTAGTGGGGTATATCAATTTGTGGCTAGAGTTATTACAATTAGCCTAGCTAGGTTAAAAGTGGTATACTACAAGGTTTAAGATTAACGAATGTAACTTAAGATTTACAGAGTAGTTAAGTGTTTCTAGTCAAATAACTACACAAACAAGTCATATAGGTTAGTTGACGGACTTAATAAACGACCTATAACTAGATATCATCCACTGGCGTCGAGGTAAAAGGTTATATGGCATATATATAGGTTTTAGCGACCATTACTAGATCTATACTACATCCAATCCACAGATTAAGGAACTAGTTAGATATTGTACGAACAGATCATGTGGTTAGTTTATTACACGAATGACTAGGTGCACACTTATTTACTCTTATTGATTTCCATCTCATTTAATTTACTTGTTATTTACTTTATTGTTTTGTTTAATTACCTTTTCTCATATCTACAATAATTTGGATTTAAAAATAAAACCATGTAGTTACTGTTTTTTAGTTAATTACTTATACAAATAATTCTCTCGGTCTTACGAACGACCTGTTCTTACCAAGTCTATATCACATGAGGTGAGATCCTTGCAAAACATGTATCCTTTAAAGAACAAATAAGCTAATCTTAATCATACATCCACCTTTTATCTAATTGCTGAAATGAAGCCAAAAATAACAAAGAGAGGGCAAAATTGACATTTTAGCTCATTTAATATAAAAACTCACTTTCCACATTTTTTTAAAAAACAACATATCTTGCAAACGATAAATTTTCAAGCTACGAAAAATACATCATCGCGACGAGAATTAAATCATCTTTCTATAGATATGCACTTTTATATACTTTCGACGAACTTTTTTTTCAAAATTTTCGTCCAGAAAAATCCCACGGGATTCATAAAAAAATCTCATGGGATTCGTAAAAAGACGAACTTTTTTTTTCAAAATTTCCGTCCAGAAAAATCCCACGGGATTCGTAAAAAAAACCATGGGATTCGTAAAAAAATCCCACAGGATTCGTAAAAAAATCCAACGGAATTCGTAAAAAGACGAACTTTTTTTTTTCAAAATTTCCGTCCAGAAAAATCCCAAGGTATTCGTAAAAAAGACGAACTTTTTTTTTTCAAAATTTCCGTCCAGAAAAATCCCACGGGATTCGTAAAAAAATCCAACGGGATTCGTAAAAGAATTCATCTTTAGTTTCATATATGATCTAACCAAATCAAACACAAAGACTTGACTCCCACTTATAAAGATCAAATGGTTACTTTTTTTTAGCCATCATCTAGAATATTATTATTACATATAGCCGGGTCGTTGAAATTTCAAACCAAAAAGGTTAGTTGTTAGTAACGTCAACTTTCAATATACATATTTCTGATCTTGTAGTCCAACTACCACAAGTTTCTCCATTTCACACCCACCGAGTCAAAACCTAAAATCACCGAGTCAAAATCAAAACCACCGAGTCAGCCAAATTATATCAACACACCAATCGAGCCAGGAAACTGAGTCAACTCACTGAGTCAGCTAAAATATAGAAAGAGTAAATCTTTTAGATCTGAGCCATAACCAATAGAATCTAAGCAAAACGTCACAGTTTGATCCACGAATGAACATGTAATTACCAGATCTATACAAAATTGAATAAATAAATAGATTAATTACATAATTCATACTTAAATAAAAAAATGAAATTTTTATAATTGAAATTGTTATTACCTGAATTGAAGATGAATGAGTTGAGATCTGATTGATGGTTTAGTGATTATGAGTGTTTTGTTTGTAATTGTGTGTGTGATTATTTTTATAAAATTCTATAGAAATTTATTATGAGTGAAGGTGTGTTTGGGAAGCGTGATCAGGAAATGATGATGATAATATGAAGGAAATGAGGTGGATTTGATCTTTTAAAGTTGTGTCTGGGTGTTTACGTGAGGACTAGTGTTTTGGATATGTGTAACTGGCTACTTAATAAATTACCAAAATCGCCCTTCAATAATTAACTATATTAAAATAAAAATTAATCTAAACCTTTAGATTTAAACTAGATGGATGGTTGAGATTTCTTGATTTGACTTTTAAATAATTATTGTTCTGCATTGAACTTTCATATATACTGCCTGGAAATGTTGGTATTCTTATAAAACCTATGAAATAAATTTAAGACTAAAAATTATGCTCCGTACAAAAAATCATGCCAATGTACCATAAATAAAATAAGAAGAAATAAAAGTAAAACGAAGAACATAGAATTTAACATATTCCTCAAGCGTTCAAAATTTCATGTCTTTTAGATACATTTTTTGACGGGCCTAAATTCGATTCCTTCCACGATAATTTCATGCAAAGGCCCTATTTTGCTATACATATCCACCTTCAATGAATAATGATGTTCTAAACGGTGTAACTTATTGCACAGCATGACCTCCATCCAGCCGTCGGTCCTTTGTTCCATCCAGCTATGTCCCTCATATTCTATGGAACCTTTTGGAATCTTAACTTCTTTAACTTTTGGTATATTTGACGATCCAGGTGATCCATACTCGTTCTTTGACTTAATTGTTGGTATATTCATCGGTGGAGGAGAATTCAAATGTGCTATAAGTACGCCTTGATGAATGTCATCCAATGCGTACCAAATTTTCCACAAACGAGCATCACCAAGTTGAATCTGACTATCTGCAAACTTGAACACAAGATAAATTGCATACCAACAAAGAGGTGAAAACATGGGTTGTCGAAGTCTACATGTGAATTTATGCCACTTTCTACTTTTAAGTGTTTTCACCTCTTGGAACCTGTTGATTTTTATCTTAGATTAGATGGAGAGCAAACACAGAAAGTAGATCATAATACAGTTATACAAAGTTTTCATAGAATATATGTGAGGCATATAGAACCTGGATTCAGAATGAGCCAGTGTAGGAGAGTTAAAAAAGTTATTGCGTAAGATATCTATAGCTGACAGCATTGAGCATATCCCCCCCGTGGATTGGCAAAGTGAAAACCACTAAAGATCGAATAAATTAGAAAAGATAGTTAGACAATGAATGCAAGAAGTACTTCATAAATTTATGTTTGCCTTTAAGTTTAGGTGTTGTTCGCAAACTTTATCATTTTCCAACAGAATGAAATTACCAGTTCGCCTTTATCACCATGGAAACCGGTACACAGAAGGGAGTAAAGCCTCTTTTTGGTGACGTAGTGCATAGGCTTGTCTGACACCTTAACAAAGTCTTGATAGTTCTGTGGCAACTTTTTCTCCCAGTATTCATCATCCTTTATATTATCTTCATTTACTGTAGAGGGGTTTCTTAGTGCTTCTATTTCTTCATGCTCCATCTTTATGTTAAAAATATATGGTAAGTATGGTTCCAAAATAGAAAAAACTTTAATCATAAATGCATGCATTTGGCCTAGGAGTATAAAGGTTACCCGGATGCATTATGGGTTCAATTACCAAACGAACAAATGTGCGTATACATGTTAAGAAAAGAAAGTAATTATATGTCATCTATTCAGTTAAAGAGATACTTGCCATGTCCGCGGGTTGAAATTGAATTCCTTGAAACATGAGACCATGCTTATGGATGTATGGATCATGTGGATAGAAATCTCTTCTACCACGATATCAAAATCCTCATTCAGCCTACGATGAATTAAGTTCCACATTTTAATCCTCATGATATCTGAACACCGAGCTAGCTGTATAGATGGTACCAATATGATAACATCCTAGCTGTAATTTGGCAATGAATGTAGAGGAAATCTAATGAAGGATACTTAACAACCATTTTAAACCTGCGAATTTATGAATGTTGTAAACATTACCATAAATTCCCCACTATATAGCTGTGTTTGGTGAAAGTAGCAAGAGCAATAGCAAGGAGCGTGGCTGTGAGTGTGGTAAGTGAGCAGAAATGCTCACCTCAGCTGCTCCGCCACGCTTCTTAAATAAGCATTGAAAAATTAGCTTTCTTAAAAATTAGCCACCGCTCACCGCTCTTTGCCAAACGATCATTAAAAATCAAAATGCTCATTGCTCACCGCTCATTGCTCCAAAAAACTCTAAAAAGCTCCACGCCAAACATAGCCATTATGTTGGAAAAATGGTTTTTGCAAAGTGAGTTTTTGCAAATTTTGAACACTATTTAATATTTGTATATGTTATATATATTTATATTTTTTGTAGCTTTGCGTTCTCATTGATGAGAGCTTCGCGCAACAAAACTAAAAAATGAAGTTGATATGAATGAGATATCGTGTCTCAAAGTGAAGCATTTGAA
Organism: Chrysanthemum makinoi; assembly: GCA_910596185.1. Classification (NCBI taxonomy): domain Eukaryota; kingdom Viridiplantae; phylum Streptophyta; class Magnoliopsida; order Asterales; family Asteraceae; genus Chrysanthemum; species Chrysanthemum makinoi. The sequence continues at coordinate 241,793,824 of OU343223.1, read as the reverse complement.
ACACAGAAAATGAAAAAAGATAGAGTATCCCACATCGCACAAAACATGAAGTGGAAGCTTGTTTATAAGGAAATCTTGGTATTGACCTTCGGATTAATTTGCTGGTTTTTACTCCAACACTTGCATGCGCGCGTGCACGGGGTGTGCTGATTTCTGGGCAAAAATGGTTTTGAAGCTTATTAACAGCCCGTACGAGTTGAGGACAAGAGTGCAGCTCAAAAAATTCGCATGTGCACATGTCTTTTTGCTGCAGATTCGGGTACTAAATTTCCATATTCTGTATCAATCTATTCCAGAAATAGATTGAAACTTAGTGAATAATTATACAGAATATTTTGTGTGTAAATAAAAATATCAAATCGTGTTATTGTTTTAGCAGATTTGCATATCAGTTTATTTTTCAACCGATATTTTGTCTTGGTGACCTAGACAGTTTTAGGATATAAATTAAACTTCTGTCATTCAGTTTTTGATATCCAGAAAAACGTAACTCATGCCAGACGAGTTCCAGCAGTCCATCGATCAAATATAAACATCGCTTCCGTAATCTTTCAGGTAAGTTTGTCACGTCCGGTTGTACATCAGCTTTGGCCGTTGTACACTGGGAAACAGAAGAAGACTCTGTTTTAAGGGAATTGTGTTAAACATGAGCCTCGACCTTTACTGCTTTCTTTTACTTATCTTTTTATAGTGTATGTGTTGTGCTTCTACTCTTTTCTGTCTAATATTTAATTATAGTCTTTTATTTTTCTGTTAATTTAATTATTGGTAACTACCTTTTCGAATTTTTCGGATTTACCATTATTGGATATGATGTGAAGCATATGACGGACGTATTTTGGAATAAAATACTATTGGGCCCTGAATGTGATGAACAGATGCTTGCATGGTCATGCCCAAACGTACTTAAGATGATGCTTAATTAGTTTGGTAATCTATTTCAAATTCAAGATCGAAAAATCGTGTTGCAAGACGCTAACTTTTGTTTGTATAGTTATATGGTGTTGTATCGTTTACAAGTGTGAGCTGACGAGATATGCTCAAGGCACAACATAACTATATGGTTACATTCACGTGAGCCTTCGGGGTCACACCCGTAAGTCTCAAAATAATTTCCTTATTTAATCAAGCAAATTAATCAAGCGGAGGATGAGAATCATTAGTTCAACATACTGATACACAAGACCAAAAATGATCCAAACAAATCCTAATCCCTACTTTAACCTGACACATGATGTAAACTTAACTAGGTACTACTAGTGGTATCTCTGGCCTACAAAAAGGTGCGCAATATTCTTTTAATTTCCTTGTTAACAGTAAAATAAAAGTTTTTTATATGTTCTATATTTTTTTGTCATTTTAATACTTATAACTTGTTAAATTTTATATTTTATGTTTCGTATTTTTAGTTTTGTAGTTTTATAATAAAAGAAGAAAAAAACCTATAAAAATTAAAAAATAGAGAAAATAAAATTAAAAAAAAAATGAAAAACATGAGAGACTACAAATGGTGTTTTATTGAGGTCTTAATAACCTATCCCGAACTTCAAACATAGTACCAAACTAATCTCGTAACCAATCACAACACATACTTAGGGGCTGTTTACTTTGCACTTAATGGGGTTTTAGGGGAAGGAATTGGGCCCACTATAATATTTAATATTGTTTCTTTATTGCGTGAGGACCACTTATTTCTTTTAATCCGTCTCCTCAACCAGAGGCTAAAACAGACCTGAACCCACATGGTCCCACTTATATTTATAAACTTTTGAATCTAGAAAATAAAAAAGAAACAAGGCCTTATATTGACCCACAAGAGATAATAACTCCATGAAGCTACAAACACTTTGACAGCACCAAAATATTAGCTCAAAAGTTCGGCGTCTTAAAATATTACTACCTCCGTCCCAAAATATAAGTCGGCTTTTGACTTAGTTTTTCTTTTTATATTTTGACCGTAATTATTTTTTTTCGTGTTATATAATAATTGATGCAAAATATATAAATGAATTCGTGTTTCAAATGTATTTTCTTTTGTATACTTTTCATCAAGTATCATATAGTACGAAAAAAAATAATTACGATCAAAGTCAAGAAAAAAAGACTTTGAAAAGTCAAATATGGACTTATATTTTGCGACGGAGTGAGTAGCTTAAATCAAATAAGATCGTACAAAAAAAAAAAAAAGTTTAAACAAACACCCAAAGATCTTGCATGCACTCGTTCTCTTTAATATTTCGTTAGGCATTAATCAAATTATAACAGGTCAAATAATCTTAAAAACTCTATGTTGATCTGGCCGGTTTACATTCTGACGTACTTGCTCCAAATATGTTATGAAAATGGCAAGCGGATTTTGTAAAAGATTTACACTGTACCGTCTAAAAGAACTTTATCTAAAATGCAGTAGTTGTATACAATATCATGCAAAGAACTTACCTGGATTTCAAATAATTCTTCAATCACTTGCGTGACAATATTCATGGAAGGTCTTTCTCTTCGATCATCCAGCAAACATGCATATGCGATTGCTGAAAATCTTTCAAATGTGACCTGGCTCATTTGTTTCCTTAAACTGGGATCAACAATGGTATCCAGTTTATTGTTTTCGTAGTAGTCTTTGACCAATATGGCTGATAACCACAAGCCATCATCATCTCCAACAGAACACAACCTTCCACAAAGAACTTCAAATAGTACCATACCGAAAGAATAAACATCAGATTCTCTTGTCACTATGCCGCTCATGATGTATTCTGGCTCACAATAGCCAGGTGTGCCACAAGCGTGGGTAATAACAGCACTTCTACCTAAACCTGCTAGACATAACTTGGACAATCCAAGATCAGAAATTTTAGCAACCCCGTTCTCATCTAACAAAATATTCGCGCTTTTTATATCGCGATGGATTATTGTTTGATGCATTCCAACATGCCTATGTAGGTGATCCAATCCCCGAGCTGCATCAGCACATACTTTGAGTCTTTCCAGCCATGTAAGAGCATAACTAGTATTTCTGCACCTTATATACCGATCCAAACTTCCACGCTCAGCATATTCATAAACAATAATCTTCTCCTCACCCTCATCGCAATAACCAAGCAGAGAGATCAGGTTTGGATGCACTTGACCAGACAACAACTGAATTTCGGTCAAAAACTCCTTCAACCCTTGTCTGAAACTCCCTCTTAACCTCTTCACAGCAACCATCGTATCTTTTCCTGAGATCGAAAGTGTTCCTTTGTAGACCAGACCATATCCACCCTTTCCAATACACGTTTTAAAGTTTTTGGTTGCTACTTCTATATCTCTCAGCGAGATTTTGAGGTGCTGGGACTCTTTCAGTTGTGACATTTTTTTGTTTGATTTATGGTAAAGTATGGCTAATATTAAAAAAGTAAGAGGAGTGGTTTGTCTGATTGGCATTGGATTAGATACCCAAGAGGTCTATAAATAGAACTTTGCAAAGTCATATAACATGTAACTTCTTGGTTTTTGCCAATTTATTTCAATTAAACTCTATTTATACGAAGTTATTTTTATAACAATACTTGTATTAAACCTAGCAAGATGGTAGAAACAAAATGGTCCATAAGGTCTATACTATAATTAAAGGTATTGTTACGTGGGTCTTGGTAGGATTGGTGCTCGAATCCAGTTTAACGATGCTAGGTTTAAGAGACATGCAATTTTTTTATTCACTTCTATGTTAGAGTGATAGGGGTTAATAATACCACAATGATTAAAACTCTCCTCAGCTATAATTGTTATAAGCACATGTGAGTCACAGATAGTTTTTTTTTTTAATAAAATAAATAAATAAATCATTATATATATTTAAACCGAATTTTATACATTTTAAGGACTAACAACATATGGACTAACAATGTAAGGAAAAAAACTGTCAAAAGGACTGACGATGTAAGAAAAAACTGCAATTAAGAAGAACGATGTAAGCTTACATAACAATAACCTTTAAAATGAAAAGTCAAAAGAATAATAAAAATTATTTGAAACAAAATCTAAAAATATAACATGAAGATATATTAGAAGTAGTGAGCTAGTATTTTAGAAATAGATGCTAGTTGTATCTTCTTTATGTTCCAAGCAAGGATTTCATCTCGCTCGTTACTGCGGATTGTTCGTATATTGTATTATTGTATGTGCTTGACATGTAAATATGATAATGTTTGCTATGTTAGGTTTTCTCAGTTAAGATAAGCCACGCTGTATTAACTAAAGTGACATTACAACCATAACAAATCTAACTAAAACCTTTTAAGACAATAAATATAAGTAACTTTTCGAACAATCTGAATAACATATAAACAAAATACAAAAAAATTTAAACTCAGTCACTGAGCTACGTTGAAGAAAGTTATTAGATACATCATTTATAAACCAAAAATGATGATGGGGATGGTGATGACGATCATCAGCCCACCAACTGTAATCTAATGAAACTATTTAAGTCAAAATGTTTACAGGTTTAGATCCAAGATTTCCCAAGAAGCGCTGAGGGTGCTTGCTGTAATATTAAAGCATTACGCTCTGAAGCCTAAGATTATATCAAGCACTCCAATGCTTCATGAAACATTATAGATTCTCTTCAAATTTGCAATTACAATAATGAGCAATATTGAATAACATTGTTGGTGCAATAATGACGAAGGCTCTTACAATATTTTAAAGATGACAAATATATATTCGGGACACTTAAAATCACAAGCGATAGCCAAAAATCGAGAACCCATGAAGTTTGGGCCAGTTGCGCCGCCTGGCACGAGCCATACCTCCCAAGCGTGCCAACCACAACAAAATGGGCGCTTTAGTTTTTCCAAGTCGGCTTCCTCTTACCCGACTAAGGTGCTTCTTTCAATTAAGATTCGTACAAGATATTTGAGAAGTTTACTTTAAGATTTAGACTTAGAGTGATGCCCAAAACAAAGTCCTCCCGATTTTACAAAAATGCCAACTTATAAACCTTTTTACGAAAGCCTCAAGCCAGGGCAAAATTGTTTTTCTGAAACCTAGGAGGTTTATACTTTCACTAGAACTTTAAAGGAAAGTTTTCAAGTGGCAATAATCCTTACATCTATCTTTACTAATCACGTAAAAGGTTTTCTCCCAAATTGGCCATTTAAGTCGAGGTCACTTTGTGTAACGCAATTCTCTCATTTATGAGATGTTTATTTACGTTCAGGGTCGAAAGACTTCCTTTTTCGCGAGCAAACTTTACAACCCACTAGGCAGTGTACCTAATCGTTGCAGTATAGTATGGGCAAGCCCAGGGGATTGATCCTTCTCTAGTGGAACAAAGATGCTATTAGAGATGTATGACGAAAAGGTGAGGTTGGGGGGGATTCTTTTTAGTCTTTTATAGTTTTTATGAAAGCAAGTAAAATCTCGAGGTTTGAAGACTGGGGGGTTGGTAATTCTACTAATTAAACTACTTAACAATTTAAATTAAAAACTAATTAAACTAATTAAAAGTAAAAGCTATAGGTCGAGTGAGTGTATTTCTTATGATAATCAAAAATGTGTTCACTTAGATTTCTTACTCTATAGTTATCTTTTATTGGTCGGTTGAATTATCACATCCTTATTCTAATCGATGTGTTGTATTCCATGTTAGTCATAAGGTGGTGCATAATTCCCCAATTCTATGAATCGTAACTCTCCTCTAGAACATCCGGGATTGCCAAGTTCTGAAGTATCTCCTCTGAATATCCTATTATCCTTAAGCTACAACTCACGCATAAACACAAAGATGGCCTAAGTGCACTCTCAGGCTTTTTGATATTTAGGACGTTCAAGCTAGCAACAATTAAAGAAGAAGCCAATTTTCCTTATTCTAGCATCTACCAATTAGAACAAGAGACAACCTAACAATAATCAATAACTAGGTTTCATTGGATTTAAGCAATACTAATTAATTTAGTTACGCATGATAGATAAGCAAAAACAAAAAAAAAACAATTAAACATAGATGAAACATGGTGATAGATTGGATTAACAAACTTATCTTTAAGTGTAAAAGAGGGTTTTGAACCCTAAAATACTGTCCAAGTCGGACCTTAAATGAACTATGATTTGCTCTCCAAAATAATGAGCACTAAATACAGAAAATTCGAAGTCTATATATAGATTTTACACTCGCGACGACATCGCTTTTTGTTGGTGACGCCGTCTGATTGTCGTCAGGAAAAAAGTATTGACGCCGTCTAGGTTACTTCTAGACGTCATCTTGGGAGGATCTTGGCCATCTGGTGTAAAAAGAAAGGGTGATGGCCTTTTGGATTAAGGCGTGACGCCGTCACTTGTTAAGACCAAAATATGCTCTAAGCAGTCGCTTGAGAGTTTTTGGAATACACTGTGAGCGACGAAGTCGCCCTTGGATTTGGGACGCCGGCAGGCTTCAGAAAATGCCTTGTTTTTTTGACTTTGTCGTTTTCTTCATGTTTTAACTCCTTTTCGTCCAAAAATGCTTCATTCTAGCAATTTGCTTCCAAAAGACCTAAAATGTGAAAAGGAACGATTTTAAGTAGTAACGGATATAAAATGTAATGATTTAGGGCTTAAATGTCCCCCTAAAAACGTATGTTTTAAATCCTTATCAAATATCTCTACACTTGGAATTTGCTTGTCCTCAAGCACATGTGCTTTTAGCTAATCAATTTATGAGTTAGGGGTCATTTAGCATTTGTTTAAAACAATCTACAACAAGTACAAGCGCCACAATAGTCAAAACAAGCACGGAAATTATACACTAGCACCTCACAATTGGTGTTTAGATTCTCTCATCTCTCAGGTTTATATGAAATAGAACATGTAAGGAAATGGAAGATAAACACTCTCTACCTATCATAGTACATAGATTACCATAGGCTTAAGAATAGATCAAACCTCCACCGCTTTGACGTAAGCACCTAAGACTAACTATCTAAGAGGTCTTTACAAAGGGTTATAATGTTAGGCTTCGGGTAGGGAATAAAAGGTTTTTGTTAGATATGGGGAATTTTTAGTGGCGGCAAGTCAAAAATCTAAGTTGCATGCATGTAAAATGCAGTGTTGCTAAGCCAAGACTCGACTCACTAACACTAAATAATAACTTGAAATAAATATAAAATGTAGGATAATAACTAACATAAACACATATGGTTCTTGATGTTTGGCCTTGTAGTATAGAGAGAAAGAAAGAGAGTGGGAGACTTCTAGTGATAGAAAGTAAGATAGATTAGGTTGTAACCAAATGAAGTTCCAACCCTCTCCCTTGGTGGGAAGAGGGTATTTATAGGCTTACACTAAATGCCCCTACGGGCTGTGGAGCGGGCTGACAATAGGTAAAGACCCGACCCAACTCCACTGTGATACTTTAACTAAACGTTTACTAACAAGACTACAACCTAACTAGTGCTAAATGATACTCGGGGTGACCGAGTCTTTAATATGGACTTTCGTAATCCTAACAATCTCCCCCTAAGGGAGGTCACCCCGGAAATTACAATTTGAATTCTAGCACTCTATTACATGAGTTTAATCTTCTAGCTCGTAGTCTTTGATTCTTCAAAGTCCGCTATCTTTGTACTTCCAATAGTGATATTTGAATGTTCCTTTTGGCTTGGGTGATCTTTGAGCTTTCTTCGAGAATCTCTAATTCATCCTTTGTTGTATCGCCTTCATGTGATGTTGTAACTTTTGGACTGACATGCTCACACCTTTCTGGATCATGAAAATTTGCATCAGAGTTGCGGAAGCAGTGTTGTACGTCTTTCAATTATCATGATTTCTTTGATGGTGAATATGAAGTGTGAGCATGTGTTTATGAATTGACATCTCATTGACCATCAGCTGCAACCATCGAGAGTTCATGCAAACAACAGTTAGCAATAAACACACGAAAGTGTCTTTGTTCACTTTCGTTGAATAGGGTTGCAAGAACCACTTCCCATTGATCAGTATAAATATTGTCTATGATCAGGTAGAATTCTGAAGACTCTCCTTGACAGGGTTTTGTAGCTTATACTAGTTGTTCTAAAACCGGAGAGTCTCAAAGTAGACAACACGGAGTGAGTGAACCAGCGATTTGGGATTCACTGATTAATGAGAAATTGATTTGAAACACAGTTGCGTATTGCTGAATAAAGAGTTTTTTTGTTTTTTTTTTGTTTTTTTTTTTTTTTTTTTTTTTTGCAATACGACAATACTTTTTATGAGCAAAGTCAAGTTTCAATCACAAATACTTTTGTTTGAAAATTTATGCGCAGTCGATGTGCTTGAAAACAATTGTTGAGCACATTGAAGGGTTTTCCAAAAGCATACGTCAATTCCTTTACTGGAACAAGGTTGATTCAAATGCGAATCACCCCATCGTTGTTTTTTAGTTGTCACAAGTTTGATCCATGAAGGATCTCACATGTCACCCACCAAGAGCTTGTTTGATGTTGGCTCTAGAAGGATTTCCATTTTCATTGTGAATACTTTACGTATCACTCGGATGTTCTGGCAATACCACAAGGATAATGCATAGGATTCTTAATATATATTTTCTAACTTTTCACGGTGTATGAAACAGTAAGCATATTGAAAGTGTGTCCTAATGAGATTTATGGATGATCTCTTGGCTCTAGACTCAATAATGCACTTTGGTTTTCCTATGCGGAGACTAGGGAGAGGGTCTCCTGCTTCAAGAAGATGATACAAGACAATGTGTCTAATGGATATGAAATACTAAATCAAACATCAAGAACACAAAGCATGATGTAGATAGTCTTCCATGAATGAAGATGACAAGTTTCCCAAGCTTGTTGTAGAAGATCTTTATGTGCTTGTATGCTTATGATAGAGGATCACTTAAGCAGGTAAGGATGCAAGATCTCTAGACTTGCTTTGGAGGATCACATCGGGAGTATGCTTACAACAAATGAAAGTTAGAAGCATTATGATCTTATGAGATGAGGGTGTTTTACATGTTTCCTACTAATCTAAATATGTTAGAAATTGTGTAGAGAAAGCGTGTGAAAAGGTGTAAAAAGATGGTGAGAAGTGGTTTCTTATTTTTAGGGAAGAAGACCAAAACATGTTTCTGCCCCAAGGATCCCTTCTGAATGGGATCCGTCTGCCTAACCCAAAGGGATCCGGCGGAACCGCGGTACTGGGCAACAAAAGCGTAAAATAAAGAAATAAAAGCGTAAAATAAAGAGAGGTTGTGATCAATAGAGGGAAAGTGTGCTAACCTAATTACTCATCCTATCGTGTAATGTTCATGTTTTATTACTTCCAATTGATTCAAGTGGCGGTTTAAGTCGCTAGGACATCATTTGGTCAATTCGTCCTAACCTATCAACAAAGGCTCCTACCCAATGTCAAGGTTCTACCCTTGATAGTCGAGTGGTTTTAGTCACCTAAGCCAAGTCATTAAGTACCCTACATGCAAGATTCAAAATAATGAGTGCCCGGGCGCTAGCATCTTAGAAACTCATCCCTAACTTCTTAAGTTCATCCGGACGACCAATGATCATTTGGTCAGTTCACACAAGCAAGGAAGGGTCGTCAGTTGGTCAATTCTTACCCTCCTCAACTCTACCTAACTACTTAGGGTCAGTTTGTCAATTCTCCTAAGCAACTAGATACGATCGCATTTCAAAACAACCGAAGCTAGGGTAACTACCAACGAACTATGCATGCATACACTAGAAACAATTATACGGAAGCATGAAAACATAAACAAAACATTCAAGGAATCATAACTAGGCTAGCACCAGAGGTGCTTAGCCGATCATATTAAAAGAAACAATGGATTCGATGTTTAACATAATGAAAGACATGAATCGAAAGTAAAATATAAAATATTCGCTAATGCTTATCGATATGGAGTGATTACTCCCTTGGAGATGGCTCCGTATGCTCCGAATGATCTGCCTTTGGACCCCTCTTCACGTTCTCTGGCCTTGAGTTGTGAGTGATTGATATAAATTGCAGAAATTAGGGCTGTATTTATAGGCACGATCCTAGTTACAGCGTAACTTGAGTTGAGAGTTACGCCGTAACTATAATAATTCTCTAAATAATACTCTCGTTAAGTAGATTACGACGTAACACTTGGGAAGGTTACGCCGTATCTTCAATACAGTTCTCTTTTGGTAGGACTACGGAGTAATCTTTGTGAGGAGTTACGACGTAGTTGATGGAGGCGTAAAACCTTTCTTGACCTAGATGATTACGGCGTAACCTTAGTTGGGAGTTACGCCGTAATTGCTGTTAAGTTGGTCTTCATAGTCAAAACACTAGCTACGGCGTAATGTGAGAGAAAGAGTTACGCCGTAGCTTCTTCACAGTTGGCATACTATCATAAATCGTTAGGAAAATCTCCAAATCCGCGTCTTATAAGCTCCAATGCTCATAATTTACCTGAAAGTGAAATATAAAGGAATACAAGCGTAAATCCGTGTAAATGATATAAAATACGAGAATTATCGAGGGAAATTGACATTTAAAAGTCAGGACTATTAGATGTTATCAAAGCACTTAAATGACCAATCAAGAAACCAAATAAACCTGAAAACCCTAAAACGCAATTGCAAAATCTATAGTAACACAAGAAAAAGCCTAAAAACAAAATCTCTAGGCACTTATTTTGGTTAAAAACTGAAAAACCCTAAAAACACTTAAATATGCCATCAAGAAACCAAATGAACCTGAAAACCCTAAAATGAACATACAAATAAGCTTTAACAGAAGAAAAACAATTTGTCTAGCCACTTATTTGTCTTAATTACGAAATACCCAAATAAGCACTTAAGAATGAACAATATTTCACTCACCATATCTGAGAACTGGGAAACCACGTGTGTGTTTCTTCGATTATCAGTTTCTAAAGATGCAAAGTTTGCAGTAGAGAAGAAGTTATCAACAATTTCTGAGAGGCGATGATCAAGAACACATCTGCTTCATGGTCAGTGTGTAATCATCAGTGTGTTTGTGTGTATGTTTTTTTTTATGTGAAAAAGAAAAGTAAAAGTAATTCTAAAATTGAAAGTACACACAATCTAAGTGTACTTTCCGATGCTTCTTTTTACTTTTCCAAAGCAAAAAGTACGCCGTTAGTTTAGCAGTCTCCAGTCGAGCACCGTCAGTCGAGCATTGACTTTTATTAAAAGACAAAAAAGGGGTACAGTGAATTAGATTTGGTGCAGATTTGATGAGCCATTGTACTTTTAATAAAAGGTACAAAGGGGTGGACTTGACATTAAATTAGTGGAGTCGAGCAGTTGAGCAGTCGAGCATGACCAAAATGAGAAAAGGCATAAAAAAGAGACCATGTAATGGACCATGCTTGAGTTTTTGGCTTATTTAGGGAATTTTTTCTTTTTACTATTATACTATTTCGGATTAAAAAAAAAAGTTTAATATTTAAAAAAAAATAGATATTTTCAAAGATGTCGTTTTGCATTGATATATTGCATACTATGCATTATCAAGAGTACATAAGTGGTTATCGCAGTGCTCGCAGATAAAGTGGGTTCTGAAAATAAAGAAACCTTATGCGTATATATATATAATATATTGTCATGTATAATCGCGTGTAGACTATATGAAAGTCTCTTATTTGACTGTATTTTTTATTCGGACAGAGGCCGTATGTACATATACATTTCCATGAAATTCAGAAGTCAACTTGCAGTAGTTAAACACCATCTTTCAAGCTCAACAGAAGTTTCATTTAACACTCAAATGATCAATAATATAATCTATATATAATCTTTAATATTTTCTTTTTACTTTGTCAAATGTCATATGCTGATATTCAATTTTCAAACCCCTTAAAATAATGATGCCTTTCTATTGTAATTATGTTGGCTCTCTTAAATTTGGAGAGTTGGTCAAGAAACATAATAAAGTTTGTAAGTTGCTTGAAAAAACACCGAATCTACACTATCATTTCTATCTGGATGTGCTGAGTAAATTGCAAAAAACGTCCTTGTGGTTTGGTCAAATTGTACGTTTCGTCCTTGTAATTCATTAAGTGCAAAAATCATCCTTATTTTGCACTGGTTGTGTTCGAAAGTATAAGCAACACAAGATGAACAATAGAACCTTTATTCAAACCTAAGCCACAATAGTCAGCTTAGATTAAGTTTACAATAGTATCCAAAATGTTACAGGATTAGATTAATGTCAATGAGACAATAATCATGTAAGTACAAAGACAAGACAAGATCAATGAAATGATCAGAGAGAAAAGAAGAGTGTGATATAATGATTGCACACTCAAGTGTGTCTAACCCTAGGTTAAGGGACTTATTAAATAGGAGATTAAGTTACACAAAGACCCCTCTAACGGCTATAAATGACTCATCAGCAGAAATGAGAATAGCTTCAGCAGAAACGAGCATCTTGGAACTTTAAACCTTTTATTCTTTGTCCATGATTAACCCTGTAGAATCTCTGCAATGAACATAACTTGAAAGCCATTAGCAATTGATAGAATGATATGTTTGCCACAGATTGATACCCCAAAATTTAACATTCCCCCTTAATCTGATGGGCAAACATATCAAACAATATCAATTTTTCACACAAAATTTATGCTGATAGACAGGGAGGTTTTTAGTGAGTATGTCTGCAGTTTGGTTTGAAGAGCCAATCTTTTTAGCACTTATAACACCTCTAGCAATTTTTCCCCTGATGAAGTGAACATCAATTTCAAAGTGTTTTGATCTTTCATGGAAAACAGGGTTGACAAGCAAGTTGTAAAGCAGATTTGTTATCACAAAAAGATTAACAGGGAGATTAATATCAACTTTTAGATCCTTTAAGATTTTTTGAATCCAAATGATTTCACAGGCAGTAGTAGACATAGATCTATACTCTACGTGGAAGATTTTGAAAGAGTGTTTTGTTTTTACTTTTCCATGAGATCGCACAATCATTAAAGAAAACACAATAACCCGTGACAGATTTTCTGGTTTTCTTGCATTTGGCCCAATCAGCATCAATATATCCTTCAAGATGATTTTCAGAGTTGCTGAAATTGTACCTTAGACCTTTTCCGGGAGCTCCTTTTAGATATCTCAGAACATTGAGGGCACATTCCAGATGAGATTTCAAGGGAGAATGCATATATTGTGCCAGACAATGAACTGAGTATGAGATGTCAGGTCTTGTATGGGTGAGATAGATAAGTTTCCCAAGTAACTTCTGATAACCAGTGATGTTGACAAGTAAGGGATCATCAGCAGTGGGAATGTATGGAAGGACAGAGTTGGGTTCCATGGGAGTGGACACAGGTTTGCACCCAAGAAGGCCAAATTCTTTGAGGAGTTCAAGACAGTATTTTCTTTGGGAGAGACAAATGTCATTCCCAGTTTTTAAAACCTAAATGCCAAGAAAATATTTTAGATTTCCCAAGTCTTTAATATGAAATTTTGATTTTAGAAACTCTTTGAATAGGTTTATCTCATCAATGCAGTTTCCAGTAAGGACAATATCATCCACATAAACAAGCAGAGCATTAAACTTGTTATTCTCTGTTTTGGTGAACAAAGAGTGATCATTAACAGATTGAACAAAGTTATTTCCTTTTAAAACACTGACAAGTTTTTCATTCCATTTCCTGGGAGCTTGTTTTAGGCCATATAGAGACTTGACAAGTTTACAAACTTTATTCTTATTGTTCTCATTACAGAACCCCTTGGGGATGGCCATATAGATATCCTCATCAAGATCTCCATACAAGAAAGCATTGTTAACATCAAGTTGAAAAAGAGGCCATTTGTTTTTTACAGCTAAGGCAATAAGACATCTAACAGTAGACATTTTCACAACAGGAGAAAAAGTTTCATCATAGTATATTCCTTCCCTTTGGTTATAGCCTTTAACAACTAATCTAGCCTTGTATCTATCAACTTCACCATTGGCTTTATATTTGATTTTAAAGATCCATTTGTAGCCAATAGGAGTTCTATTAGGAGGTAGATCAGTTATGTCCCAAGCATGGTTTTCATTTAATGCCTCAATTTCAGAGTTCATAGCATCAACCCAATTACTATCAAGGATAGCTTCTTCATAATAGGTAGGTTCAATACTTTTATTAAGGCTAGACGCAAAGCAGTAATTATCTTTGTTAAGATTAGAGTAATTAACAACCTTTTCAACACCATATTTGACTTTTCCTTCTATAATAAAGTCGTTAAGATTACTGGGTAACTTAGAGACTCTGGTTGACCTTCTAGCAGTAGTGGCTGGCAAGCCTCTTTCTTGTTCAGCAGAATCAGGTGTTGTATTAGTAGAATCAGAAGATGCATTAGCAGGATGTGATTCATGTGATATGGTGCCCTCAGGGTGTGTATTATCATCTATAGATGTTGCAACGGTTCAGTAAATCCTAGTAGGATGACTTACCACTGTGCCATCATCATAGGATGTCACTCTCCTTTCATCATTGGGACTTATTTGTGAGTCAAAGAAATTTTTGTGATTTAAATCTTTTGGCACAAAAGTTTCAACAAAAGGTTTTGACAAGGTATTTTTCATTTTGAAGGGAAAAACAGTTTCATAAAATTTGACATCTTTGGAGTAAAAGATATTTTTTGTTTCTAGGCTCAAGAGTTTATAGCCTTTTTTCTCATTTGAGTAACCAATAAGGACACTTTTTTCAGACCTACTACCAAATTTAACAACTAATCTAGACCTACTACCAAATTTAACAACTAATCCACATAAACAAGCAGATCATTAAACTTGTTATTCTCTGTTTTGGTGAACAAAGAGTGATCATTAACAGATTGAACAAAGTTATTTCCTTTTAAAACACTGACAAGTTTTTCATTCCATTTCCTGGGAGCTTGTTTTAGGCCATATAGAGACTTGAAAAGTTTACAAACTTTATTCTTATTGTTCTCATTACAGAACCCCTTGGGGATGGCCATATAGATATCCTCATCAAGATCTCCATACAAGAAAGCATTGTTAACATCAAGTTGAAAAAGAGGCCATTTGTTTTTTACAGCTAAGGCAATAAGACATCTAACAGTAGACATTTTCACAACAGGAGAAAAAGTTTCATCATAGTCTATTCCTTCCCTTTGGTTATAGCCTTTAACAACTAATCTAGCCTTGTATCTATCAACTTCACCATTGGCTTTATATTTGATTTTAAAGATCCATTTGTAGCCAATAGGAGTTCTATTAGGAGGTAGATCAGTTATGTCCCAAGCATGGTTTTCATTTAATGCCTCAATTTCAGAGTTCATAGCATCAACCCAATTACTATCAAGGATAGCTTCTTCATAACAGGTAGGTTCAATACTTTTATTAAGGCTAGACGCAAAGCAGTAATTATCTTTGTTAAGATTAGAGTAATTAACAACCTTTTCAACACCATATTTGACTTTTCCTTCTATAATAAAGTCGTTAAGATTACTGGGTAACTTAGAGACTCTGGTTGACCTTCTAGCAGTAGTGGCTGGCAAGCCTCTTTCTTGTTCAGCAGAATCAGGTGTTGTATTAGTAGAATCAGAAGATGCATTAGCAGGATGTGATTCATGTGATATGGTGCCCTCAGGGTGTGTATTTTCATCTATAGATGTTGCAACCGGTTCGTAAATCCTAGTAGGATGACTTACCACTGTGCCATCATCATAGGATGTCACTCTCCCTTCATCATTGGGACTTATTTGTGAGTCAAAGAAATTTTTGTGATTTAAATCTTTTGGCACAAAAGTTTCAACAAAAGGTTTTGACAAGGTATTTTTCATTTTGAAGGGAAAAACAGTTTCATAAAATTTGACATCTTTGGAGTAAAAGATATTTTTTGTTTCTAGGCTCAAGAGTTTATAGCCTTTTTTCTCATTTGAGTAACCAATAAGGACACTTTTTTCAGACCTACTACCAAATTTATCAGAGATGTTGAGAATGGTGGCATAGCATAAGCACCCAAAGACTCTAAGGAGAGAGAGTGAAGGGTCATGCCCATACACAAGGAAGAAGGGGACTTGCCGCAGACAATGACTGAAGAGGGTAACTTGTTTATGACATAGGCAGCAGTTAGAACACATTCAGGCCAAAGATATAGAGGTAATTCCCCCTAAACATAAGGGATCTAGCCACATTAAGGAGATGCCTATGTTTCCTTTCTGCAATACCATTTTATTGTGGTGTATAAACACAAGAGGTTTGATGTAAAATTCATTTTTCATGGAAAAAGTGTTGAAGTTTATTATTGACGAATTCTGTCCCATTATCACTTCTAAAAATCTTAACATTGTGTTCAAATTGATTTGATAACATATGAGTAAAGTTAACAATGGAAACATAAACATCATCCTTCCCCTTAAGCATATAAACCCACACCGCCCTGGAATAGTCATCAACTATGGTTAAAAATATTTGTAACCATCTCTGCTAGTGACTTTATATGGTCCCCATACATCAAGATGAACAAGTTGACCAATTTTAGTTGATTTATGTTCACTTAGAGGAATGGTTCCCTGGTTTGTTTAGCTTTATTACAAGTATCACAGAGATAATCAGTTTCAGATGTACTATCAAATTTAAGAGTGGGTTTAAGTATGTGTAGGACTTGGTCAGAGGGATGACCAAGTCTTTGATGCCAGAGATTTCTAGAAACATGACAAACAGATATGCAGTTATTAGAAATAATCTTACATGTAGAATCAATATCAAACATATATAACCCATTGTATTGTTTACCAATCCCCACAATCCTTTTTTGATGTAAATCCTGTATATAGCAATTAGATTCATTAAACCCAACAAACATCTTATTGTCTCTAGCAATTTTATGAACAGACAGCAGACTAACATTATACTCAGGAACAACTAGAACATCAAAAGAGTTAGGTCATTATTGACCTTTAAATCACCAATTTTAGTAATTAAGGCCTGAGTACCGTTGGGATGTCCAACAGTTAAGCCAAGATTTGAAATGTTAACAACATTGATTAAAAAAAATTTCAGACACAGTCATGTGCTGATTTGCACCAGAGTCAACAATCCAACCAAGACTGATGTTTCCGGATAAGGATTTTGTGTTGTTGTTAAAAAATTTGCTGAAGTTTACATTAAACTTGACACTGCCATTAAAGAATGTTCCTGGAAAATTTTTACCTGCCAAGTTGGCATTAGCAGATGACACATTGTTGTCATTGAGAAGACTCATAAGTCTGGAGAGCTGTTCATTAGACAAGGAGACAGGAGAGTTGCTAGCACTATTATCAGTGATATGATTAGTTTCAGCAGAAACATTGTTACTGCTGAAAGGTTTACCATTAAAATTCCTTTTAACGTATCCAGCAAGATAACCAACAAGATCATAACATCTATCAACAGTGTGACCAGGTTTTTTGCAATTGGTACATTTGAGATTCATGTTTGGTCCTCTGCTATTTGAGCTGTTACCAGAATTAAAAAATTTTCCACCATCAGAAGTTTTTGCAGCAAAGGCTGTAGCATTGGGTTTAGCAGAGCTATTCCCAGATGAAACATTTCTGTGAGATTCTTCTCCAGAGACAACAGAGAAAGCAGTTTTGACATTAGGTAAGGCTGACCCCAGTAAGGGGATTCAATCCCCCTTATTTTCCCTGCCACGTCAGCTTTCTCTCTCCAACGACCTTCAGGCGATTAGGTGCCCCAGTAAGGGTAGGATTCTTTTTTTTTTGTTTCATATGCAACGATACAACAATAAATATCGATCTTGCAGGCGATTGATTTGGTTAACTTGGGACGCAATCGAATGTCTTCCACAATAGCCCGATCGAAAAGAAATCGATCGCCACATGGGACGATCGAGTGTGAATCGCCTCCATTGGGGCTAGCCTAAAGGATCTCTGGTTAAAATATTGCTTCTGATGGGGACATAGGAATCATCAAGACCCATAAGAAATTGCATTAACTTGATTAGCTGATTGTGTTTTTCAAAATGTTTTGCAGCCTCACAAGTGCAGGGAGGCAAGCTAATCATACAATCAAATTGTTTCCATAAAGAATTAAGGTTGTTATAATAATCAGCAAGAGAGGACCCACTTTGACTAAGAGTTTATATTTTTATGTAAATTAAAAATAGCTGAACCATCAACCTTATCATAAGTATCTTTAAGATCATTCCACATTTCATAAGCATTTTTAGCATAGATAGCACCAGCAAATAGTTCAGGGCTGAGAGAGTTAAGAATCCAAGTGACCACAACAGAGTTACAAGTATCCCATTGATTAGCAAGACTAGGGTTCGAATCATTTCTTATGCAAGTACCATCAATAAACCCTAACTTATTATGGTTCCTTAAAGCAAAGGTCATGGCCATATTCCATATTTTATAATTTTCAGTTCCAGTGAGTTTAATAGAAATAATGGGAGTACCATTGGTATTGTTGGAGTGTAAATACAAAGCATCACCAAAGGATAAGCTTTTCTCAGTGGAAGAACCACCACCAATATTATCATCACCAATAGCCATAATGCAAACAATAAAATAGACAGATATAATAAGACAGACAAAGAATCACAAACAGAGATAATAATAAGAGCAAATAGACAAATAAATAAGACTTTGTATATAAGAAACAACAAGCACCAAGCCTGTGGACTAGGGTAAACCAGAGCAGGTATTCGTACCACTCAAAGGTGGCAGATCAAGATGTTAGTCTACCCGTTTGCACCAACAAAGACTTAAGTACTGTATGTTTGAAGAAGAGATAAGATTTAGACTTACAGAGAAATATGCAGCGGAAGAACAAATCACAATTACCCTAGATTCACTTAGTCTAGGGCTAATTGTAAGTAGAAGATAACCAGTGATTACGCCAATAGCAATAACCCCAAACCACCAATTTGTTGCCGAAGAGAATCAATGAGCCTGAAGCTCTGATACCATGTTCGAAAGTATAAGCAACACAAGATGAACAATAGAACCTTTATTCAAACCTAAGCTACAATAGTCAGCTTAGATTAAGTTTACAATAGTATCCAAAATGTTACAGGATTAGATTAATGTCAATGAGACAATATCATGTAAGTACAAAGACAAGACAAGATCAATGAAATGATCAGAGAGAAGAGAAGAGTGTGATATAATGACTGCACACTCAAGTGTGTCTAACCCTAGGTTAAGGGACTTATTAAATAGGAGATTAAGTTACACAAAGACCCTTCTAACGGCTATAAATGACTCATCAGCAGAAATGAGAATAGCTTCAGCAGAAACGAGCATCTTGGAACTTTAAACCTTTATTCTTTGTCCATGATTAACCCCTGTAGAATCTCTGCAATGAACATAACTTGAAAGCCATTAGCAATTGATAGAATGATATGTTTGCCACAGATTGATACCCCAAAATTTAACAATTTCTATCTGGATGTGCTGAGTAAATTGCAAAAAACGTCCTTGTGGTTTGGTCAAATTGCACGTTTCGTCCTTGTAATTCATTAAGTGCAAAAATCATCCTTATTTTGCACTGGTTGGAATTATTTTGGTCCTTCGGCACTAACTTTTTAGAAACCACACGAACGATTTTTGCACTGCCGAAGGACTAAAATGATTCCAAACAGTGCAAAATAAGGGTGATTTTTGCACTTAATGAACCACAAGGACGAAACGTGCAATTTGACCAAACTACAAAGACGATTTTTGCAATTTACTCTGGATGTGCTCTATACGTAATATATAGTATTATATACAATTAAGACGAATCAGGGTCTTGAGCTAAACGTCTGAAGTATCATATGTTGTTATCTATATCTATACTACATTACTACTTATAAAAAATTTAACATTCTCTCTCCTAAATTTTTTTAAGATGTTATTAATGTGTTTTTTAAACATTACAATTTTTAATGCATAATATGCATAATAGATAGCTTTTACTAATTTTTCTTCCACAATATTTTAATGCTTTATTTATTATTTATAAATTG
Source organism: Chrysanthemum makinoi (assembly GCA_910596185.1). NCBI lineage: Eukaryota > Viridiplantae > Streptophyta > Magnoliopsida > Asterales > Asteraceae > Chrysanthemum > Chrysanthemum makinoi. The sequence continues at coordinate 241,773,891 of OU343223.1, read as the reverse complement.
AAAATATTTTTTTCTGAAAATTTTATTATTTGATACCCTCCACCGCAATGCACGGATACCCTACTATAATATTCTAAAAAGTTTAAATATGCGACATGGTTCATTGAAACGTTTCAGATTATAAAGCATGGTTCATTGAAATTTTTTATTTCAGGGTACCCACCGCCGCATCGCGCGGGTACCCTGTTAGTTTAACCACAATGTACAATCTAATTAAGCTTCCAAAACATAAATCTAAAATCGAGTAGTTCAAAGCAAAATAATATTTGTTCGCCGAAAAGTTTAGCTACAAAATACCCGTCGCCGCATCGTGCGGATACCTGCTAGTTACTTGTTAAAGATTGACGCACATTCTAATTTTGTAACCTTACTGTAAAGGATAGAGAATGGACAGTCGAACCTAAGCTAATATAATTGTTAAACTTAACCATTGCCAAACCTTTTATTTGGAAGCCATCTCTCAGAGACTCAGATTACCAACTAATGTCCAAAATACGTCTCGCAGAGGGGTTACATCGCGCATGTAAAATGAGACTTCAATTTCCGGCTAAAAAAGTTTTCATACTCGTAATATCGAGTAATAATTATCAGATCAAAATTGTTTCTCTAGCTCTATTTTATGAAAAAATAGATTTTGTATACATAGAGGGTGTTTGGGATTGACTTTTGAGGGTGATTATGTGATTATTGCATTTGTGGTTGAAGATAGGATAACAAAACCTTTTGAAAAAGTGTTTATTTAGCATTTTTCTAAGCTTGAAAACAAGCTGTAACTCACAATCAGTACATAGTTAACAAATTACAAAATCGTAAGCCAGTTACAAATAGAGAGGAGATTTTATTAATTGTAAGGTGTGGCCGAGTTGTTTAATAAAAAAGTGAGAATGTCTCAAGTTTGAATCACACTTGGTGCAAAGAACCTTGAAGTGCGTCAATCTTTCTAGGACGTGTTTTGAGCGGTTTGAGACTGCGTGGTAATTAGCTTGGTCAATCTGTTGGTGCCAGGAAGTGCTTTAGTTTAATCAGTTTGAATGACGTATTGCGATGTTGGAACTTTTTTTCCGCTTATTTCTTTTTTTTTATCAGTGACAATTTTTTTAATGTGGCCATATGCACTTATTGATTATTGGGCTTGGAATAGGCCCTTAATATAATCTAAAGTTCGCATACATGACACATTGCGTCAAACATACCTTATTCGTCACAAAATATTTACGAAAAAGGTAATTTTCTAAAAAAATATTAACTTCAGCGATTATGTAATGCACATGTATTTACTCGCGGATGGCGTTTTTTGACGTGATACAAAAGATCTATAATATGATATGATAAAAAAACGACATTCATTACATTCATATCTTATTTGTTTCTAGTTTTAAGCTTAATCAATAGTTGCAATAGAAATAATAACCGACCAGGTTTTGCATTATGAATCCACTTCCCTGAACTTCCATGGGTCATCATGAAACTTTTTTAACAGTTGCAATGGAGATGATGACCAAGTATCTTTTCTGATCCTATATGTCTATGTAGTTTATATACGAACCTACTAATGGCTTCGCAAATGAAGATGCACATGGAGGCTGCAATTCACAAAATAAGGTGGATATTCCATAAACTTTATCATTGTACTCCTCTCCTAGAATCACAAATTGCCAACCACATATTTTAAAGCAAGCAAAACATCACTACTCAGCTCCCTTAGTCATATTACTAATAAAATTTATCATCTTTAGACAATTTCCATTTAAAATTGTAAGATTTATATAGTGGCTATGATACATTTAATGTATTAACTCAACATACATATTTCTCTTATTTTACTTAGCATATTTATATTATGCACATCCAAGCACCCCCTACGACAGCATTATTTAGGCCTTTTTTTATAGCTAAACTTATACCAATTCAATAAACTAAATGCAAACGATTAGTCGAATAAAAGTTGGTAGAAATTACCTGAACAAATTCCGCTATTGTTTGTCTCGCTTTAATCTGGGCGTTAGATAATCGATCCATCTCAGCTTGCAACTCTTTCCACTCCTTTGCAAGCCTGCAAGTCAAAGACACATACATAACTACCAACAGACATATATGGATCTTAATACTGATAATCTAGCACTGATATTAACTAACCAGTATCAATGGGGACTGAACTCCAGGCAGAATAATGGTGATGTTGTAGTGACCAAAAGTGTACAACAATAAGAAAATTTAGTCTGATGAATAAAGTTTGAGTATTGGTGGCGGTTTCATGGGTCATTTAGAGTTGGAGAAATGGAATCTGTCACACAATCTCGGGAAGACTACCCAAATCTTTGACGAACGACATGAATGTGGAATATCCTGGTCACAAAAATATAAAAAAGGGTCAAATGATATTCAAGAAAATGAACATAATTTTTTTTTTATAATGGGTTTCCGACTCGACATTGCGAGCCGACTAATTCTAGGGCGACTATCCTTTTTTGGATAGCCCGGAGTCGACGCAGGTGAACCTCCATGGCCAATGGGGGATTAATTTGAAAATGAACATAATTAATATTAGGGGTGGCAATTTTTTACCCGACCTGAAACCGACACGAAAAATAACAGGTTCGGGTTGAGTCTAAATAGATTTCGGGTCAGGTTTGGGTTGACCCATCTGACCCGTTTATTAAACAGGTCAGGTTCGGGTTGGGAAAAAATTAAACAGGTCGACCCGCCAACCCGTTTAAGATTTTTTCTTAAATTAAAATTATTTATATTTTATTATACTAGTTAAATAGGTTAAACGGGTCGACCCACAAACCTGTTTAACTCGCGTAATGTGCCAACTTTTATAAATAAAACGGGTTAAACGGGTCAACCCGAAACCCGTTTAACCTATTCAACTCATGTAACCTATTTAACCCGCCAACCCAAGTATATATACGGGTTAAATGGGTTAGGTTCGGGTTATGTGTAAACAGGTTAGGGTTGACATTGCTGACCCGATGATTTAAATGGGTCAGGTTTGGGTTGAGGTTTTCTGACCCGCCAACCTGTTAACCCGAACCCGCCAACCCGAACCCGACCTGAATTGCCACCCCTAATTAATATCAGATTGTAAATGTTCGTATACCAATTTCTTGTTTAGCCGTACGATTTCCACTCTCAAAACAAACAATAAAGCTTCGGGTCATTTGATATTTGAACCTTGAATTTTTTAATAACCTGTAAAACCGTGATTATCAAATTAACATTTTTTTTCCAAACAAAGCCCGTTATTCCAAAAATCTACATAAATAAACACAAACCCACCCAAATTTTTTAAGGTATATTAAAATTCAAATTTTATCTAAACATAGGCATCCAAATACTAACTTCTGTGATCTTCACCCGAAACCCATAATCAAAAAAAAAAAAAAAAAAAAATCCACTCTGAAATGGTAATGAGCTACATCAGACGCCACAAACACACGTGAAACAAATTTCCGCCTTTAACCACCGCCCTCCCTTGCCATCTAATTAATCAAATAAAAATACCCATAACTTATTTACTTCAGCCTATGTTAATTCACCCCAAAATAACCCTTACAATAAACTCATATAATTAGGGTATATAACTTACAAAGTGGATTAAAAAACAACCTCCTATATGGAAATCGAAGCTTAGTAATAGAATCTTTGAAAACCTCGACGCCTGTATAAATTAGGAGGAAAAAACCCCATATCAGATAAAGCATCAAGATTCTGTTTATATACCTTTCAATCAATCGAAGCTTAGTAACTTATTTAAATCATTCAACAGATCTTTTTTGCGGATAAAAAGATGACTAAAGCCCTTTCAATCAAAATGATGTTATGTATCCTTATACCATAAAGTCCATCTTGACAGTTATTCAAATTAGATGCACTGTGAATATCCTGTTAATAAAAAAAACACTCAGATACAAAATCAATAGTTTGCTACAAATATCGGAAAATCTAAACTTCATTATTTTGATGAGGCATTTCATCAAACACTTATTGCAATCTAAAGAATTAAAGATAAAAAGTATTTTATTTGTTTTATGGTTTGATTTCCTTTTCAGCAAATACTTGGGCATCATGATTAGAACAATTAACAATAGATATAAGTTTTATAACAATTAGAAAAACAAAATTCAAAAAATAAAACCACGAAACTTACCCACACCAATCTTTTTTGAACATAGACCACACCAATCTTCTGTTATGAAGATTGAATGTTGGCGTATGTGTCCGGACGACACGTGCCGGACCGAAGAGTCTCCATCAGTCCGAAGGGCATTGCCGAAAGGCGGATGCTACTCTCGTCAAACTCAATTGTACATTTATTATCACGGACAAATTGACGGACAGATATAAGGTTTTTAACGATGTTAGGAGTAATTAGAACATTATTTAAATGGAGCGTACGAAAAGGTGTGGTGATCATGTTATGGCCCGTGTTGGTGACGGGGATAGATTTCCCATCACCAACAAGGACAGATGGATATAAACTAGAATTAAAAACAGTACTAAGATTATCAGCAGAGGAATTAAGGTGAGATGACGCACCGGTGTTCATGTTCCAATTGGTAGTAGCCTAGTCTTGAAGACACAACGTGTTGAATGCCTGAGGTAGAAGAGTCTCCTGACCATAACCTGTTTGAGCAATAAACACCTGCTGCTGGGGGGTGAGATGCGTGGGCTGCTGACCCGAAACAGGTCCAAAGCCATGCGGAACAGGCCTGGCACTGTTGATGTTGGCTGCAAAGTACTCACTCGTGGCTGTCCCAAAGTATTACCAATGCCATATTGGGCCAACAATGACTGTTGGGCCTAAATTAGTGCCAAAAGTTGTTGTTGATTGCCTAGTCCACTAACTGAACCCAAAGCAGAAGAAGATGGTTGTGTAGAAGAATTCCCATAGTGACTATTACTTGCACGTGCATTATGGGAAGCATTATTGTGGCTCCCACGATTCACCCCGAAAGCAAACACCTCGTGCAAAATTTCTACAAACCTGAGGGTTGGTGCGACTGTTACGCGAGGGTTGTCCTTGGTTGTTGCTGGTCTCGGCCAAAAGAACCTGGGGTGCCGAGGAGGATGTGTTTGTGAGCACTGGTTTCGGACGTGAGTTGAGACGCATCTCCTCGGTGATCACCATAGAACGCATGGTGTCGAGGTCCGGGAAGGGATCTTTGTGGGCAATGATTGTGGCAAGGTTTGCGTATTTTTCACTTAAGCCATTGATGGCGTAAGTGACAACGTCGTCATCAGACATGGACGACCCAAGATCATTCAACAAGGTAACGATTGATTCGATCTTGCGGAAGTATGCATCCGCTGTGAGATCCCCCATCTGTATAACGCGAAGCTCGCCTTTTAAAGCTACTGTACGCGTTCGCTTATTGTCAAGAAATATTTTTTCAACCTGGTCCCAAGCATCCTTGGCTGTTTTGGGATTGATTTTGATCAACCGGCCTTGGAGAGCGGGAGATAGGGTGAGAAGTATCCAAGACTTGACGATGGAGTCGGCAGTCTTCCATTCGTCGGTTGGTGGCGATGGATTAGAAGTGGCGGCAGCCGCAGTTTCTCCGTCGATGTGTTTTAGGACACCGAAGTTTTCACAGTGTATTTTGAAGAAGTAGCACCATGATGAGAAATTCAGCTCATCAATGTTTAGTTTGACAGGGACAACAGAGTTAAGGTTGTTAACGGCGTATAGTTTCTCGATAAGGGTGAGGGTGGGAGTCTGTGGTGGTGGCGTGGAGTTTGTCATGACAGTTTAGGGTTTGCTTTGGTGGTCGACTGTTAAGTCATTTTAGGTTTTAGGTTAGAGATGGATCGGTTGTTTTAGGGTTTTAGGCCTGATACCATGATAATATATGAATCGTGTATCTTGTATATCTCTACAACTGATTACATATCATCCCTATATAGAGTAATATTGGGCTACAATACAACACAAATACATAAACAGGCTAGGCCCATGAAGCCTATCGCTAACAGTCCGAAGGGCATGTGCCGAAGGACCGTAAAGGTATAAACCCCTTTTTATGAAGGTACACCCTTTTACCCATCAGTCCGAAGCAAGAACTGGACTACGCAACCTAACATGGATATTACAGAATTATGTCTCCCACGTGACCTGACACCTAGCACCTAGACTAGGTGTAGGTCGGCGTGTTCCTTCCTAAGACATGAACAAGTTATTATCCAATAGGTATTGAGCACAATAGATTATGAAGAGAGGCCACAAGTTATTATCCGAGCAAGTTATTATCCAACGTGTATTGTACAAGGGCTTGGCTATAAATAGCCAGACCCCCTCCCTCATATACCAGGTTCACTCTCTCTTTACATTTTACTTTATCTCTCTACAATATATCTCATCTACTAAACATAATGCATACACATACTAAATTTTTTATAAGGGAGGTTCTGACTTGACCGTCGGAGGGTGGTTCCCAGGTGTTGGACCCATTTTAATGTCTTAGACGCCAATAAAAGAAAAGCATGCAAGTTCCTGGTTTGGGCCAACAGGCCAACAAACCCAGTAGGCAAAAAAACGGTTATTTAGGTTTAGGTTACAACGTTTAGATTTATTGAATCGTTGTGTCTTTTGTTCTACCAGACATGAAGCACCGATTCATCCTTTATAAATAGGTATCAAGTTTCTGTAATCAAAGTAACCCATTTAATTATAATGTTAGATCTTATTGAGGGTTCACGCATCTTCTCTTTGTTTCATTTTTTATTGATTCTATGATGATGTTGTCATGATGTTGTTTTGATCATTCGATCCTGGAAACTCCCACTCAGAACCTGTTAACATTGGTATCAGAGCACATGGGATCAAACAACACCCAAATCATGTTTTACAATCATCATTCAAGATCAAAGATGCATTTTAAAATATCAAAAGGAAAAGAGTAACCATGGAAATAATGGATGCCATTTTGAAGAGAAAAAGAAAAAGGCTTGTTGGTTTTTCCTTTGCTTCAAACCAAAATCCATGAAGATGAACTCAAATTGCTATTATAGCACAGAAACGGTGTAAAAAGAATGCCAAGGGATTTACTTGCCTTAAAGTCACGGAATTGATCATGAAGATCAGTGACAACACCAAAATGATTGAAGACATCAAGAAGAAAGCAAGAACAAGAAGTCATCAAGGACAAAGATTGATGATTTCATCATCAACACATGAAGAAGAAAGAAACTAAGAAGAAGATTTTGGCATCTCAACATTAAGGGGGAACTGTTGGACCCATTTTAATGTCTTAGACGCCAATAAAAGAAAAGCCTGCAAGTTCCTGGTTTGGGCCAACATGCCAACAAACCCATGAGGCAAAAAAACGGTTATTTAGGTTTAGTTACAACGTTTAGATTTATTGAATCGTTGTGTCTTTTGTTCTACCAGACATGAAGCAACGATTCATCCTTTATAAATAGGTATCAAGTTTCTGTAATCAAAGTAACCCATTCAATTATAATATCAGATCTTATAGAGGGTTCACCCATCTTCTCTTTGTTTCATTTTTATTGATTCTATGATGATGTTGTCATGATGTTGTTTTGATCATTCGATCCTGGAAACTCCCACTCAGAACCTGTTAACACCGGGGCTTCGGCCTCGGGACCCCTTCTAACGGGTTTCTTCATGTTTGTAGCATACTTCAAAGCTCAGGACAAGGAAGAATGGCACGCACCAGCCATCAAGACCAGCCCGGTGGAAAAATGCTTCAACATTTGGCGCCATCCGTGGGACCGTTATTCAATCTACCAATGGCTAAGAATGACGGTTCACATTCACGATCAACTTTATCCAACCATCCATTCTTTATGGGCATTCGGTATAGGCGTCCGGTATAGACGTCCAGCATGGGTGTTTGGTTTAAACGTTTGGTATGTATGTGACGAACGGTATCAACCGACTAAGGGCTACTCAGTATGAGTTCTACTGAGTTCCTCCAGTCAAGTCGTTTAGATTTACTGTTTCGTTTGGAGATGTTGAGTCATTCGAGCACGCTATCACGCTCGGATTTACGTGTGGTGGCTTTCATGCGTTGGTTGTGAAAGCTAAATGGTAACGGGTTTGTTGAACAAGATTCAGACCCATGTCGGTTGCATAACGGTAAGTTTCTGATTCTCTTGCTTACTTATTTGACGTCATGAAAAACGAAATCACTGTGAGTTACATATATCATCAAGTTGTTCATCTATTTTAGCAGGCCATAATAAAAAAATGTTGATATAATTTTGCATAACCGTTTTGCTAAATACATACATGGTATAAAAATTCTGATATGACGCATGTTTTATATGAATTTTCGGCTCCAAAATAACACCATGAATGACAATATACACTAGCTCAAAATCCTGCACAATTTGGAAGATGTAATTTACAACTCACTATGCTTAATGTACAAAATCCACTTCGGCATTAAGAGAAAATTGTATAGTATGGAAATGGAATATGTAAGATATAGGATTTCACAAACACACTAAACCATAATTACTATGGGGCGTTCAAGTAGTTTAGAGAGAGAAAGTTCTAGAGTGAGAAAGGGAAGAGAGTTGGGAACTATGTGAAACAAAGAAAAATGGTATTGAAGCTCCAACCCTCTACCTTGGGAGGTAGAGGGTATTTATAGTTTCTTACAAACAGACGCCACCTACGGGCTGTGGATCAGGCATACAGTGGGTAAAGACCCGTCCGTCCTCCACGGTGCTACATAGCAAACTACTTAATAATATAACTTGACTACGACTACGAGCTTTCTAACGAATACATATACTTGAGGTGACCGACTCTTTAACGACTGAATTTTCTAATTCCTAACAATCTCCCCCTAAGGGAGGTCACCTCAATTTACAATGAATACAAACAGATATTACGTTAGATTGTTCTAGGATTCTTGATTAAGTCCTTTGCTCAGTAGATCGTAGTCATTGATTCTTCATGTTTTGCATGTTTGGATAATTCAAGTGGAGGTCTTTAACTGATCCACGTGATGATGAGTTTTGAACCAGGATTGATATCATCAGCTAACATAAGTCTTTGACTCTTCCATTGTGGTGTTGGTATTATGTGATGTTGTGACATTTGGACCGGCGTGCTCACATTCTGGATCATGATGTATTCTCATCAGAGTAGCGGAAGCTTTAACTGGTTCATGATATTTGCAGCAGCATAGCAGAAGCATGGAGTGAAAGTATCAGAGTCGTTGAAGCACTTATCATGATTTCTTTAGAGATGAATGTGTAGTGTGAGCATGCGGCTATGGATTGACCGCATCATTCTGATCAGCTGCAAACGTCGGGCGTACCTGCATACAACAGTTAGCAATAAAGTGCACGAAAGTGTCTTTGATCACTTTCGTTGAATTGAGGTACACGGCCCACGGTTCCCCGTTGATCAGTACAAGTACTGCCTGTGATCAGGTATAATTCCGAAGAATTTCCTTGACAGGGTTTCGCAGCTGCTCTAGCTGTTCTCAAACCGGAACGTCTCAAAGAAGACAACACGGAGTTAGTGAACCAGCAAATTGAGATTCACTGATTGATGAAAAGAGATTTGAAAAACAATCATGTATCGCTCAATAGAAATTGTTTTTGTAATACAACGAAGGTTGTAATGAAAATCAATTATCAATCATAAACACCTTTTATTTTGAGAAATTAGTACACAGTCAATGTGCTACAGAAAAGAGTTTTTTAAGCACAACGACTTGTTTTTCAAAGGTATCCGTCAATCCATAACCTGAACCAGGATTGAATCAAAAGATTGATTCGCCCCATTTTTTCTGTTCAGTTGTCACATGGTTGATCTATTGGATAGATCTCACATGCCACCCACCAGGAGCTTGTTTGATGTTGGCTCCAGAAGGCTTTCCATCTTCATTATGAATATGTTAGCATATCACTCAGATGTTCTGGCAATACCACAAGGATAATGCGTAGGACTCATAAGATTTAATCTCTCTTTCCACAATGTGTGAAATAGAGAGTCTTCATTGAAAGTGTCCTAATGAGATTTATTGATGATCTCGTGGCTCTAGACTCAATTGTGCATATTTTTATCCTATTTCGGAGACTAGGGAGAGGGTCTCCTTCTTCAATATCAACAATCTCTAAGAGAAAGTCGATAGATAATGTCGGTTCCCCGTGAGAATGAAACAAGTCCTTTTAAGAGGAACTTGAGTGGTTTGGGAAGTTGAAGTGCAGTGCGTCACTGGGTCCATGACGTCTTGTCTTCAATACCGATGTTACCTTGGTAACCACCAGTAGCATATGAATTGAACCCGGTATCTGCCCTAAGGTTGAATAATTGGAGGGCTATTTGTTTTCACCCTTTTCTCATTCAATTCTTTTTCATTCTTCAACCCCTTCAGTGCTTACCGAGACTTCATAACTAGAACCTTGTTGGGTTTATTCCAGTACTAGCTCAGTCTCAGTCCGCACTCTTCCCATATCTCATTTTTCTCCTTTTTTTCAATATACCTAAGGACTTCTACTCTAACTAGTGGATTGTCCCTGGGTAGATCCCTCCGGTTCTGGCGGATCATGGGAACAAATACCTAACCTTATCGTCCTTATATCACCATACATAAAGTAAAGTTGGTCGGTCTATTTGGTATTGTTCATCTGCCATTGGACCCAATTGAAAACCATTTGAAAATCAATCCAGATACTTGTGATATATTATCAAAGCATTTTGTACCTGAATTGTTTTATATATATATATATATATATATATATATATATATATATATATATATATATATATATATATATATATATATATATATATATATATATATATATATATATATATATATATATATATATATATATATATTGAACAAGAGCTCCCCCTCAACATGTGCTTCATGTATTTGAAATCGTTTGGCACACGGAGGCAAGAGGAAGAATTAGCTTCTTTGATTACCATTTTCTAAAAGATATCAACATCACTTCCCTAATTAAATCAAGTAGATAAAGCATTTTGGGGAAGGATGAGGTTTTCAAAATTTTGCTCCCCCTCAATATATGCCTCGAGGTTGAAAGAGTTTTGCACATACTAGAGGGAAAAGACCGCACATTGAAATAAATTGATCACGTTTAAGATCTTTGTGGTTTAAGATAGATGCTCCCCCTCAACATGTGCATGGAAAATTTGAAATACTTTGGCACATGTGGGAAAGAGAGCTTGTACATCCTTATAAAACCATTTACCGAATTATCAGTTTTAATCCAATTTAAATCACAAATTCTCCCCCGATCACAATTATCAAATCATTTGAGATTTGTGATCTCTGTAGATTTAAATTGATTTTGAAAGCTTTTACGGAGAATTGTGACTTGATTATGAAAACGTTTTAACTGATAAGGATCGGATTTTGAGACTTTATACTCCATTGATTAAACATGCATGATTATCTTTTGAAAACAATTGTATGACAAATAACATTTTGATTTAATTGAAATCATTCTCCCCCTCAATCAATGACATGAGTTGTTGATTGAGAGATAGATATTTTTGACAAATGTTAAGTCCAGAAGATTTTTAAAAATAGAGTCTGAGTTATTTTGCAAGGCAATTAGTTTACATTAGATAGTAAGTAATTGTTTATAGAATCAGAGCATGAGTTTTGAAAAACAAGATAAGGCATGACTCTGTTCTTTCTTTGAACACGGGTTACTGCCTGAAATGACAATAAACCACCATTTTTCTCCGCCTCATTTTTTTTTTTTTTTTTTTTTTTTTTTTTTTTTTTTTTTTATAACAAAAACTATGTGCATTCGAAGAACATCTAAAAACCCGTGACATTCTTTGAATGTCAACACAAAGTCTGTAGATGATATCGAATAAGGAAAAACATGACAAAATAGCAATATATATATATATATATATATATATATATATATATATATATATATATATATATATATATATATATATATATATATATATATATATATATATATTGAGGGTTTTTTCAAGTTTTGTATTTTGGTTTTTGAATAAATATATACAAGAGATAGATGAATAAAGACCTTTACTCCTCGTCTTCCTCTTGAAGACGCTTGAGTGTTTCCGGTTGTAAACTCTTTAGACCAAGACGTGGAAGGATAAACTCAAAACGTTCTCTAGGAAGAGCTTTGGTGAAGATGTCTGCTAATTGGTATTCAGTCCTCACAAAGTAAAGTTCCACCACACTGTTTTCAACTTGCTCCCTGATGAAATGATGTCAAATGTCGATGTGCTTTGCTCTTGAGTGTTGTACGTTGTTGCATGAGAGAGCAATATCACTTTTATTATCACAGTACATAGGAATTTTGTTGAATTCAAAGCCATAGTCAGATAATTGGGATCTCATCCATAGGATTTGAGCACAACAAGATGACATGGCTATGAATTCAGCCTCTGTAGAGGAAATAGAAGTACTCATTTGCTTCTTTGAAGACCAGCTCACAAGCTTATCACCCAAAAACTGAGCACCTCCAGACGTACTTCGACGAGTATCTTGACATCCTGCATGATCAGCATCTGCATAGGCTGTTAGTGACATACCGGTGTCCTTCGGGTACCAAAGTCCCATATTGATGGTTCCTTGGAGATACCGAAAGACCCGTTTAACCGCTTCAAGGTGATTTTTAGTAGGCTTAGCCTGGTATCTAGCACACATGCAAACAGCGAACAAGATGTCTGGTCTACTAGCTGTGAGGTACATCAGGGATCCAATCATACTACGATATTTCGTTTGGTCTACCATAATCCCTGAATGGTCCTCATCTAGTTTAGTACGTTCAATCATGGGAGTGTCAACAGGGTCACTAGAATCAAATCCAAATTTCTTTAAAATCTCATTTGCATATTTAGATTGATTTATAAAAATGCCTCCGGGACTTTGTGAAATTTGTAATCCCAAGAAAAATGACATTTGTCCCATCATTGACATTTGAAATTTAGAACCCATTTCATTTGAAAAACGGTCACACTCATTGGGGTCAGTCGAGGCAAAGATGATATCATCAACATAAATTTGAACGTGAATTAAATGTTTGCCTGACTTCCTGGTGAACAATGTAGGATCAACTGCTCCTTTGCTGAATCCAGTAGATAGAAGAAACTTTGATAGCGTATCATACCATGCCCTTGGAGCTTGCTTTAAACCGTAAAGAGCCTTCTTCAAACGATAAACGTGAGTAGGATGCTCTGGATTCACAAAGCCTTCAGGTTGGCTGACGTAGATGACTTCTTTAAGATCTCCGTTAAGAAACGCCGTCTTTACATCCATCTGATAGACAACCATGTTCTTACTTGCAGAATTAGCCAAGAATATTCTGATTGCCTCGATACGAGCAACAGGAGCAAATGATTATTCAAAGTCAATACCCTCCTCTTGACGGTATCCTTTAGCCACCAATCGAGCCTTGTTCTTCAGGACATCACCATGCTCATCAAGTTTCACTTTGAAGATCCATTTTAGAGCAATGATCATAGCACAATCTGGAGCAGGTACTAATTCCCATACATCAAGTCGATCAAACTTATGAATTTCTTCTTGCATGGAATTGAACCAGCTGTCTTCATTCATGGCGGTTTTAACATCTTTTGGTTCGATCTTAGAGAGTACGGAGTTGAAGAAGCACCATAAGGCATCGGTTGCAAAGTTGTTTCGCGTAGATACTGGACGAAAGGGATTTCCAATGATGTTGTCCAATGGATGATCATGAGTCCATTTTCTGAGTGTGTTCATGATGCTGTTGTTGAGGGACTGAAGTAGCAGAGTCGATGTCTCCTGAAATGGTTCTGATGATGATTCAGGAGCAAATATGTTTTCAAATGGAGCATCTTCAGGTGTAGCAAAGGGATTAACTTCATCATTGATGCCAGAAACAGTTCCATGATGTACATTCGAGATTGATGATTTATTGATGAGACAGAGTGATCAGCAGCAGGCGCTTCTTGACTTAATGATATTGAGACTGAAGGGTTGACTTCATTCATAGGGATAGGAGCAGCCTCTGTTGATGGATTTGACATTTCATCAGCATTTGGTTCATAGTGTTCATTGAACATTGGATCAAACAATTTCTTTAAATCATTTTTTCAGTTGGAGGTACATATGGAGTTGCTGGAGAGGAATTTGGGACAAAGGATGAACCAATGGGACTGTTTTGAAGTGCGGGTCTAGAACTGGATTGTTCAGGAGCTATTTGACCGGTCAGCTCATCAAACGTAACGTGAATTGTTTCCATGATATTTCGGGTTCTCTTGTTGTAGATTCGGTAACCTTTTCTACTTGGTGCATATCCAACAAATATTCCAATGTCCGCTTTAGCTTTCAATTTACCTAAATCTTGACCGTCATTAGTTGGATAACATAAAGCACCAAACACACGAAGGTATGATAGATCAGGTTTTCGATTGTGGACAAGTTCATATGGAGTCTTTCCATGAGATGTGTGAATTAGAGACCGATTTTGAGTGTAACATGCAGTGGCAATAGCTTCAACCCATAGAAACATTGGAACCTTTGAGTAAATCAGCATAGTTCTTCCAGCTTCTACAAAGTTCGTTTTCATCTTTCAACTACAACATTCTGTTGAGGAGTTCGTGGAACACTTCTTTGAGGACTGATTCCAACATTTTCATAAAATTCATTGAGTTCTTTATTAACAAACTCAGTTCCATTATCGGTTCGGACGATTCAAACCGTTTTTGAGTCGGATCTGAAGTTGTTTAACGAGTTTAATGATGACATCTGGAGTTTCGTCCTTTGTCCTCAAAAACTTAACCCAAGTGAATTGGGAGAAGTCATCAACCACTACAAGCACATATCTCTTCCCATTAATAGTTTGCACTCTCATTGGGCCGCACAGATCCATGTGAAGGGTATTATAACAACTCGTAAATTTTCCAACTGGTTTTTCGCGGCTAGATTTTTTTTCTTTTTAATCTATAATCGCGACCAGTTACAGTTAAAATATAAAAATAAACTAGCAAAGCCGACGACAATATTTTTATATCAGTATTTCGAAGACGCTTCCAAAAATATAATTTTTATATTTTTCGGACACCCGGAGAGTACGTTTACGCGGAGACCCGACAACACACGCAGTACAAGTTATACTGTATTAATAATAGGACAAAAACCAAATAAATAAAACACTCCCTCTCACACATCCCTCTCCTACTTCTGCTTAGCCTGCTTCTCTCTCTTTCATTTTTTTCGAAACACAAAGCACAGAAACACCATTTTAGGTGCTTTCTTTTCTTTTGGTATCAAACCAAGAAAAACACTTATGTCTTCACTACCAAATAAGCCTAAGCTACATCCTAGAAGCACACATGGTGCGTTTTGATACGAATTCGAGGAAGGAAGAGCTCAAAAAGGGAAGAAACATGTTTTGGGTTAACAATGGAGTCACCATCACCTTCCAACTCTTTCCACTATAAAAGGGTTCCATCTCAGAAAGCTTCATCATCATTTTCTCTTCAATTCGAAAATTAGGGTTTCATTAAAACAAAAGGGTTTTTGAAATTAGTTTAGGGGTTTTGTTATTGGATGCATAAGGAAGGTTTCCCAAGTGGTTAATTGCTCCAATTCGTCTCGAAACTCCTCCAATTGAGCTTGTGGCTTCGGTGTTCATACCCATACGACCCACCAGTTTTTTTTTAGTGTAAGAACCTATGTTTTTCTTTTTTTTACCCATTGATTTTGTAAGTAAATTTTGTTCATTCGACTATATATATTTGTTGTCCATTAATGTTGTTAGGTTGATATTTGTATATGTCTTAGTAGATTAATAAGTAATATTTTTGGTTTCTTGAAGTTACTGAGAATCGACTTACAAGTCAAACAAGAAAATAGTTTGTGTTTTTGCACTTGTGTGGTACTAATTGGACACTTAAAGCACTAATAAGTAAAACGAAAATAAGCATTAGCTTATTTCTAAGCAAAGCGACTCACGTATATATTTATATGAATTGTTATACATTTTTTTTTTCTAAATAAACACAAGTAAATATAGATCTAATAAAAACATAAAGGATTGGCTCTAACATTCTCCCTAGCTTATTATACATATATGTTGACTTAATGGACTAAAATACTTACACTAATGGTCTTAAAAGAAAGTTTGATTTAATTTGTTTTGTGCTTGAGTTGTGGTTGTCAAGCCACTGTTTGGGCTCAACCCAACAGTTGGTTGCATTTGGTGTTGCTCATTTGCCCTCAAACTCCTTGTTTATTTTGACTCACAAAATACTTGGTTCAAAAACATAATAACTTGATTGTTCAAATACCAACTTAATGTTTATTTACTAAAATGGGTTGAAATCATATTTGGCTTATTTCGATATAAAAGATGTAAAAAGACTAACCCGCGGCCACTTTGGCTTTACATGATATAAAACATATAAAAAGTCTAATATGCGGCTAAAAAATTCAATATGTGGCCTCTTTGACTTAATTTGATATAAAATCTAATTCGCGGCCTCTTTAGCCTATTTTAGTATAAATTATATAAAAAGTTTAATCCACGGCCTCTTTGGCCTATTTTATATAAATTATGTAAAAAGTATAATTTGCGGCCTCTTTGACTCATTTTGAAACTTATTGATATAACTTATTTAAGTCTTATGAGTTGTGACTTAATCTTGAACTTATTATATTAACTTAATATTTGACATATTTGTTTAGCTTATTTTTTTTCTTGGACTATTTAAAATGGTTTAAGGGGGAAAATTTGCAACAATTGAGATTTTGGGAAACGAATAAATATAAACGGGTCATGCCCAATTTTTAAAATTCTATACTTAGTTAATTTTCACAAAACCCGACTAAAAGACAAAAATGAAACATTATTTATATAAGCTAACTAATATAAATTATTTTCCACTAACACTTATATGTATATACATATTACTATATATACTAAAGATCATTCCATGCTCCTCTCACAAGCCAAACATTAAATGCAAAGTTTTCCAAGTTGGCAAAAACAGTCCCTGAGGTTTAAGTGGCGCTGCAAAGTAAGTCCAAACATTAAATGCATAGTTTCACAACTTCAAAAAACAGTCTCTAAGGTTTAAGGGGCGTTGCAAGGTAAGTCCTGTAGCAAACATCAATTGCAAACTTTCCCAAGTTGGCAGAAATAGTCCCTGATGTTTAAGTGGCGCTGCAAAATAAGTCCTACAACATTAATTGCTATATATAGCAATCTGGCAAAAATAGTCCCTAAGGTTTAAACGACGTTGCAAAGTAAGTCCTGTAGAATTAATTGCTAACTATAGCAACTTGGCAAAATTAGTCCCTAAGGTTTAAGTGTCGCTACAAAGTAAGTCCTTTGAAGCCAATTCCGCTGCATCGCGCGGGTTCCCACACTCGTTTTTAAGTAACAACATACTTGTATATTCCGACAACATCTAATATTTACCTTGTGATTATTTTTCGTACACAATCTTTTGATTACTTTTGAACCGGAGACTCATTCGTCATATATATTTTTACTTATATACTTATGCACATTTCCAAGAGCCATTACCTGCAAATACTTAGAAAACTACTTAAACTTAAATGCTTCCACACAAGCAACAATAACACAAAAACTTTAAAACTTTAAAACTTATTTAAGCTTATCGAGTCTTAAACATAAATAAAGACTAAGTTGTCGTACTAATCTAGGTTGCATATTGGAGCCACTTGTTACTTGATCTCTTTGTGCCTTATTCGTCGTGCTGCTAAGGTGAGTTTATAGCCCCACTTTTACTCTTATTTACTTGCTTTATAAAACTATGGGGTGAGAAACATGCAAAACTCTTTTCGGACCTGAAACTGAAAACACTATTATGTGAAACAACCATGAATCCCACTATGCTACCGTCAATTCCCTTTGGGGAAGCGCGATTGTTATGAATAGATCTATTGGGGATGACACCCCCGTTCGAGTTTGACCATATAGGCAAACGTCGAACGTATATCATATCGACTACAAGTGTACTGGAAATACACTTGCCGGGCCCTTATATATCATGCTTCTAGATGCATGCACACTGTTCGTAGTTTCGGGTTGCATAGCTTGGTACTAGCATAATATATTTTTACTGCATATAGTATCATTCACGGAGATGCTTATATGTACAACTATGGTCCAACTTGAATGTTTTAACTTAAACCTATGAACTCTCCAACCTTTGTGTTGACATTTTAGCATGTTTTTCTCAGGTATACTTCTTGACGTGGGCAATGGCAAAGGCATTCGTTGAAGACTGGCATCTGAAGTGTTTCCAAACATTCTAATACAAATTTTAATTGGACAACATATATTTTTATGGGCTTTACTTCCGCACTTTGAAACAAAAATGTAAAACTATTTCTTAAATTAAATCCATATTTTGAAAATGGAATAAATTTTCCATTCTTTATTACCTTGTGTTATGACTATTGATTTAGTAGCACCCCATGACCCGAACGCTTTCGCTGTGAATTTTTGGGGGTGTTACAGGTATGAAGAACTTCCATTACATAGTTAGTTGGTTTTGGTTTGTGGGCATATTTCGTGTTTTTTCCCAATTGGCAAGCTGAACAAAGATGATCTTTTTCATATTTTAATCTGGGTAAGCCTCTGACAAGATCCTTTCTGGAATGGTTGTTTATGGTGCCGAAGTTCAAGTGATTGAGACGACGATGCCATAACCAAGACTTTGTTTTAGAAGCCTTTGACAGCAAGCAGATTGGAGACGACTTCATCATGTCATCGATAGATATGGTGTATAGGTTAGAACCACGAGTACCTCTTAATAATTCCACACCATCAAGTTCTCTAACGAAACAAGTATGTTTTTTAAAAGCCACTTCTAGATCGGAATCACAGAATTGACCAACAGAGAACAAGTTGTGACCAAGACCTTCCACATAATATACCCTGGAAATTACACTTTTACCAACCACATAATCTCCATAACCCATAATTGCTCCAAAATGGTCGTTCCCGAATCTAACTGTCCCGATGAATTTACTCACAAAGTTCATGAGCCACAACCGGTCTCTAGTCATATGCTTGGAACAGCCTGAGTCCAGGTACCACAGAACGATTTGAACAATCTGCAGTTGAACACAGGCAATAATGGATAACTGGATAATTAGGAACCCCATGCAATAATGGGTTCCACTTGGTTAGTAATAGTGATTGGAACACCCGCATCAGAAATAGAAGCAATGGAATCATTAGGAATAGATGCGGTGCCGGTGTCCGTATTTGACCTATTCAAAGTATGTTCACTTCTTAAAGGAATAGTTCTACAAGTAGGCATCCATTTTCTAGTGGGCATTGTCTTAGCAGATTGAGGGCAAAACTGATTATCCTTATGGCCAAAAGGTATCCATTGATTACCTATCTTACTAAATGTTCTTCCTGTGGGTTTCCACTGTTTTCTAACTTTCATTCGTTTTTGCCTTTTAGCCTTCTTAGCATGAATTTTTTCATTAACAATTTTAACTGGGCACTTGGCACCATTAGACAAAACATTCACACCACATTCATGATTAGCAACAGAAATCAAGCATACATCATTACATGGTTTGCAGATAGTATCAGAATTCGAATTAATTACAGTACGCCTATGGCTAATACTAGAATCAACACGATTCATTTTATTCAACTCAAACTTAACGTTCCTAACATGGTCTTCTACTATCTTCCAATGCACATTCTTAGCTTGCGAGGTCCTATCTTGCTTGGTACTTCCTGGAGCTTTGACCCTCTGCTTTAATGTCACTGATTACTCCTTTGAGGGAATTATGGGAACATTAGTTGGTTGAACTACCTTCTGCATTCCTGAACTAGATGTGCAAGGATCTGAACTTCTAGAAGGCACATTAGTATTTACTTTCTTAAAGCTGGCCATGGAATGGTTTGTATGCATGGCACTAGGCATAGAACAAGGCATCACAGCTTTACCTTTCACACCTAAGGATTTAGGACATGTTGCAATTAGACATTCTAGCAGCTCCTGAGATCGTTTGGCACAAATGCAAGCAAACCTAATTTCTCTATCAAGAGGCTTATTTAAGAAGTCCTCTTCCACAATCTCACAGAGACATTCTAGACTATCCTTAAGGTGAGCACAGTAATTATTAAACACAAGTTCATTATTCCTAAGATGAGGAGGAATGTATTTAACAGTCACAGTATATTTGCAGTCAGAGGATGACTTTGAAGCGACATTCTCATTAAAAACAAGTGGCAGATTCCCTTTTTCCTGACCCCTCAGATTCTCAATTTCCTTTTGTAAAGAAGTTATTTTTTCGTTGTTTTTGTCGCGAGTGACTTTCATTGAATCATATAACTCTTTAAAGTGACGTTTAACTTTTTCATTTTCTTCTAGAAAGCTATCGTTTTCCTTTTGTAAAGCATTTACTAAGTTTTGAAGATGAAAAGTTTGAGAATACTGAGAATCTAAAAGAGGAGGCATTTGGGAGGCTGTCACATTGTTCTTTTCACCCTTTAATTGAGAAATTTGGGCTTTCAACTTTCTGATCGTGCGACAATGAGCTTGAATCTGTTTGTCACATTTATTTATCTGAAAAACTGCATCAAACTCAGGAACATCTGAGGATGTCTTGATATTTGAGGTTTTAACATTTTCTTTAAGATGTTGATATTTTGAATTGTAAATGCAATCAAATGTTCAACTTCTAGTTTAGAAAGATGTTTTACCAAATTATCGTGATCATCTCGATCAATTTTCTCACTAAGTTCTGAGTTTTTGTTTTTAAGCTCAATGACACGATCATGGGAAACTTTCAATGCA
The DNA here is from genome assembly GCA_910596185.1 of Chrysanthemum makinoi. Taxonomy (NCBI): domain Eukaryota; kingdom Viridiplantae; phylum Streptophyta; class Magnoliopsida; order Asterales; family Asteraceae; genus Chrysanthemum; species Chrysanthemum makinoi. The sequence continues at coordinate 241,753,091 of OU343223.1, read as the reverse complement.
ATAAATAATTCATGAAATCGAGAGGTAGTAATGGAGTGATTCGTAGCAGTGTAAAACACATCTTGAGTAATACATTCAGAAATAAGATTCTCATTTAATGTATGCAAGTTCTTCCTCTCAATCTCATTATATTTTAATTCATGCTCATAGTCACTAACCTCAACTATCATTGCATCAAATTCCTTTTCCATTTCTTTAATATCCGAATCCATCCCCTTTTTAAGACTCTCAAATTGATCTTTTAGTTGTTTAAAGAAAGGCATGACCTCAGTTAAATAGCATTCTTTAGTTTGCTCAAAACCCCTTTCCCCTTCAGTTATCCCAGTGGGTGTGATTCTTTTCTTACAAGTTTTCTCAAAATCAACAAATAATTGAAAGATGACATATTGACTGATTAAGGTCTTGCTTTTAGTGGCAATAGTTCTAGGGACTAGATGCATTGGTGTATTAGGAGGATACACAGTAGCTGAAGGCATTTTCCTAAGAGGGGGGTTTGTTACAACAAGATTCTCTGCCTTTTGTTTATAGATCCTTTTTCCAGAACACTTGTTCGGGTGTTAACAATGTTTGAGGCTTAAACATGTTCAAGGAAATCCAATTTTCCTTTTTGTAGTCATGGGGTCTGATAATTATGTTTTTCTCTTTACATGCAGGATTGCTGAGTTTCTTATCCATTTTCTCCCTAGTGACCTCATCTGATTTCTTATCTTCCTCAGTGCACTCAGCACAACTGGGTATCTGCCTAGGTTTAAGGATTTCATTGCCATCATAAATTACCTTATGAGCAGTTTTAGCCTTTTTAATGACCTCAGGATTTGGTTCCTCAACAAGGGGAATGCTATGCTTATCGCTTAAGACTATATGCTTAGTGATCATGTGAGCAGTCTGAATGGTGTTCCCTTGTACGTACAACTTATTTTCAAGCTTGTTTTTCAAAGTTTTTAGATTGGAAAAATCATTCAAAAGTTTTGATTCCTTAGCATTGAATTCTTACTTAAGCATTTTCACATTTTCTTGAAGTTCTTGTTTTTGCTTAGTAGTTTTAGAAAGCTTTTCTTGTAAGGAATTTAACTCTTGTTTTAATACTTCTTCTCTAAAATTACTTTTTCTAATAATTTTACGCATTTGGTCATCCATTTCCTGCTCACGGGTGGTCAGCTCAAATTTAGCACGTTGTTCATAAATAGCAACACGTTCTTTATAGGCATTAAGTTCAGAGACACCAGAATCATCAGGGGTATATGCAGTGTAATCATCAAAAACATAGTCATCATTGACTGCAGAAGATGCATTACTTGGTACAACCTCACTTTCACTTTGCTTCACATATTGATCATATGGGACAATATTGCTATTACCCTCATCATCAATATCTGATTCATAAGTTTCAAGAGATTGTACTTCATTATGCATCTTTCGCTCATCAACATCATCATATAGTTTTAATACCTCTGAAATGATTTTGTCTTTGGATGGACCAGCTTGTTGTGGTGGAGAGACCTTTGGAGAAACCATAGGTGAGATGCTGGCCATGAAGATAGTTTGAGCAGTAGGTTCATCATCGACATCAGAGTCAAAAGCATCACAATCTGCTACTTGAAAAGCATTATGATGATTATGACCTATCTCCTGTATTGGCTGTTCATCAACATCAGCATCATATGTCTTGGCATTCCCTTCAGCAAGAAACAGTAACTCCTCTTCATCCAAAGCAGCTCCATTATCTTGAGCTTGCACGAGCAACATTTTATCCCTGAAGTACTCTGCATTCTGAGGGCGTTTTGGCGATGTGCAGTTCCTTGCAATATGTCCCTCACCTCCACAGTTGTAGCACTTAATCGGCTTTGCTTGTCCCTGATTTCCATTCCTTCCCCTATTCAGATTTCCAACATAACCTCCACCTACTCCACCTCTTCCCTGATCATATTGCCTTCCTTGAACTGGTTGAACCATAACTTTTCCATCTCTAACAACTGCATGATTGTGGAGGTTAGATGCAGTTCTGATCTCATTGTTAGTGTGAAGACTGTTGGAGTGTGGATTGAGTGTCAGATTTTGTTTAACCATAAGGGCCAGTTGATTAATGAAGTGTCCCACAGCTGCATCAGCATCAGCTTGTTTGAACATTAGATCGGGAATGAGTTTGTGATTACCATTACCCATTGGAATGACCTGAGATGCTTTGGTGGTAATACCAACATTGGTGTAGAAAGCTGTAGAGTCATTTGGTGAGCTTGATTCTCCCTGATTGGTTTTGAATTGCTCCAGAATCCTTTTCTCAAATATAGCATGTCTCTCATTCTGAAGAAGGAAAGCATAGAGTTGCTCATAGTTTGCATTCTTTAATCCTTTGGTTAGCTTCACAGAGGTGACAAACTTGTGCCATTCGGGATTCATGTTGTTCACAAATTTTAAGTTCAGCTGAATGTTAGGCATGGTCATTTTGATGTTCCTCATGTCATTCACAAGCTTATGGAATCTCACATAGTATTCATAGACACTCTCATCTGGTTTCATCTTGAAGTGTTCAAATTCATCATACAGTTGTGATTCTCTGTCCTCAATAGTTAATTCAGAACCTGAGAGAAGCATCTTGACATTATCCCATACAGCCTTTGCTTCAGTGTTGTGATTGATAAGCTTGTAGATGTCTTTTGGAAGACCTTGAAGTATAATGTTAGAAGCCCTGATATCTGCATTGAATCTCTTTTTCTCCTTATCATTGAGCTCATCATACGTCTTTGGTCTATCTATTCCATAGATCATTGTTCCATCTGCAGCTGTATCAATTAAGTCTCTAGTAGTCTCAATCTGATAAGGTCCTTCATCGATTGACTTGAGAATGTTGACTCCGTTTTCTTTTCCCAAACAGTACAATCGGATTCGTTGTGCCCATGAGTCATAATCAGTTCTGTCAAGCATAGGTGGACGTGTATCTGACCCTGCTGCTTGAACGTCCTCAGCTACGGAAGAAACAATAGTAGGAACGATGTTTGCCATGATTACAAGTTCTACGGGATTTTACTATTCTTTGATTAAACCGGGAAATTGATTCTTTCATGGGATTTTACTAAACCAAAAGAACAACTGTAGGAATGTATCACGAAGAAGTAACAAGTCTCAATAGACAAGTAGCTAAACACTCGACTCGCTTATAGAAACAAGTCGCTTAAGGAATCAACTTGCTAAATAGCCAACTCGCATTAGTATCAACTCGCAACACACTCAAATCGCTTAATGAAACAAGTCGCTAAATAGCCAACTCGCTTTAGTATCAACTCGCAACACAATCAACTCGCTTAATGAAACAAGTCGCTTTAAGAGTCAACTTGCTTAATAGCAAGTCGCAAATGAACACAACTCGCTTAAAAAGTCAACTCACTAAATAGCTAAGTCGCATATATCAACTCGCTTCTAGTAACAAAGCAACTCGCTTCGAAGAAACTCAAGTCCGAGGCTCAACTCGCTTAGTACAAAGTTCACAAATAACAACTTTATCAATAAAAAATAACCAAACCACAATGATTTAAGCCTTCCAATTCAAAACATAAACACATATGATGATCCTAGACACAAAAGTACAAGCAAAATTCAAACTTTAACACTAGACTTTGTCCAAATGATTCAAACTCACCTAAACACTTAATACCCCAAAAACCTTATGAAATCCACCAAACACAAAGAGCACGAAAGATGAGTGATCAAACCATGGCTCTTGATACCAAATGTAAGATATAGGATTTCACAAACACACTAAACCATAATTACTATGGGGCGTTCAAGTAGTTTAGAGAGAGAAAGTTCTAGAGAGAGAAAGGGAAGAGAGTTGGGAACTATGTGAAATAAAGAAAAATGGTATTGAAGCTCCAACCCTCTACCTTGGGAGGTAGAGGGCATTTATAGTTTTTTACAAACAGACGCCACCTACGGGCTGTGGATCAGGCATACAGTGGGTAAAGACCCGTCCGTCCTTCACGGTGCTACATAGCAAACTACTTAATAATATAACTTGACTACGACTACGAGCTTTCTAACGAATATATATACTTGAGGTGACCGACTTTTTAACGACTGAATTTTCTAATTTCTAACAGAATAGAGCTGTCAAACTTTTTGTAAAAGAAAAATATGGACAAAAGTACTAATCGGCTCATATGTCTCATCACTACTCATCTACAGAGAACATAGTTTTGTCTTTTAATACAACCTATATTTGATTAGAATGCATGCATAACACCTAGTAACTACTATCGAATATAGGGGCCTTGAAAATATGGGTCTAGAAAGTTGATAATGAATTAGTTCGAGAAAAACTCTTGCATATAAATATAGACTTGGGGTGTACTATACAAAGTTTGTAAAAGAAAGCACAAAAAATATATGTCGTACCATGGAAATGGTTGGAATGTTTTAACAACTTTAGATGAAAATACGCACATGTTACACAAAGTAGTACCCATGAAAGTACAACTTCAAATTACTTTATAAAACATGAATTTTATCTAGAAGACAATTACATAATTTTATTTTACCGGGGTCTTGATCCCCTTTACCCAAAAAAAAATAAAAATAAATAAATAATAATAATAATAATAATTTCATTCACATTTCTTTAATTTGTCAAAGGATAAGGTTACTGTGGTTACACTTCTTGATTTATCACTTCCCATGTAATGCATAGTACAACTAGTGAAATAATCATGCATATGTTTTTATGCAAAAGTATAGTAGGATGGCTAAATATTTCAGTAATAAAGAGAAAGTTGATAGACATATCCTTTAGGGATACACTATTCATACGGGGTCTATACCCATAGACCCTGCCACTATTTCAGGGAATATTCCTTTTGTCCCCTCACTTTTTCCAGTACAACACAGTTTTTTGTCAGTTTCTGTTTCGTATTTCTGACAGTTTTAAGCGTTTGACGTATTAAACTTTATATTTACTGTTCCGCATTTTCAGGTTTATAGCTTTTTGATATAAACAAAATTAAAAAAAAAAAAAAAAAAATAGCCACCGTATGAATAAAAACATAGCCACCGTATGAATAACTCATCCCATCCTTTAAATAGGGCTGAGTTATTCATACGGTGGCTATGTTTTTATTCATACAGTGGCTATTTTTTTTATAATTTTGTTATATCAAAAGCTATAAACCTGAAAATGCGAACAGAAATATAAAGTTTAATACGTCAAACGCTTAAAACTGTCAAAAATACGGAACAGAAACTGACAAAAATTTGTTGTACTGGAAAAAGTGGGGGACAAAGCATATATGAAATAGTGGCAGGTCTGGGCAGATAGACCAGTGTATCCCTTTAAATAATGGAAAAAGTCAATAGTCAAATTAGAAATGTCTTGTCTTTCTCTCATTGCAAAAGTGAATATGTACCTTTCTCTCCATATATATATATATATATATATATATATATATATATATATATATATATATTTTTTTTTTTAAAAAAAAAAAAGAGACATGCCTCATCTCGCTATGCGTATTGTTTTATGAATGTACACATTTTCCGGTATCTTAATATGTACAGCTTAGAAGATACATTTTTTGAAGGATTAAAAATATTAAGGAGTAACACTCATAAAATGAAAGCAAACGCATAATCCATTAAGTTTACATCTATGCAGTTGTCTTACAATTTAATACAACATTAGTAAATACTCGTAAATTTAAAGCTCAAAATGTTATTTATCGAGACTTGGGAGTAATCTTTTCTACTGCTTTGGTCAATCATAGTCTTGCGTTACACTTCGTATCGTGTCACGTATATTTATATGAGGATATATATATATATATATATATATATATATTGTTAGGAATTGGAAATTCCATGTTAAAGTGTCGGTCACCCCAATTAAGGTCTAGCATATGTTAGCTCGTAGACATGTCGGTATTTACGTTATTTAGTAGTTAGTTAGTTATTTATTAGCATAGTTTAGCGTAGTGTAACACCATGGAGGAAGGACGGGTCTTTACCCACTGTATACCTGATCCACAGGCCGATAGGAGGTCGTGTATTCTGTAACTATAAATACCCCTTCCATCCATGGAAGGGGTGGTGCTTCTCATAATCTAACCTTCCATATTTTGTGAACCAAGTCTCTAGCAAGAACACCCTCTCTATCTTTCTCTCTTTAAAATGTATAACATGTATTTCCATCATCCTAGACCACCCGAATCATCAAACACAATAATATATCGATCCTACAAATGGCATCAGAGCGTAGGTTGTGTTGTGTGTGTTGATTCTCGTGGTTTTCTTCATGGTTCGATGCGGTTTATGGTTGATGCGGTTTGGTACCGGTTATGTTTTTGGTCGATTTTTGTGTTTACTATAGTGGTTCGAATCTTGCTTCAAAACTGTGTTTACCAAGTTTTTTATGCTAAAAATCTTTCCTTTTTGTGTGGTAAATAGTTTTGTGTCAATGTTTATACTCTAATATGGTCATAAACATAAAAGTCACAAGCATCTATCTGTTTCGACTGTTTTACTTGAACCATGTCTGTGAAACATATCAATGAATCTGGCATACTTTGTGGTCAAAATGGGTCTTAAAAAGATGTCCTTTATCAGTTTTTTTTTCTGGGTTTACTCATCTGGTCATATGGTAATATTCATGTGGTAAAAAAGGGTTATACATCTGGTCATATTCATGTTATACATCTGGTCATATTCATGTGTTATACATCTGGTCATATTCATGTGGACAAAAAGGGTCAAAACTGATGCATTTTTAATGTTTTTTCTGGGTAAGTTTGAAGCTGGACAGAATATTGGTCGGAAATAACTCGCCGGAAAAACACAAACATCTTGCTAGTGACTTGCCCTAAAGTCTTCTAGCAACTTGTCTTGAAAATATGTAGCGATTTATGGTGTTTGACTATTGAGTCAAATAAAAGGATTAGCGACTTGTGTGTTTTGTATAATGTTAGCAACTTGTTACTTAACAAGTTAGCGTTTTGTGAAATAGCGACTTGACTCAATGGTTTAGCGACTTGACTCATTACATATAGCGAGTTGGTGTTATAATTGGGTAGCGAGTTGTTGACTCGTTGTGATAGCTACTTGATGTGCTGGGTGTGTACAAGTTTTAAATTTATAAAAGGTGAATTACCAATATTACCAATAACACATATGAGCAAGTATACTCGTCCGTTATAGCAAGATTATGAAGGTAAGTCGGGATCGTTCGCAGGGATTTGAGTGAATCTAAGCACAAATTTGAATCAACAGAGTCTATCCAAAACATATAACAAAGCAAATAGATATAATGAAATTCAGATGATTAAAAACTACACTTGCTTAAACTAGTTTCATATCATAGATTAATGTGATTGTGTTAACCTTTTAACATGTTGGTTATGATAATTAGTTGGTGGACTAATCTATTGTTCTTACAAGTTAAACCTTCGTCAAGATTTTAGTTCATAAAAATAAGCATTAAGTTTAACCAATCAATTCAAGTTTCATAAGTCTACATACATAAACTTAAACACAAAAAAATCCACTTGTTCATCAAATTGCTTAAGAAATGGTCAGTACAAAAGGTAACCGATCATAGAGAAAAGGCTACAATTGATTCTCAACAACTAATCTTACGACCTTTTAGATGTTTCCAACCAATCCAATTTGATAATCAAAAAGCGTTTCTATTACAATCACACCTTAGTTCCTTTGTATAATCAAGAATAATGGGTACAAACAATCATCCATAGACAAAATGATTATGACTAGTTGAATAACAATAAGTTCTTTCGACCTCAACGATTACTATCAATTAGACAAACTTGATTAACAAATGTCACTACGAAACTTTAGCACAATTGGATCTTATAATCAACTTGAAATTGAATTAAAACATGTTAACACAATCTAACTAATCATATGATAATCAACATCATTTAAGCAAGTGTATAAAGAAACTAGCCACTCATAGCAAACATGAACATAAACTCAGAACTTTGAACATTAGAAAACATGATTAAAAGTCTTACAATGCTTGGAACACGATTACAAATGGTGAAGTAATGATTCCCAAAGTATTGGGGTAGACTTCTTGGTGATTTGGTCTCCAAATGTGGAAATTCTAGAACTCCAAACTTCCCTGGACTTCTAAGGACAAATTTGAGAGCTTAAAGCTTTGTTTGATGAGTAGAGAGATTTATATTTGAAGTGTGTATCTCATATGCTCACAAATGGCCTCTATTTAGACTAGTTCCAAAGCCCAGGGTATTAATTGTTGAACTTGGCCTCCAAGGAGTAAGGAAGGGACTAGAATACACCAAGGGAAGGACCTAGAATCGTTTGGATGCAAATGGGAAGCTTAGTGATGAAGATTTAGCAGCTGCAGCTTCTCCAACCGGATCGGTCATATGACCAACTGATCCGGTTGGTCTTCTACAAAAACGGCCAACCGTTCCGGTTGCGGGTGGCGACCGAACGGTTGGTGATGGTCATATGGGTGTTTCTGGTCAATTTCCAACCGATCCGGTTACACCTGTAACCGATCCGGTTGGATTTCCTGAGTTACGGAAACTTGATCTTTTCTTCTCTATATCTTGTAGAACTTGGTTCTTCAATCACTATGGTCTTCAAAGGTCCTTGAGATACTGATTTAGTTTCACTGAAACGGGAATCTTCCATTTGCTGAACATTTCTTTACTTTCCTTCCGTTTCCCTGCACTTGGTTATAAACACTAGGCTAACATCTTTCGATGCGTTTAAGCACTATAATTGCGCAAATATAACCAAATAACATATATAAAAGCACACATAACGCTACTAAAAACATGCACAATCTAAGAGTTATCAAATTCCCTGATGTGTGTCTAAATACACATCATTTTATTCCCATTTAAACTGCAAAAACATCTGAAAACACTCAGAAATGCCACATAATGCTATAAATATCATTGAAATGTGTTTTTATGTGTTACAAGTGCAAAAGGATTGAAAACTGATGAAAAACAACAAAGTTTACATAATTTACAGTTTCAGTCCCTAAACTTTCATAAATTGGCAAATCTAGTCCCTGGATATTCAAATCATGTAAAATGTCATTTAAAGTCCCTAGGGATTCTTGAGTTGTCAAACTTGGTCCTTGAAGTTTAAAATTGCAAAATGGCAACTTAGGTCCCTAAAGTTTCAAAAATGACACAAATAATCCTTGGAAATTTAAAATGGAAAATAATTACATATATGGTCCTTGGTTTATCATATTTGGCAGGTTAGGTCCTTGAAGATACTTTGGAATAATCACACATGAGGTCCCTCAACTTTGCACAAAATACAATTTTGGTCCTTGGGCTTAAATTTCTACAAACCAAACCGGACCCAAAATAAAAATAAACCCAAAACCAAGCCCATGCTACAAACCTTGGCCCAATCTCATCTTGAACCCCTGTCAAAACCGTGACCCCCCTAATTTGAACCCCCACCCTATTATTAATACCGGTCAAAAAGTCAAATCCCGCCCTCCACTGTTCATCTCCCTCACAACCCTGCAAACCCAAAACCAGGGTGGTTTTCACCACCACCTGTCCACCACTTGCAACCACCTGTCTCCCAGCTGTCTACCCACTCCCTTCCACCTCCACAATCTCCCAAGAAGCATTAAATGCTTTAAACCTGCTTTTGATATTTTTGGCGCCAAAATGCCAAGTGCACGATTATGATGAGATTGATGAATTCAATGGCCAGGATCAAGTGGGAAACATTCAGAGATGTCGACAGAGCTCAAAAAGATCTTTATAAAGGAGAATGAAGCAATGTAGATAGATATCTAGTGTAATTTTAGTTAATATATGTCGAATAGCTTAATTTTCATATTCCAGTATAATTTCTAGCTTTCAAGTACTGTATTTATCTATCTCAGTGTATTTTCAAACCTTTATCAATAATCAATTTCAAGTTTCAGTTTCATTTTCAGTTTATGCAAATTTCAAGTTCAAAATCTCAATTTTAGCTTAAAGTTGTTAGTAGTTAATGTTATGGACTCATAAGCTCATATAAGTTCCTTATAAAAAGCTTTAGAAACTTTTCTCAAACTCATTTAGAATTAAAAATCAAAAATACAAAAATTTAGTTATAAATCAAAAATAAAAATCAAAATGAAGAAAGAAAATTGGAGCAGGGTTGATTTTGGATTGCCCTTGGTTTAGAAGCTTTGTGGAAAGCTTATAGGATTGGTTCTTGTTCTTGGTTTTGTATTTTGCTGGATAACCTTTGTAAGCAATTTCTTCAAAATTTGCATTTTTTAGTTTAAGTGTTTAAAGTGTGTTAATTTTGGCTTAATTCTGTCTAAATATAGTTATTATGAGTTAATCAATAGATTTCTTGGTTTAAAAATCTGTTTTAGTGCCAAAAGCTTCAAAACAGTTTTCTAAAGGGTTGTTTGGATTATATTGCAAATTTGTGCTCAGGTCTGTGTTAAGGTTATAATATGATTTGGTCAAGTCATATTAGGTACAAATAGGTTAATTGAGTCATAAAATAACTAGGTTATTAGTATAAAAGTCAAAAACAATCCATTCCAAAGCTCATCTGCTAACTGTTAGAAATATAGCTTGCATAATCATGCATATTAGTTTGAAAGTTGTTTATCTAGCCTAAATTAGTCTCATAGTAGCTTAATACATCAAATTAGATCATCTAGGATCATTAGAATCTCATAAAAGTAAAACTTATTTCACAATTAAAAAAGTCAAAATTTTATAGAAACTCATTTTTGAATAAACTTGTGAATTTCATGTAGGACTTAATATTGGGAGTCAAGACTTGTGCTTTTGAACTATTAAAATCTTCTTGCTTATCTTCATTGTATTTTTAGTTAATTTTTATTTGCTAGTTAAACTGCTTATTTCTTAGCTTCTTTTAAACACTTTTCTGAAAAAGTGCCCTGTACATCAGTGAATAAGCTTATTTCATAGCTTGCAAGCTCATTAGTGAGTCCCAGCTTGTGTATTTTGCTTTTGTGTAGCTTAACCACCCATCTCAAAGGTCTAGTGCTTATATTGTGCTTTGACTTATTTAATAAGCCTGCTACTAGATTTTGTTTGTCCCATTTCCTGTGTACCTGAATAATCAGTGTTTACAAGCTTTTCACAAGCACACAGAGCTTATTAGTGGGCCCTAGTGTGAGATTCTTGGCTTTTTGGAAACCTCAATAAGCCAGCTTATTACATCCAGGCTTATTTTTGGCCTCTGAGCTTTTGCCCCTAGCTAAATTTGGCCTACAAAAACTGTGCAGGCCTGTTTGGTTGATAGATTTAGTGAAAGTGCTTATTAGCTTATCCTAAGCTTTTCAGTGTGTTTCTTTGTGCCTTTTAGCTTAATTTAAGTACCTTTAGCTTATTTTCATCTTATTTTACTTTTGTTTCTTTTGGTTTAGCTTATTTGGCCACTTGTTTGAGCTTAAAAATCAAAATAAGCCAAAAGCTTAAACTGCTTATTTTTAAGTTTTAAAATTTTTGTTTTCATTAAAAGTTTGTCTTATCAGTAGTTAAATAGGTTTAAACAATAAAAAACACAAAAACATCAACTTTAAAAATAGTGATAGTGTTTATTTAATATAATTTAGCTTTTTAATTTTCTTTTCAGCTTATTATTAAGCACTTATCTTTTTTTATATTTTTCTTAAGTTTCTGTCATATTAAAGTATTTTTAAGAATTTTCTCAGATTTTTCCTTTGTCATCTAGTATTTTTAATAATTAATAATAGTTTAATTAATAATTAATTAATATTAAAGTATTAAGTAGTAAAATTAATTTTTATTAAGTAAAACCATGTTTTTATATTTTTCCTAGCTTTGTTAACTTAATTAGAACCTATAAAATTAATCTTATAATTTTTCCTTTTTACTAATTTTTAAATCCTTTAATTAGTTTAATTAGATTTGAATTATTAATTAAGTTTTTAATTTATAAACTTGCTAAAAGACAAAAATATTTGTTTTTAATTTTTATAAATATTTTAAGTTGTTCTAGGTTTTCAGAAAATAAATTTGTAATTTTCTTAGTTAGTTTTGTATTATAAATCCTTTTTAGATTAATTAAACTAGATTTTAAATAAGTTTAAAATAGTTTTGATTAATTAATTAATATTAAATTAATATAATATTAGTAAAATATTTTCTTTTTAGATTTTAATTTTCTTTAAGTTTAAAAAGTTTTAAATTTTCATTTTATACCCTTTAGTTTTAAACTTGTCATTTTAAGTCTGTAGTTTTAAATTTACATTTTTTATTTACTTGTTATACACGTTTGTTTAATCTGATTGTTGTGCTTTATAGCTCTGTATCCAAATACAATTCAAACAATGGTAGTTAGTGATTATCAACCAAAATCTTTACAGATCATTATCCTTAGTGATCATTCTACTTCTGAACGTTTTCACACACCATTCAACCTCCGTGGGACTTAACGACCTGGGAATCCACTAAATTCCAAGGGAAATTGTATTGAGTCCATAATAGTTGACTTTTGTTGACTAAAACCTTTGGTCAATATTTCTTGACTGTTTGGAAGCGATCATTCCCCCACACTTAAACTTTGCTTGCCCTCAAGGAAATCTAGGAAAAACATCCACTGATACAAGATCGTGATTATGAAAAATGTGATGCAAATCAACCAAGTATAAATACGAGAAAAGATTCATCAATTATGCTTTATAAAGGTGAAATATCAAGATGTTTGACAATATCCAATGATTTTCTTGCATGATTAATATTTCAAAACACCTCACGAAAAAGGAACGAAATATAATTCACTCAATCACTCATTTTTAGTGGAGTAACAAGATCAATCACACTCATTGCTCAGTCATGATTAGATTATTACCATAAGCTTGTACAAGAAACAAAACTCCACCGACGTGGCATGAGCACCAAGTAAAAACATCTAAAGAGGACTTTTATTTGGGTTGTAATGATATGGCTTAGGGTTAAGGGTATGGATAAGGCATGGGAATGTATATGAAATTGGTGTTAAAAGAAAAATGAAATCAAGTCTAATACCCGTGTTGCTAGCTACCAAACAATCCACGAACCAAATAAATGATTATAGCTTCAATTTCTTCTTTTCCACTTTCCACATCTTTTTGCCTTGCCATGACAATTGTTCTTCGATCATAGCACATTGGCTATTATTTTCATACTTTCAACACACAATTTTTTTTTTTTTTTTGAACATAGAACCAATGTATGGCTCAATCAATCTTGCGAGATATGGTACTCATAATCATTTGAACAATCTTCACTTTCCAGGCAACTAGCAACCAACCGTTTAGACATTGATACGGGGTAGGCTAAGGTTTAAAGTGTAAAATCTTTTTGTATTTTCTGGGTGAAGCAAAAATGAAAAGGATGGCTCAGAGGGTTTAACTAGGGGTATCTAGTGCTAAAAATGAGCATTGCAAATGGGTCCATGTGGGTGGTTAACTAACCAATGCGGATAGCTAATATATCATTAGATGTAAAATGGAAGGCCATTTGGGTTAAATCCTAAGGTGCCTCTTTATCACACGAATTCACTTATATCACACGAGTGCGATCTCACTGCGGTTTGGTAATGATTTACAAGCACAAGTTCTAGAATAAATAAAGTCACCGGCACACTCATAGTAAAAGATCCAAGCATAAAAGATGTATGCTGTTTATGAAATAGGCTCAAATCCTCACAATTTAGTGGAAAAGGGGTATAATATGTGCTAGCAAATGTTTATCGATCCCAGAATGGATTGCAATAGTAATCGGAAGACATCTCGAAGTTTCAAATATTACCAGTTTTACCAGTGGATTGATCCAGTTATTCTAATATATAATCCTAAAAGCGTGAAAACAACTAGATCACAAGGGCAAACAAAATTTAAAATTTAAGCATGAAAACTCTAATTTTTCCTATTCACCCGCTACACTTAAGTTAGACATTGTCCTCAATAAAAAACGAACTTCAAAGCATAGAAATAGGGAAAATAGAGATGAAACCAGATATGTCAATGAGTTGTCAGCTTAAAATCTTCCTTCATTCCTGGTGTTCACTAGAAAATTCATTACCTGCACAAAATCTTATAAACAAACAAAAAGGTTTTATTAAAAGGTGGCACCCCCCACACTTAAGTTCAACCAAAGGTTAAAACTTTGGGAGTGACCCAGAAAATCAAATCTGAAACACAGGTTGCCTCCCGGCGCTTGTTTTATTACGAGTCATCGGCTGACTCGAATCTTCCCGAATTCACTTGGCTACAGAAGCAGCCTTGAACATTTTGAAAAGTTAGGGGATGTACATGAATTCTTCACCAGTAGCTTCAATATCGTCCCAGACGAATTAGAGATGGTTTCAAGGAATAATTTGTGGGATTCTTCCTGGAAATGGTGCTACAAAAGTGATAGTTTCGAATTCATTTTCAGGGGAAACTGTGGCAACTAAAACTTCATTCGTTTTGCTTCTTGTATTAATATAACTTGATTTGGTGCCCATTAACAATGAAACTTCCACCCTTTTTGTCATAGAGTTCGACATACCCGGATGGATATCCATGTTTAACGATATATGGTCCAAACCATTTTGGTTGTAATTTAGGAGCTTTAAATTTGAATTTCATGTTGAAAAGCAGAACTTTATCTCCGGCTTTGAATTCTTTTCGAACTCGTAGCTTTTTATCGTGATAAGCTTTTGTTCTAGCTTTATACATTTTGGAATTTTCATAAGCTCGGAGTCTTAATTCATCGAGTTCGTGCAATTGCAGGAATCTCTTTTCTCAACTATTTTGAGATCGGTGTTACGTTTTGAGAGCCCAATAAGCCCGATGTTCAACTTCGAACGGCAAATGACAAGTCTTTCCATACAAGAGTCTGTAAGGAGTTGTGCCAATTGGAGTTTTATAAGCCGTACAAAATTCGAGCATCGTCAAGTTTGTTTGCCCACACTGAAGGATTGTCCTTCACTGTTTTCTCTAGTATTCTTTTGAGAGCTCTGTTGGTATTTTCAACTTGTCCACTGGTTTGTGGATGATAGGCAGTCGTGAATCGGTGATGAACTCCATATCTTTTCATGGTTTTCTCCATTTGTTGGTTACAGAAATGAGTTCCTCGATCGCTTATCAAGGCCTTGGGAATTCCATAACGAAAAGCTTTTTAGGAAATTACGACGACGAGCATCGTTTGTTGGTAAAGCTTCAGCTTCGCCCATTTGGACACATAATCTACTACAACGAGAATGTATTCAAATTTGTGGGATTTAGGAAAGGTCCCATGAAATCTATTCCCCAATATATTTCACACACGGATACTTGTTAATGGAATTTCATCTCTTCGAGAGAGATTGGTGTTCCTTTGGCAAGCGTCACAATTTTGAACAAGTGTATGTGCTTCTTTGAATATTGTTGGCCAATAGAATCCAGCATCAAAAACTTTTTAGCTGTGGTGGAAGGACCATAATGTCCCCAGTTGGGCCATGATGACATTCGTCAAGAATTTTGTGGGTTTCGGAACCAGAAACACATCTTCGGATCATTCCGTCTTAACACATTTTGAAAAGATATGGTTCTTCCCAAAAATAGTATTTAAGTTCCGAAAATAATTTGCTTCTTTGAGCATGAGTTAGTCCTTTTCTGAGAATTCCTCCCAGGGTAGTTCGCAAAGTCGACAAACCAAGGATCGTCGGTTCCATCGATGGTCATGAGAGTTTCATTGGGGAAATAGTCATCGATTTCCTCTTCTTTTAATTCCTCAAGATCGGGATTTTCTAGACGAGATAAGTGATCAGCAGCAAGATTTTCTGCTCCTTTCTTATCTTTGATCTCTATGTCAAATTCTTGGAGTAGCAAAATCCATCATATAAGACGTGGTTTAGCATCCTTCTTGGTGAACAGATACTTGAGCGCTGAATAATCGGTAAAAACGACATTTTTGAGAGCGAGGTAGGATCGAATTTGTCGAATGCAAAACGACGGCCAGTAATTCCTTTCCGGTGACGGTATAATTTTACTGAGCACTATTCAGTGTCTTGCTAGCAAAATATATAGGCCGAAAGTGTTTTCCTTCACGTTGGCCTAAGACGGCTCCAACAACAAAATCGCTTGCGTCGCACATAAGTTCGAAGGGTAGTGACCAATTAGGTGAAACCATAATCTGCACTAGTAAGTTGAGATTTCAATGTTTCGAAAGCTTTTATACAATCAGCGTTGAAGTCGAAGATAGATTCTTTCTCAAGAAGTTTTGTCATCGAGACGAGATATTTTGAAAAATTTTTGATAAATCGGTAAAAACCATGTCCTAAAAACTTCTAACGGCTTTGACGTTAGTTGGTGGTGGAAGTTTCGAGATAACATCGACCTTTGCTTTGTCTACTTCCATTCCGTCTTTGGAGATTTTGTGGCCAAGCACAATTCCTCGGTTACCATAAAGTGACATTTTTCCCAGTTAAGGACAAGATGTGTGACAGCATCTTTCGAGCATTTTACCGAGATTAGAAAGACAAGCTTCAAATGAGTCTCCGAAGACTGAAAAGTCATCCATGAAAACTTCCATGGAGGTTCCTAGCATGTCTTGGAATATGGCAATCATACACCTTTGAAAAGTCGCAGGTGTATTGCAAAGACCAAAAGGCATACGCCGGTACGCGTAGGTTCCAAAAGGACAAGTGAAAGTGGTCTTTTCTTGATCGTTAGGATCGATAGGAATTTGAAATATATCCGAAAATCCGTCGAGGAAACAAAAGAATTTATTTTCTGCCAGTCTTTCAAGCATTTGATCCATGAACGGTAGTGGAAAGTGATCTTTTCTGGTGGCTTTGTTTAACTTACGATAGTCAATACAAATGTGCCAACCATACAGATTCTAGTTGGAACTATTTCATTTCGTTCATTAGTCACAACCGTCATTCCTCCTTTCTTGGGAACACAGTGCACAGGACTTACCCAAGGGCTATCCTCAATTGGGTAAATGATTCCAGCATCGAGAAGTTTTATGATTTCCTTTTTAACAACTTCTTTCATGTTAGGATTGAGTCGACGTTGACGTTCTACCACAGGTTTAATCCCTTCTTGAAAATTGATTTTGTGTTTGCAGAAATTAGGACTAATTCCTGGGATGTCGGATGTTTTCCAAGCGAAAGCTTGTTTGTGATTTTTGAGGGTAGAAACTAAACTTTCTTTCTCACTATTCTTGAGCAATGAAGATATGACTACTGGAAGAAGTGAGTTTTCCTCCAATTAAGCATATTCAAGATGATCTGGGAGAGGTTTGAGTTCGATATCTGTGGGTGGTTCTTCGATATAGGATTTAATTCGCATCTCGTCATTGAAAGTTATTTCTTCAAAATTTTCTTCCTCTTCCTCTTCTTCTTCTTCTGAGTTATCTCCTTCGAATTCTACTTTCATAAAATCATCAAACTCTTTGTCAAAGTCTGTTTCATTGATTTTTTAGAATTAGTCATGAATGGGTCGGATTCGTTAATGCGCGTCCAATTCTTCATCAGCGACTTCATCAATGATATCGATGTTAAAACAAGTGTCATCACTGGAATGTGGGTAGCGCATTGCTTTATCGATTAGAAAAGTGATTCGATCTTCCCCAACTCCAAGGTTGAGTTCTTTTCCTTTCACTTTGATGATTGCATCGGGGGTATTTAGGAAAGGTCTTCCTAAGATGAGTGGAACTTTACTATCTTCTTCCATTTCCAAGATCACAAAATCTACGGGAAAAATGAATTTACCGACTTGAACGAGCATATTCTCGGCAATACCCACAGGATATTGATAGGAATGATTTGCTAATCGGATGCTCATCTTTGTTGGTTTCAGGCTGTTGTTGCACAACTTGGAATACAACAAATAAGGCATCAAATTGATACTTGCGCCAAGATCGGCTAAAGCATCACATTTAACATTATTCCAGAAAGTACATGGAATAAGAAAGCTCCCAGGATCTCCGAGCTTTGGTGGGATCTTGTTTTGGATAATAGCTGAGCATTCTTCGTTATGGAAAGTAGTATATTTGCTCAAGCTTTCTTTTTTTATTAAGAAGTTCTTTAAAAAATTTCCCGTAATTGAGCATTCCGGCTATGACATCAACGAGAGGAACATTGAGTCTAACCTCTTTGATGATTTCAATAAACTTCTTATAACGCTCTTCCATCTTTTCTTTCTTCAGGCGTTGAGGATAAGGAATCTTTGGTGTATCGCCTTGAGGATGGAATATTTTTCTTTTTGGTGGTTTGAGTTGTGTTTGGTTCCTCGGTTTCATCCTCACTATCAATGGTGACAGGAGTGTTTTCATTAGGGTTTGGTGGTGGATCGTACGAGAGACCACTTCTTGTGAAGACAGCATTGATATGTTCATTTCTTGTTTGTGGTGGACGGTACGTCTTATCATTTGATGGTTTTGGGTTAGATTGGGTATTACTTGGCAATGAACCAGATGGTCTAGAGTAATGTTGGTCAGAAAGTCTGCCAAACTTGTTTTCAAGATCTTGGATAGATGCTTGATGATTTTTCTGTCCTTGCTCAACTTTGGCTTTGAGATTGAAAAATTGATTTTTGATAAAATCATTTGAAGATTTTTAAGCAGCCACAAATTCTTTTCATGGTTTTCTCGAATTCAGGTTTCTTCATCTTTTTGTATGGGTTTTGTGGTGGTGGATCGTCAGTTCGTGGTTGAGAATCACGGTTGTCATCCTCTTGTCGGCGATCTTGCCCATTTCTAGAATTTCGACCATAATAATTACTACGATATCCTCCTCCACGGTATCCTCCTTGAGCGTAACTTGCTTCTCCTTCCTTTCCTCCCATATAGGCTTCGCATCGCACTCGGACGATTGATGATTTCCTCCACAATTGTTGCATCCGTCTCGCATTTCCTTCATTTCATCTTTGATATCTTTGTATTGCGAGTCGATTTTTGAGGTTAACGCTTCCATCTTCTCCATGAGTTTTGAAGCATTAGTGTTTTCGAAAAAAGCTACAGTTTTTCTGAGAGGTTTAGTTTTGGAATCTTTGGACCAATCAAGTTTGAGAAGTACTCGATCTTCGAGCAATTGATGTGCATCGTTGGGAGTCTTATAGAGAAAAATTCCTCCAGCATCAAGGATGCCTTGAGAGATTTCATCTAGTCCATGGTAAAAATTTGGATAATGGTTCCTTTGGATAGTCCATGTCCCTGACAACTACGAAGCAAATCTTTTCATTGAGAAGCTTCGACAAGTGATTCATTTGGGTTTTGGGTGAATGCACGAATTTCTCCCATTAATCGATCAAACATGGCGGTGGAAAGAATGGCTACAAAAAGCTTGCCTCATCTCCTCCCATATGATGATTCCTGGGTTAATTCATTGACTTTAGCATCTCCGGCGAGTGATGATGGGAAACGTTTGAGTTTGATGGCATTGACATCGGTGTCGCCATAACGAACATGTAAATTTCGATGAATTCGGCAATGTGCTTGTGCGGATCAGCGCCACGGCCATCGAATTAACGGTCTTTGATCATAGAAAGGTGATGTCCCTTCACGGTGAAGTTGTCACCAAGATTGATAGCAACAATAGCACTTCCGGGAGTTGGTGCTACGGCTCGGTTGGTTCCCCACATGGGTTGATCTTCCGCCATGGGAAAAGGTAAATTGGTGAAAGGGTTGTAAACAACTTTGGCTTCTACGAGGTTATCAAATGGTGGGTTTGGTACTCTTGGTACGATTTTCCAATGGTATGAAAAGTGTTCTTCTTCTAATCAAACGTTCGGGGTTGGTAAGAGGTGTAATTGGTTCTATTCCCGCTGCTCGAGTGTTCATACAATGTCCTAGAGAATCCAGGAAATATCTAAACACCGGACAAACAACAAACAGTTTTCCGGGCAGTTGGGTAACCGGATCGGTTGCGGGTTATGACCGATCGGTTAGACCAATTGGGTAATGGGTAAAATCGTAACCGATTCGGTTGAAGGACAACCGGATCCGGTTAAGTTTATGAGAGAAAATTTTGGTTGAATCGTGAGGGAAATTTAAAAACTTCTGAAACACAATCAAATCCCAGCGGCGGCAAAAAACTTGATGTGCTTGGGTGTGTACAAGTTTTAAATTTATAAAAGGTGAATTACCAATATTACTAATAACACATCTGAGCAAGTATACTCGTCCGTTATAGCAAGATTATGAAGGTAAGTCGGGATCGTTCGCAGGATTTGAGTGAATCTAAGCACAAGTTTGAATCAACAGAGTCTATCCAAAACATATAACAAAGCAAATAGATATAATGAAATTCAGATGATTAAAAACTACACTTGCTTAAACTAGTTTCATATCATAGATTAATGTGATTGTGTTAACCTCTTAACATGTTGGTTATGATAATTAGTTGGTGGACTAATCTATTGTTCTTAAAAGTTAAACCTTCGTCAAGATTTTAGTTCATAAAAACAAGCATTAAGTTTAACCAATCAATTCAAGTTTCATAAGTCTACATACATAAACTTAAACACAAAAACATCCACTTGTTCATCAAATTGCTTAAGAAATGGTCAATACAAAAGGTAACCGATCATAGACAAAAGGCTACAATTGATTCTCAACAACTAATCTTACGACCTTTTAGATGTTTCCAACCAATCCAATTTGATAATCAAAAAGAGTTTCTATTACAATCACACCTTAGTTCCTTTGTATAATCAAGAATAATGGGTAAAAACAATCATCCATAGACAAAATGATTATGACTAGTTGAATAACAATAAGTTCTTTCGACCTCAACGATTACTATCAATTAGCCAAACTTGATTAACAAATGTCACTATAAAACTTTAGCACAATTGGATCTTAGAATCAACGTGAAATTGAATTAAAACATGTTAACACAATCTAACTAATCGTATGATAATCAACATCATTTAAGCAAGTGTATAAAGAAACTAGCCACTCATAGCAAACATGAACATAAACTCAGAACTTTGAACATTAGAAAACATGATTAAAAGTCTTACAATGCTTGGAACAAGATTACAAATGGTGAAGTAATGATTCCCAAAGTATTGGGGTAGACTTCTTGGTGATTTGGCCTCCAAATGTGGAACTTCGGAACTCCAACTTCCCTGGACTTCTAAGGACGAATTTGAGAGCTTAAAGCTTTGTTTGATGAGTAGAGATATTTGAAGTGTGTATCTCATATGCTCACAAATGGCCTCTATTTATACTAGTTCCAAAGCCTAGGGTATTAATTGCTGAACTTGGCCTCCAAGGAGTAAGGAAGGACTAGAATACACAAGAGAAGGACCTAGAATCGTTTTGGATGCAAAGGGAAGTTTAGTGATGAAGATTTGAGTTGCAGCTTCTCCAACGGATCGGTCATATGACGATCCGGTTGGTCTTCTAAAAACGGCCAACCATTCCTGTTCGGGTGGCGACCGAACGGTTGGTGATGGTCATATGGTGTTTTACGGTCAATTTCAACCGATCGGTTACACCTATAACCGATCGGTTGGATTTCTGAGTTGCGGAAACTTGATCTTTTCTTCTCTATATCTTGTAGAACTTGGTTCTTCAATCACTATGGTCTTCAAAGGTCCTTGAGATCTTGATTTAGCTTCCTGAAGCGGGAATCTTCCATTTCTTTGAACATTTCTTTACTTTCCTTCCGTTTCCACGCGCTTGATTATAAACACTAGGCAAACATCTTTCGATGCGTTTAAGCACTATAATTGCGCAAATATAACCAAATAACATATATAAAAGCACACATAACGCTACTAAAAACATGCACAATCTGAGCGTTATCACTACTTGTTACTTAACAAGAGTTAGCGACTTGTTTCAAAATATGGGTAGCGACTTGACTGTGTTTTATTTGGCTAGCAACTTGGACAGATAAGATGAGATGAAGAAGAATCAACTTGACCACTTGACCACAATACACATACCATATACCAAAAACGTCTCGACCTCAGTATCAATACATCATTGGTCCATAATTGTGTTCAACTGAAATAGATATAAATGGATTCTATCTCAAGAGACTCGTACAAAACGTGCCACAAATCATAAAATCAAACAGACCCATATTAATCTCACAGCCACGACATATCAACGACACATCCATCTCAAACTCAAAACAGATCCTACTCTTTCATATCCATCTCCACTCAAACTCATTCTACTTCTATCGAGACTCTTTGATTAAATGAAATGAGAAAAAATAAATAAATAAATAAATAAATTACAAAGATCTCAGCTTGTGGATGGTTTCTAATCCAAACAACTTTCTAATATGTTTACCAATCCAATATCATCATTGATCAATTTTCAAAGTCAAACTTCATTGATATTCGAATCATTCAAGAAATAAAATATAACAAGGTTGTTATTTTTATCTCTTTGATTCGTTCAAAGACTCAACAATGGAGAAACTCATTACAATTAAAACCTACCTGAATCCGTGTGTTATTGAAGCCGTCCCATGTCTTAACCTAAGCCATCCCTGTGGCTAAGTCGTTTTAAGACCTTGCTCGTGCTCTAATCATCCCTGTGATTAGAAGCAGTGATTTTCTTTTGATCCGGTTGTAGTGAATGTTTGGAAAAGAGGTGTAATTTTGTTGAGAGTTTTATTAGGGTTAGGTGGCGAGTTGATTGAGAAGACAGAGATGGGGGCTGATTTTTTATGAACGATTTAGGTTAAGATAATAGTGTTCTTAGGATTTGTGAAGTGATAAGGTGTGTTATCTGTGATGGGGGAGTGAGTTTGAGAGTGATTTTAGGGTAAGTAGAGTGATAAGGTGTGTTAAATACCCCGTCACATTAGGGTATTATTTTGCTTATTGATTCAGAATTTGTGTGATGGGCCGAATAAACAAAAAAAAACTTTTATTTCATCCGTGTATGGGCTGAGATGGACCATATGGGTGTTGCTATCTTATTTGTGATACATTGGGCTATTGGATTCACGAGTATCATCAATTAGGCTTAAGCGCTGTTATCATAATGTTGAGTCGTATATATTTGACGAGAGATTGTGTTGGGTTGCTCAGTCTTGGAATGGGATAGTGGTAATAGATCCGAATTTTTACATGGAATTTTATGAGTTAATATTGAGTGATTTTATGGACAAGGTGTCATATTTGATATCTAGAAGTGAATTTTGGTTAACGAATGTTTGGGTGAGCATAATTATTTTTCGGACCAGGCTTGAAATTTGGATTTTAGATACTGGATCAGATTGATTTGATTTGAGCTCGATGAATTTGGGAAGTTTTGATTTGGATGACGGATTGATAAGTTTCTCTAAATTAAATCGAATATCTGAGCTTTGATAAATTGAGATTTGATTTTCGTGGACTTTGTGAGATTTGGTTTGATGATGAGATTCGTTATGTTGTGAGGTTTGGTACTTTGGTGTATACATTTTCACGTTGAATATTGTGTCACGGCTTGAAGTGTTTATTGGAAAATATTGACTACGGGGATGTTTGAACGATATTTCTTATTTGAATTTGATGTGAAAATTTTCGGGCGCGTTTACTTATTTCGTCTTCTTTCTTTCTACCCTTCCGCGAAGATGACTTGTTTGGGCATTTACAGAGGGTGATAAAGACTTGGCTATTTAGTTACGTTTGTGATTCTTTCTCGCTTGACCCACAACGTTGCTATCACTTCGGTGTCTCACTCAGTTGAGAATGTCAAGAGGTTTTGTACATTGGGTACACCGTTTCTCCTTCACAAGGATTAGTACAAGTTTAAGTAACAAATCTAGGGAATTCTACTTCATGATCAAGTTTGACATATCGGATTTACTTCACCAAGTGGTCACAGCAACTGCCGACAGAATGCATGAATGATGTGTTTACCAAAGTGTTGATTGGATGGTTGATGATGTTGGATATTGAACCATTGATGAACCGCTGCATGTTCCCTTAAAACAGATATTTACCGAAACCAAAGTTGTCATAACACGTTCAAGCTGACATTGTTTACGGTTTTGTCTTGATTTTGTAAAATCCCGCGAAAGAAACTATTTCTCGGTTTAAATAATAGACTTGTAAAATCCCGTGACAATGGAAACATCCTGGTAATAGTAAAGTGCATTTCGGGATCTATCTTACGGTTTATTCTTGGTTTTGTAAAATCCGCGAAAAGAATCTATTTTTCGTTTAAACAATAGAGTTGTAAAATCCGTAATGATGGAACCATCCCGAGAAAAGGAAAGTGTATTTCGAGATCTTATCGATCTTTGGTGCTACGATTTTTGTTTCGAAGAAGGGATAAAAGGGTGTATTTCATGAATTGGGTGTGTGTTTGGGTTGTCTTCTTGGCAGTTTGGTTATTACATGGTTTTACGGGGTTACGTGCTTTTAACCATGATCGGGATGAAACCATTATCAAAGTTCATTTAAATGTCAAAGAAGGCTAGATTTGAGCAGTTCAAAAGATGTGACAACGGCGTTAATTCACTATTATTTATTTGAGGTTGAAGTGAAATATTACGGGCGAATGTACTTAGTATCTGAAGGTATCGGGGATGGTTGGATGAAGATTCTTCAAGATCCTTGTTCGAGCTTATTATCAAAAATGAAGACTTGGAAATCTAGTTATTGTTGGGTGTCTTTTACCTGTTCTTTTACCACTTGGGGGAATTGGGCTCATACCATTACAAAATAACTATCACTTTAAGGAGTTACGTTGTAGTGCTCAGTGTCACATTCAATTGTGGATTTTCAAGAGGTAATGTACGTCTTATACTTGATGGTTGGTTGGTTGAAGAGTATAGAGTACATAGAGAGTACTTAGAGATGCTAATGGAAATCGGCACCCCTCTTTGTTTCATATGTGCAAGTTTAAGTCACGAGTTGGGGTAGTTTACTTCAGGGTCAAATTCATCATATTGGGTTTTCTCCATCAAACCCAACAAAGAGCCTACTGAGAATGATAATGGGGATGATTACATGTTTTGCTAAGAGAGCTGAAAAAAGAGAGATTATGACGTATGAACACAACAGTTCATGCCTCGTTCTCTAAAGAAAAGAAAATGCGTTTAGTCGCGCTTTATCTTCGAAGAAGAAATCTTCTTATGACGTATGAACACAACAGTTCATGCCTCGTTCTCCAAAGAAAAGTAGTAATGCGTACGGTGTACATTATCTTCGAAGAAGAGAAATCTTCTTATTTATGACCATTCTCATCAACATGCTTCATACTTTTCCCAGCGGTCATCAAGTGAAGACTACTGTTGATTGTTTTCTTATTCCACTTGCTCAACTATAATGACGATGGCGACATCATGTGCTAATTTGCGGGGGAGAAGTGTGAATAGACTACATTTGGATGATTTCATTTATTCAATCAAGAATGGCAACTCCGTATGCAATTCTTGAGGGGGAGAAGAAGTGTGAATTTACTGCATGTTTGATTGATATATGAGAATATATGGTCATATGGCTCCAAACTCATGTAAGAACCGAGCTTCTTCTTATCGGGTCATCTTTACATGGAGTTTCTTCTAAGAGCCGTTGGTTGACATCTTCACTCGAATTGATGAGTTTATCGACAAAGTACTTCCGGTTAATGCTTCACGTATACATCAACATGATGATTCCGAACAATCTCTCTGTTCTTGTTTGATGTGATTGGTAGTTTTGTGTTACCATCTTGTGTGTTCGTTGCGGCCTGATTGCTGATTTCCTTGATGAACATCTTTCTATTCTTGTTTGATTGGGAGGGATTTTAGTTAAGGGGATTTGCAAGATGTAAGTTAATTGGGATGCTTTTTGGTGGGAGTTGAAGATGTTAACTATCTATTCCCCAACTGAACAATCTTGAAGAAGGTCGAGTCTACAGTCGGTTCTACATTCTCTGCTACATGTTAGAAGACTTAAGACGAGTTGCATTTGAGTATTTAAATACTTCTTCTTAATTCATGCATTCATCATAAAGATTGTCGGTTTAGGGGATAGCACTAATTGGGGAGGGTGAAATATCGATTTAATCCCAATTAGACTTGGTCACCTTGTACTTCAGCAAGTTGATTCTCACAAAGACTTTCAAGCGTTTTCTTCTCAACAGATTTCTAGTATTTGGGCTTATAATATGTTGTGATTCGAGTGTCAAAACAGCAAGGGGGAAGGAGACCTTTATCACTTGTGAGTAAACTTGATGAACTTAATACTTCTAAGTGATTGAAGATATTCCGGGAAGACAAATGTCATGACCGCAGAGAAACTCAAGGTTTACTCATCAAGGCGTTTAGTGTTCTTATTCCTACTACGTGGGGGAAGAGATGTAAGAGTTAGTTCCTGATGATAAAAAGAGGTACACAAGTGTGTGATGATTTCGATGTTATCGCAATCATCGGGGAGAAGGATTGTACATTGGGGATGCTCAATTTGTTTCACTTGAGTGCTTAATCAGTGATTTAGAGATCACTTATTCGGAGTTATAATCATGAGAGATAGTCCTCCGAGAGATAATCGATGATTCGGCATGTTTCTTCAATGTTATCGGTTATTCTCTCTTTGGGCATTCAGGTACTTCGGGTTCTTGAGCTTCATGCACTTGTCTTGAGGGGAGAAAAGTATACATCGGGGTTATTCTTTGGCTATTGGACTTAATCTGCTACTTGATGGTATAAGTTTCTTTGTCTTGGTATGTGTATTGGGTTCGTGAGCTCTAGTCTAAGAGAGTACTGCATCAATTCAACAACTTGGGGGAATTGTTCTCTTGACACCTTTTGGAATGGATTGCTTTAGACTTCAGTGGAAAAGGAATTCGAGAAGATTATTTAAATGTGGGATGATACGTTGTTGTTGTTCTATTGGATGATATAACCTCGAACGAAGAATCACGGTGATTATTCTTAAAAGGAGCACATGATCGATGATAATGGTGTGCTTCTTGTGCACTGCTAATGGAAGCAAAAGAAAGCTTTGTTTCGCTCAGCTAAAGTATTTTCGGTTTGGGGAAAGCTGCCAAAGTCTTACTTCGGATGGTTCAATTTCTCTCATTCAGGGCCTAAAGCTTTGGTGGTGGAAGTTTAAGAGATGATGAATTCTATCTTCTCGATGTCTGCTCGATATCCTTATCTTGGTACTCGTATCATCATCTTCTTAAACTATATCATCTACTCTATCTTTGTATATATTTATCTGAAAAACAAAATACAAAAATATAAAATCAGCAAAACAAAATAGAAAAATATAAAACCAACAAAAACCCATAAAAAAATTGAAAATAAATACAAAATATTGTTTTTCTAATGACATGTCTTCTGATATCGATAACATCTGCGGTCTTAGAAATGTCATTCAATAATGGCACGGACCATAGATGAAGTTCGAGCAGGAGGTGTAAATATTCTTTTCTAAACATGTCAAAAACAATGGCTTGCAGTTACTTCAGACTGTAACCCGTGCTTAATCTATGGCTTGCTATTATTTCAGATAGCAACCCGTTCCTCAAGGATGGAAAGTGCTGCGCTAAACAATTTTCAAATATTTCGTGCACTTATCCTAAAACAAAATGAGGAAAGTTTGTCGAAGGACTGCTGTTCCTACTCAAATATTTTTCCTTCAAAAATTCTTCAGAAAAATATTTGTTTTAACAAAATGGTGGTTAATGAGTTGCTATTAAATCAATCAGTTTCATAGTTTTTCGTAAAAATTGAAAACTCAATCAATGACTTTTCTTTTTAAAATTTTCATAAAAGGAGTCATTGATTGAGGGGGAGAATGTTTTCAAATCTATATCATCTAACGAGATTATCTAATTATCCTATATGCTTAATTAAAAATGATGTTAACCTATGTTGAAGGACTAGGTGCCTAGGATATGATTGCTAGGATTAGAAGATTAAATTTTGATAAACACATTATTCCCATGCCATATATGAATTGATTGATATGTTGAATTGACTTTTATTAGTCGATTGTTGTTTGGGTAATGTCGACCACCATATATCTGTATGTGTGTTCACTAACGTATGCAGGTATTTTGGTATAAGAATGTTCCCGATCCGGATCCCCCATAATATGATGATTGGATGCCGAAAGGAAAGGGTAACTATATCTTGGGTCGACAAATGAAGAAACGGAGCTTAATCTGACTTCAATGGAGAGTTGGCATAAATGCAACGTAAGAGGTCTCACACTGCATCAGCAGATGGTTTTCTTCTAAGTGATTGAAGAAACGGAGCTTAATTTGACCTCAGTTGGCATTATAATGCAACATAAGAAGTCTCACTGCATTTGCAGACGATTTTTCTTCCAAGCCCTACAGCAGCAACATCAACAAAAGCAGCTCAACCACCTAATGTATCTTTGTGCAGGAAAATTGTGATAATACCATCTTTTAAACAATTTTTAAATAATATTGTTTTGAAAAATGGAAAAATATTGGTTTTGAAAATAAATTGGACTTAATTTTGAAAATCACTGGACTTCATTTTAAACTAAAGTCACTCAATCAACGACTACGGTCATCGATTGAGGGGGAGAGTGATTTACTTTAATGTATTTGTTAGGTTCCCAAATATGCAACACAAGTATCAATAGAAGAGATAAGATGAATAAGAGATCGGTTGAACAATATCCAAACACACACACACACACGTGTTAATATGAAAGGTTAGGCGTAAGGTATGAGTGAAAGAGTAAATTGAACAACCAACCCTCAAGTGAGGGTTGTTACAAGGTATTTATAGGAGGGAAGCTAGGGCAACACTCCTAGTTCCCATCCTTTCCCTTATTGGACTAGGCCTAGGCTTATGGGCCTTCTACATAAGCCTAAGGCTAATAACTAACATAAAGGCCATATTAAGCTAACTATTACATATAAATTACTAACACTTGAATTAAGGTTTAGGAGTGATTCCAACAGTATTTTCAAACAATATATCTTCAAAAGAGTCCGTATGTACGTTATAATGTGGTGATCTAAAGATTTAATGTTATGTCATGGTATGATTTTTCTTTAGAATCAAGATCTTACAAAATGAAATTTTTTCTGTTCTTGTTTGATTGTGAAATTGTTTTATTTTACTTAAAGATCGTTTAAAAAAACCATCATACCTGACACTAACAATCTTTAATGTCTAGAGTTGGTCCATCTCAGTCAATTTCAAAAATTAAATCTTGCCACGTCGTTCCCCAAAATATTTTAAATGATTTAAATCAATTGGGATCACAAATCTCAAAAGGTTTGAAATTTTTGATCGGGGGAGAGATCGTGATTTAAATCTCAAATCTGTTTTAATGGAATTGGTTTTAGTCCTTTAAAGGCATTCCTGCCTCCATGTGCCAAACGATTTCAAATACACAATACACATGTTGAGGAGGAGGATTTATCCAAAAACAAGATGAGTATTTAAACCAGGCCACATATTCTCCCATGTTTTCATAACCTGATTAAATCACTTGAGATCCAATGTGACACACGGTAAATTTTCACCAAAATTTAACTGACAATTAGTAATTCATTTTACTAAGCCAAATTTATTAAGCATGCATAAGCTTTGCCTAATCATTTGAGTAGTTAACTTCATCGGTAGATAAGCTGCATCACTTTTTCATTCATATCATTTTATGAATATTTCATTTTTGTCTTATGATTTAAATTATAAGACGAGAGGGTATCTCGTTTTCCCCATGACCGAACCTGCCGCGTACCGACACTATGATAAGGACCCGCTAAAACAATTAACCGATGTCCTGACTTGGAATATTAAGAAGATAAAGTATTTGGACACGTAACAATAAAATACCACGGATAAAAAGTTGTCAAACAATGATACCTTGGTCACAATATGGCTTAGCGGGACACAAAATACTTAAACACATTATCACTTAAACAATGACTTTATAAGACTCAAGTGCAAACATACATAACTATAATGTATATGCATACATCTCATACAATAAATATTCCACATACAAAATACTTACACAAAATAATCATAAGTATACAATACACCTACTTTACTTACATTTATTTACATCACCACTTTGGACTTTTATTTTTGTAACTCTTATATTACATTTACAATAAAAGGAATTACAAAAGTTAAATATGTCCTCCTTGTTATCCTCCTCCACACACGACAAAGAGATACAAAAATCAAAGGAGAGATATCTCCATCTCTTTCATCGAGAAACACCGCTCCTCCACCTTCACACGCCTCCTAGGCGAATCTTTCCCAAACCAAGTAAACCGACACCCCTCATCTTAATATTCCTCACCTTCCATACTATATTCATGAAAGAATCTCTTCCCCAACTCTATCTAGATGCGCCCCTACCTTCAAGGAGATCCATGAAGATCAAGATAAATCACAAACAAATCTTTACACCAATCCAAGAAATCCTTTGGCTTTGGAAGTATACCATTTTCGGCTACAAACAAAGAGGCAAGATGGTAGGACTTGGTCAAAGACTCCATTTTTATTTTCTTTTTATGCTACTCGAGAGACTAAGGGCTCACACAAAACAAATCTCAATCCACCACACAAGAAAAGTACTCTCAAGGGTATAGTGAAACAGTTGGGTTTCTTACTTTCGGATTCGGATTGGAGGTTTGGTTTGTGTGGAGCTCTCGAGTTAGCCTTCATCCTTGTCATTTTTGCCTCACTTACATAAGGTTCATCCTTGTTTCTTTTCCTTGTAAATTGTTATGCTACAATCGTGATTAATGTAACCTAAATGGTGAAACTTTGTTTTAATTTTCGATGTCTAAATAAAGCGTTTGGTATTACCTAAATGTCACTTTGATATGATATAAGTCACTTGAGTTTTGAGTTAGTCTTGATTCGGATGAAAGCAGTTTTCTGTCGAGGTAAACGAGCCAAGGGAATGAGAGTTAAGTCTTATTGAAACTTGGTAATTTGACTAGGTAACTAAGTATTTTGATGTTGATAAACCTTGTATATTTTTGTAGATGTTTTGGGTCACGCTAGGAGATGGTTTTTGTTGTTGGTTAGGTTAGTAGTGTTTCTGTCGAAAGGTATGAACCAAAGAAAATTTGAAAAGATAAGTTCTATAAATCTTGTAGGAAGTAAGTATCATGTTAGATTCGGGATATTGAGTTTGGTAGCGAGATATTGGGTTGTTGTTTGACGCGACTAAGAACCCATCTTGATGCTCGTACTTCTTTTCGATCGACCTCGTGTTACTCTTTGTGTCCATAAAAGTCGTATACTAGAGAAACCATTTCAATGCCAAGATAAATTGATAACTTGAGAAGTAGATTTGTTACCGAAAGGTCTTGTGTTTAGGATTAGTCACACTCATGCGAGTCATGGTTAGTCCTCATAATGGGTCGGAGCTCTAGCTATGGTTGTACCATAGTGGCTCGTCAATATGAATGTCAACTTGTAAATCCGAGCTAGTCTTTGCTCATCTTCATTTTGCTACGAGAATGGGTATATGGTGTAAGGAAAATGAGTGTTTGCTACCCACTGTTGACATGAGACCACAAGGGTGGTCTTGAGTATAGATCATATATCCACTTAACTTGTGTTGCTACACTATCTTCGTGATAGGAAACCCACATGGATGTCGAGAGCCTACCAATCGAAACAACTTCACTAGTCATGTGACACTGAAAGGTATCTCGAGCCAAAGATTGTGAGTCTAACTCACGAGTATAAATGGTATCACAAAAGTACTCTTGTGTCAAGAAGGGTAGAATACATTGGAGTCATGTGGTGACAAATTGAAAACTCCCTAAACTATACAAAACTCTTCTGTTGTACCTTGGGCCGGAGGTTTGTCGCCAAGCCATATTTGGGCGAAACTTCTCTTTGATCTAATACAAATTGGGCTTGGGTCCAACGCTAAGCTCATCCCTATCGGGCCATGACATCCGTGTATTGAAATATTCGAGTGGTACCAAGTCGAGTCACCAAATAACCCGAGGTATATGATCGAAAACTAAATATAAAAAACTAGACCCATTTGTCATCTATACGAAACCTTATACCACACATACATGTATGAATTAACAAGTGAACAAGGGTTGAAAGTATAACCTACTTAAATGAAGTTTACATAAAACGGTTTAACGTCATGGTGAAAACAAATTTATGTCATAAGGATTACTAGTCACACATTGTATAAATTTTAAGAAAACAAATTTGACAAGTAAATAAAGACCACTACATCATTTTATCATTTTTGAATATGAAAGCCTTTCACTTCAACTTACATATTTTCTAAATTCAATTGGAAAATAAATCAACTATTATGTGATTTTGATACTACTATCATGTGACAACTTAAATAAGAATATATACATTATATATTACTAAAAGAATAACGTAAATATTCTCAAACCAAATCTTGGATTTTAACATACGTTTAGCAACAATATGAAAAGTATATATACACATTATACTTACTAGTAAAACCATTTTTACAAATTTTACAAATTTACGTTTAGTATTAACACAATTACAAAAAAACCATTGGACTATTTTAAGTAGCGATTAAAAACGATGAACTAAAACATTGCCCTCCTTATCTAGTCGCGTGTCGGTGCCGTTCGACAACAATCACTAATCCCACATTTCGGATTTTGCACAATTGCTAAGGTGAGTTTCATAGCCCCACTTTTACTTGATAAATTGTTTTATACATTTTGGGGTGAGAAATATGCAAAACATTTTATGGACCAAAACTATTACATGATTACTATTACGTGGTTTAGCCTAAGCCCTTATGTCCCTAGAGAATGCCCTTTCTCATGAACGAGTCAATTCCCCATTGGGAAACGCGAATGTTATAAATAGATCTATTGAGGGTGACTCCTCCATTCGGTTGGCCATGCTTAGGCCAAGCGGCGTATACCATGTCGGAACCAAGTGTTGAGGGACAAAACACTTGCTATGGGCCTCTATATTGTATGACATCTTTTATCTGGCTGTCATAGTATCGGTTGCATGAACCTAGAGCTAACGTAATAGACATTCATACATATATCATTATATTCGTTGTAATGATTATATGCCTTTGCTTATGGTCCAAGCTTACTATTTTAATTTAAACCTATGAACTCACCACTTTTAGTGACCTTTTAGCATATTTTCTCAGGTGTTTAAGATTTATTCATGAAGGCAAGGCAAGAAGCGGATGTATGGTCGTAGTAGTATTAAAGAGTGTTTTTACACAAGAAATGATGTTTTTACATTGGGACCACTTTATCTAATGGGATGTACCCATTTATTTAAACTATGTTGTAAAGGCAGCGTTTAAAACTATTTTAAGAAATCAAACGGAGTATGTATTCCGTTCTTTATTACTTGTGTTATGATTCACCAATTCCGTAACGCTCCGAATACTGGTATGCTTCCGCTAAACAAATTTGGGGGTGTTACAGATTGGCATCAGAGCCAGGTTGTAGAGAACTAGGTACATATAAACCCTAAACTATAACTACTTTTCACCAAACATCATACTACGACCGGGATTGCGGCTTGCCTTACTTGCCATCTTATTTAAAGTTCATTTAATAGGATTACATGTTTTATTTCCTATTTACTTATGCACTATTTCATATCCATCATGAGCATATATTTCCACATACTTACACATATGCCGTCTTGTCCTGAGACTATGCCTTCCCAGCTTTCTTTTCACGATGTTAGGAGGACATCTACTAGCTTCACTCACCGACCATCCGCGGCTTGCACAACTCTGATCCATGCGTGCAGGGCCACTAGCGATCCGGCGGCTATTGCACCTACTCCACTATACCTACCCACCACCACCACTCCATCAGCCACGACACGGCAGAAAGCCCGTATGATTGTGAGAGTACCGGATATCGAGGCGGTATTCATATGTACTGCACTAGCTTCTCGGATGACCGCGCAGCCTACGCCAGTCCTTCCTACTTCGAGTCATTGACACCATCACCCACGAGCACCCCACCATGAGACTCGGGAGATCTATTGATTCTTACTCGAGGAAGATCCGGGAGAAGATCGGAAGAGGATCTGAGGAAGAACTACGAGCCCATACCGGAGAGTATCCTGGATATGTTAGCATAGCAGAGATGTGAGTACCAGGGGTTTGGAGATTGTTCAGTATACGGGAGCTAGGGCAGAGCTCGGGATGACTCGAGAGATTGGGCGATGACATGGATATTGATGCACCATTTGGATTAGGGAGAGCGCTTTTCTCCACAGTCGGGGAGAGTAGTGGGATTGATTGGAGAGATATTGATTACTGTCAGGTTCAGTCACCGCTTATCACTAGTCCGAGCTATAGTCCGTCATCACCATCGTTTGTACCATGCGGCAGACATGGACGCCTTGGCGCACCACTAAACGACTTGAGACCATTGAGGAAGCTGCACCCGTTGAGGCCTGAGGCCAGAGCCAGACTTGTCGGGATCTCAGATGATCGACCCCGGGAGAATATTCATTCAGATGGACTCTCATGAGACATTGCTAGGAGTCCATTCGATCGACTAGAAGGATCGATCCAACAGCTTGCAAGCTTGTGGCGCGTGTTGAGGGTTTAGACCGAGTTCTTGATGTGTTGTTTGAGACATGGGACTCGAGAACACGAGAGGATGCGAGGGGATTAGAGTTGAGACTCAGTTGAGGACGTCGAGAGTTGGACAGCCAGTCACGAGCTTTGGGTAGAGTCGGACTCAGATACAGGACGACTAGAGAATAGAGAATGATGGATTGCAGAGATCTTGTGCGTGAAGGATGGCGAGAGGACTCTGGTTTTAGAGTCTGTTAGCATCGCAAATGAGGACGTATCGAGTTTGGAGGATACAGCGAGAGCTGATTGCTACCATGGCGACTTACGGCGTGGACATCCTTAGATTCCATTGCATGATGTATTACACTAAACCGAGCTATAACTTGATTAGTGTTAGTTTTATTCTCGTATTTCGTGTATTTCCGTTGTATTTCCATTGTATTTCGTTGCATTTCCATTTATTCGTTGTATTCCGTTGTATTTGGTTGTATTCCACTAGTATCTCATCATATGCGTGGATTGCTTACCAAATTCTATCTATGACAAACTTATTTTCCTACGGTTGTCTTTACGTTTATAGAGTGCACATATGATCTATCTACGATAACCACACTATTACGTGACACTTACCTTGTTTCAAAGGTTCTATATCTCATCACCTTTCTTCTCGCGAAATGCCGCCAAAGCGAAGATCAAAAGCGTACCAACCCTGGTGGAGCCTCCAATGCTCCCATCAGTGAGAGTCACTTTCGCAACCAAGCTGCAAACGCTGCTATTCCAAACGAGTGCACTGATCGGGCTACTGAAGCCACTACTACTGCTAGGGCTACTCCAATCCAACGTATCATGAATCAAGCCATGATCGACCAACTAGTCAATGAGCTGAATAACGCGCTTTAGGCTGCAGCAAACCACTCGTCTACTAATGCTGGAACTTCAAGACCACCCATTCACAACCGCACTTGTACTTATCAAGACTT
Organism: Chrysanthemum makinoi; assembly: GCA_910596185.1. NCBI lineage: Eukaryota > Viridiplantae > Streptophyta > Magnoliopsida > Asterales > Asteraceae > Chrysanthemum > Chrysanthemum makinoi. Next base: position 241,717,646 of record OU343223.1, on the reverse strand, counting down.
TCGTAAAACCATGACTGGAAGCTTTAGTGGAACTGAAGGAGCTGTCGGTCACGACTAGGTGGATCGAAAAGCTTCGAGGCTGTGTTCAGAATGCAATTGTGAAGAAGATTCTAAGGTTAAATATGCATCATTCACTTTCACGGATCTTTGCTTTGACACAGTGGAACAATTTTGAAATCCGCTAGTATCGATGTTGCTGTATGCCATGCCAGGAAAACTTCAAGGAAATGGTACTTCGAAATCTTGTCCCGTAATGAGATCAAGAAGCTCGAACATGAGTTTTGGAACCTCAAGGTTCAAGGCACCAATATGGTTGCCTATAATCAACGATTTCAAGAGCTAGCCTTATTGTGTCTGAAATGGTTCCCACGAGACCCGATTGTTGGAGAGATACATGGGAGGATTGCCTCAACCTATTAAAGAATGTAACCACTTCTAAAATTTGTGATCTTCATGAAACCATCGAAGTAGCCAACAAACTCATGGACCAAGTAATTGAGGACTCCATGGACAAAGTGGTTGACAATAATAGGAAATGGGATGACCATTCTCAAGGTTACAACAACTATGAATACCGTGGCAACAACAATAGGGACAACCGCAACAATCAAAACAAGAGGCAAAATGTTGCTAGAGCTTATGCGATGAATGTCGGGAAAGAAAACCGTACTCGGGGACTGCACCATTGTGTAATCGATGCACTTTGCATCACAAGGGCGATGTCCGTCAAGTGCGTAATTATGAGAAAATCGGACACTTAACCGGGAGCTAACGAGTCCAAATCATTGGCAACAGTTCAAACGCTCGTTCGGGACCCAAAGCTAATATAACTTGCTTTGGTTGTGGTGAAAAAGGGCATTATAAGAATGAATGCGAAAGACCGAGAAACAAAGGTCGTGAAGGAAATCAAGGAAACCGAGGGAATCCGGGAAGCCATGGGAATGAGTTGAGGAAATGTTGGACAAACGATGTCGAGGGAAATGGAGAAGGAGCTCGTGGGAGAGTCTATCTTTTAACCAGTGGGCTCGGGAAGACCGAATGTTGTGGAATGCGTTCCTATAAATAACCGTTATGCATCCATATTGTTTGATCACGAGGGTGATAGGAGTTTTGTTTCTAATACATTTAGTCCACTACTCGATATTTCCCCAACCGCATTAGGAAATGCATACAACGTGGAACTAGCTAACGGTAACATAGAAAGAGTAGATACCATCATAAGAGGTTGCACCTTTAACCTGTTAAACCACCCATTCAATATCGATTTGATACCGTAGCATTGGGTAGCCGATGTTATTGTCGGAATGGATTGGTTAGAAATATCATCTTGCCATCATTTGCGGCGAAACTCGTTGAATACCCTCGGAGATGAAGTCCTAACAATAGAAGGGGCGAAGTAGCGAAGAAAGCGCTTCAAGATTGCATGTCATCTCCTGTACCAAGGTATTAAGGTGTATCGAGGAAGGATGTCATATCTTCTAGCACAAGTCAAGGCGAAGAAAATCACGGAGAGCGTCTTAGATAATAAAAATTCCGAGAAGTTTTCCGAGAGACTTGCGAGGACTTCGCCGACCCGGCCGAGGTTGAATTTCATATCGATTTAGTGCACGGTGCGCACCGTGGCAAAAGCACCTTATCGATTAGCCCAACGGAACCGGGAGTTATCAAACCGGTTAGCCGAACTTGCGGAAAAAGGATTCATCGACCAAGCTTCGTCACCATGGGGAGCACGATCCTGATCGTCAAGAAGAAGACGGAACCTTGGGATGTGCATCGACTATCGTGAGTTGAATAAACTAACCATTAGAACCGTTACCCACTACCGAGAATCGATGACTTATTCGATCAACTTCAAGGTTCAAGCGCTTATTCAAAAATCGACTTAAGATGGATACCATCAACTAAGAGTTCGAGAAGACATTCCCAAAACGCCTTGAGAACTCGTTATGGACATTGAGGAGTTCCAAGTCATGCCTTTTGGTTTAACCAGCACGGTACTGTGTTCATGGACCTCATGAACCGCGTGTGTAAACCCTACTTGGATAAATTTGTGATCGTATTCATTGACGATATCCTAATTTATTCCAAAGTCGAAAAAACACGAAGAGCACCTTAGATTAATCTTGGAATTGTTGAAGACGGAAGAAGCGTATCGAAATTCTCGAAGTGTGAATTTTGGATACCTACGTGCAATTCTTAGGTCATCTAATCAGTGATCAGGCATACATGTAGACCCGCTAAGATCGAGTCAATAAAGGATTGGGCGACACCCACAACTCTACTAAGATCAGAATTCTTAGGACTTCTTTGGGTACTACAGAGATTTATTGACGGTTTCTCAAAGATTGCCAAATCTTTAACCAAGCTAACCTAGAAAAACGCCAAGTTTGACTGGGGAGAAAAAGAAGAAGAAGCTTTTCAACTCCTTAAAGAAAAGTTGTGTAGTGCACTGATGTTCGCCTTACGGAAGGTAGTGAAGACTTTGTTGTATATTGCGGCGCTTCACATAAGGGCTGGGCGGTAATAACAAAGAGAAGGTAATAGCATAGCCAGCCAATTGAAGACTCACGAGAAGAACTACGACTACGATTTGGAGTTAGGAGCGGTTGTGTTAGCTCGAGGAATTTGGAGACACTACTTGTATGGCACAAAGTGTATCGTATACTGATCACAAAGCCTACAACACACCTTGGATCGAAGAAGCGAACATGAGACAAGCAACGATGGTTAGAATTACTCGGTGATTCACGATTGCGAGATTCGTTACCATCCGGGTAGCGAATGTAGTTCGATGCTCGATAGGAAAAAGACCAAAACCTCTTAAAGTCAGATCCTTGGGTATGACAATTAGTTCACCTCTTCCAACCAAGATTCTTGAGGCTCATTTGGAAGCACTCAAAGAGGAAAATCGTCCGAATGAGAACCTTTACGGAATGCCAGAAAGTGAAAATGGGTTCGTAAAAGGTCGGACGAACTTTGTGTTTCAAGGAGCGAAGTTGGATACCACTCTGGGAGGAATGCGACATCATTATGCATGAATCCCACAGTCTAAATACTCCATCCACCGGGATCCGACAAAATGTACCTTGATTTGAAGAAATTGTCTTGGTGGCCTAACATGAAAGAGCATTGCAACATATGTAGGTGTTAAACTTGTTCAAAGGTTAAAATTTGAACATTAGAGACCCTCGAGCCTACTAGTACAGCCCGAAATCCCGTGGAAATGGGAGCGCATAACAATGGACTTTATCACTAAGTTACCTAAAACCACTAGAGGCTACGACACTATTTGGGTAATAGTTGGCCGTCTCACCAAGTCGACACATTTCCTACCGATGAAAGAAAGTGTGGAATGGAAAAACTTGCACAATTATACGAAAGAAATCATCATACGCCATGGTGTACCAATTTCCATCATTTCGAATGAGATAGCCGTTTTACCTCAAACTTCGGAAATCACTTCAAGCGCTTTAGGATCTAACCTCGACATGAGCACCGCTTACCATCCTCGGTGATGGAGACGAGAGAACAATCCAAACACTAGAGGATATGCTAAGAGCATGTGTGATAGACTTTGGAAATGGTTGGGATAAACACTTGCCATTAGCCGAAGTTTTCTTCAATAACGGTATCACACAAGTATCAAAGCAGCCATATGAAGCACTCTATGGTCGGAAGTGTAGATCACACTGTCTTTGGGCCAAAGTTGGAGAAAGTCAACTTCGGGTCCGGAGTTAATCCAAGAAACTACGAAAATTGTACAAATCAAAAGCCACCTAGCGGCTTCGTGACGCCAAAGACTCTGCGGATAAAGGAGAAACCACTTGAGTTCAAGTGGGAGATAAAGTTATGCTCAAAGTTGCGCCATGGAAGGCGTAATCCGTTCGACGTGGAAAGCTAAATCCTCGTTATATTGGACCTTTCAAAATTCTTGCTAGGATCGGACCGGTAGCGTACCGCCTTGAATTACCACAAGGACTACGGCTCGTGCACAACGTGTTTCACGTGTGCAACTTAAAAATGTCTTTCGGCTGAAACTCTTGTTATTCCGGAAGAAATCCAAGTCGACGAAAGATTGACTTTTGTCGAGGAACCCATTGAAATCATGGATAGGGAAATCAAGCGGCTTAAGCAAAGCGCATCCCGATCGTCAAAGTCCGTTGGAACTCTCAAGAGGTCGAGAATACACATTAGAGCGAAGACCAATTCAAGCGCCAAGTACCACACCTTTTCTCTACTTCACCAAGTAATCCTAGCTGAAAACCGAGGGCGGTTTTCTCTTCCAAACGGGGAGGATGTGACCTGCGATAAATTTTTCAAAATTTAGCTGACAATTAGTAATTCATTTTAATAAGCCAAATTTATTAAGCATGCATAAGCTTTGCCTAATCATTTGAGTAGTTAACTCGCATCTGGTAGATAAGCGCATCACTTTTCATTCATATCGTTTTATGAATATTTTATTTTGTCTTATGATTTAAATTATAAGACGAGAGGGTATCTCGTTTCCCCGGTGGCCACCACACTGCGCGTACCGACACTATGATAAGGACCCGCTAAAACAATTAACCGATGTCCGCGACTTGGAATATTAAGAAGATAAAGTATTTCACAGCAGTACAATAAAATACCACGGATAAAAAGTTGTCAAACAATGATACCTTGGTCACAATATGGCTTAGCGGGACACAAAATACTTAAACACATTATCACTTAAACAATGACTTTATAAGACTCAAGTGCAAACATACATAACTATAATGTATATGCATACATCTCATACAATAAATATTCCGCATTACAAAATACTTACACAAAATAATCATAAGTATACAATACACCTACTTTACTTACATTTATTTACATCACCACTTTGGACTTTTATTTTTGTAACTCTTATATTACATTTACAATAAAAGGAATTACAAAAGTTAAATATGTCCTCCTTGTTATCCTCCTCCACACACGACAAAGAGATACAAAATCAAAGGGAGATATCTCCATCTCTTTCATCCAGAAACTGCTCCTCCACCTTCACAGCCTCCTAGGCCGAATCTTTCCCAAACCAAGTAAACCGACACCCCTCATCTTAATATTCCTCACCTTCCATACTATATTCATGAAAGAATCTCTTCCCCAACTCTATCTAGATGCGCCCCTACCTTCAAGGAGATCCATGAAGATCAAGATAAATCACAAACAAATCTTTACACCAATCCAAGAAATCCTTTGGCTTTGGAAGTATACCATTTTCGGCTACAAACAAAGAGGCAAGATGGTAGGACTTGGTCAAAGACTCCCTTTTTTTATTTTCTTTTTATGCTACTCGAGAGACTAAGGGCTCACACAAAACAAATCTCAATCCACCACACAAGAAAAGTACTCTCGGTATAGTAAACAGTTGGGTTTCTTGCTCGGATTCGGATTTGGAGGTTTGGGTTGTGTGGAGCTCTCGAGTTAGCCTTCATCCTTGTCATTTAAGCCTCACTTACATAAGGTTCATCCTTGTTTCTTTTCCTTAAATTGTTACATACAACGTGATTAATGTAACCTAAATGGTGAAACTTTGTTTTAATTTTCGATGTCTAAATAAAGCGTTTGGTATTACCTAAATGTCACTTTGATATGATATAAGTCACTTGAGTTTTTGAGTTAGTCTTCGATTCGGATGAAAGCAGTTTTCATGGGAGTAAACGAGCCAAGGGAATGAGAGTTAAGTCTTATTGAAACTTGGTAATTTGACTAGGTAACTAAGTATTTTGATGTTGATAAACCTTGTATATTTTGTAGATGTTTTGGTCACGCTAGGAGATGGTTTTGTTGTTGGTTAGGTTAGTAGTGTTTACATCGAAGGTATGAACCAAAGAAAAATTTGAAAAGATAAGTTCTATAAATCTTGTAGGAAGTAAGTATCATGTTAGATTCGGGATATTGAGTTTGGTAGCGAGATATTGGGTTGTTGTTTGACTGACTAAGAACCCATCTTGATGCTCGTACTTCTTTCGGTCGACCTCCGGTGTTACTCTTTGTGTCCATAAAAGTAGTATACTAGAGAAACCATTTCAATGCCAAGATAAATTGATAACTTGAGAAGTAGATTTGTTACCGAAAGGTCTTGTGTTTAGGATTAGTCACACTCATGCGAGTCATGGTTAGTCCTCATAATGGGTCGGAGCTCTAGCTATGGTTGTACCATAGTGGCTCGTCAATATGAATGTCAACTTGTAAATCCGAGCTAGTCTTTGCTCATCTTCATTTTGCTATGAGAATGGGTATATGGTGTAAGGAAAATGAGTGTTTGCTACTTGTTGACATGAGACCACAGGGTGGTCTTGAGTATAGATCATATATCCAGCAACTTGTGTTGCTACACTATAACTCGTGATAGGAAACCCACATGGATGTCGAGAGCCTACCAATAAAACAACTTCACTAGTCATGTGCGACCTGAAGGTATCTCGAGCCAAAGATTGTGAGTCTAACTCACGAGTATAAATGGTATCACAAAAGTACTCTTGTGTCAAGAAGGGTAGAATACATTGGAGTCATGTGGTGACAAATTGAAAACTCCCTAAAGCTGTACAAAACTCTTCTGTTGTACCTTGGGCCTGACGGTTTTGTCATGCCATATTTGGGCGAAACTTCTCTATTGATCTAATACAAATTCGGGATTGGGTCCAACGCTAAGCTCATCCCTATCGGACACAACCCATCCGTGTATTGAAATATTCGAGTGGTACTAAGTCGAGTCACCAAATAACCCGAGGTATATGATCGAAAACTAAATATAAAAAACTAGACCCATTTGTCATCTATCTGAAACCTTATACCACATACATGTATGGATTAACAAGTGAACAAGGGTTGAAAGTATAACCTACTTAAATGAAGTTTACATAAAAGCGGTTTAGCGTCATGGTGAAAACAAATTTATGTCATAAGGATTACTAGTCACACATTGTATAAATTTTAAGAAAACAAATTTGACAAGTAAATAAAGACCACTACATCATTTTATCATTTTTGAATATGAAAGCCTTTCACTTCAACTTACATATTTTCTAAATTCAATTGGAAAATAAATCAACTATTATGTGATTTTGATACTACTATCATGTGACAACTTAAATAAGAATATATACATTATATATTACTAAAAGAATAACGTAAATATTCTCAAACCAAATCTTGGATTTTAACGCTTGTTTAACAACAATATGAAAAGTATATATACACATGTATACTTACTAGTAAAACCATTTTACAAATTTTACAAATTCGTTTAGTATTAACACAATTACAAAAACCATTGGACTATTTTAAGTAAGCGTGCTTAAAAGCGATGAACTAAAACATTGCCTCCTTATCAGGGTGGCGTGTCGGTGCGTTCCACAACAATCACTAATCCACATTTCGGTTTTACAATTGCTAAGGTGAGTTTCATAGTCCCACTTTTACTTGATTAATTGTTTTATACATTTTGGGGTGAGAAATATGCAAAACATTTTATGGACCAAAACTATTACATGATTACTATTAAAGTGGTTTAGCCTAAGCCCTTGTCCTCTAGAATGCCCTTTTCTGTGCAAAATCAATTTACCATTGGGGAAGCGAATGTTATAAATAGATCTATTGAGGGTGACTCCTCTGGATTGGTTAGCATTACTTAGGCGAAATTAAGCA